>SJYO01000647.1:17621844-17937098 GCA_006410555.1 Capra ibex | reverse complement strand
CCCCCCAAACGACCTTTCCGTAGACCTTCCCCTCCTCTATCCGTAACAATGAATGACTTACACTTCTTTCAAAGGTACTTCTCTTGGTCCAGCGAACCGAGGACTCAAGAGAACGTAACTCTGGAACGTGACCAGTGTGAATCCCCATGTACCATCCTTCACCCTCACCCGAAACACGAGTCGTCCCGGCCGTTCTGAACTTTGATACCCTTATAAAAGAACTAGAAAAAGAGAGAATAGGACAAATCCGGAGGTCCCGAGAATTCGAAAGAAGAAAATGGTTTTCTCTCCAGACGTCTTAAGTAAATAAGATTCAACAATTACGGACACATTCTGGTATACGAGATGTTTTTCTTGAACCTTACTCCGATTACGAATCGAATCTTCGCACTCTCAAGTCACTTCTTTACAGACACCGTAGATCAAACCCTTCCATAAAACTTACTTCGGACTTTCTCCAAGAGGTTCTGAAAGTCCACTATCGTGTCCTCACTCTAAGGGACACAAGTATAATCACTTTATTCTGAGTCTACATCAGGGACGAAAGACACTCGCCCTGGGACCAGGTTAATTTCCTCCCTAGTATAAGATGTTGTCCACCTATATTCTTGTGTCCTTTGTCTACTTGTCCACTATAACTTGTATCGAAGTGATGTTACACACTCAATAATAAATTTCGTAATTCTTTCTTTGATTGTCATGTCTTTTCTACACAACGTTTGTCTTAAAGGAAGATTTCTTCAGTACCAGTACCTCCTGTCGGTACACTCATAAGGTAACCCGACAGTTCAGAACCCTTAAGACAAACTCTCGACAAAAAGTTTAGACCACATGTAGAAACTTACGAAAGATCACATAAATCAAAAACTGTAAACTGTTGTAAATAGATCTCTCCTCTGTCCATTTATTCTATCCTCTAATAGTTATTGTAAAACGTTACCTATTCTCCTGTTTCCCTATTCTGACCAAAAGAACGTAATGCTGGACCTTTAAAGTTTTTGTTCAAAGTTTGTTCCCTCCCCGTGTCGAACAACATTTCCTAGACCTCGTGCTCTGACCGTCACTTTACACCCTCGTTACTTCCTCCCCCGCGTTTCCCACATCTTCTCCCGTGCGTAAGATCCGTTGACAGAGAACCGGAAGAAAACAGGTCCACTGACAGGTAAGACTCCGTACCTCTGGTTACTGGAAGTGACGGGTAGGGCCTCTGTCTCATTTATTCTAGTCACTTGTACAGGCCAGATTCTGGTTCCAAGGGCACGTCATGGTCCAGGAGGTCGACCCGGGCTTCTGGGATTTCGGCGTCTCTTGAGACAGTAGCATACCGTAGCTGTTCCTCTGCTGGTAGGTGGAGTGAGACTTCCACCACTCCGGGTCACTACTCCTCGACGGGAACCAAAACCACCTCGGACCACTACTCCCCGTCTCCGTACTCGAGGTCCACGCTTCCAGGTGGGGTCACTGGGTCCACTTCCTCTACTAGTTCTACTTCTGGCGATATGGGGGATTCTTCGTCTAGCACTTGACGTTGCCTTTCTTTGACCTTCTACCCTTCTAGTACCCTCTAATACCGTAGGTTTTCCCGGTAAGTGAGAAGTACTGTATGGGGACGTAACCACCCACTGGTAGGACGTCTACCTCACTATCGTCTTTTCTTTCTCGAGTAAAGGCAAATGAAGAATGAGTGATTGGTGTGGGAGACTTTTAGAGGGTTTTAATTACACTTTCTATTTATCTTCTAAATCCAACCCGACCACTTCTTACAACATCTTGTAAAGATTAAGTAACTAAGAAAGTAAGAGTGTACTAACTTATTAACGTTTTAACGTATATTATGTAATATACACCTATACCATCTTATATAACCTTAAACTTTTGCATAATCTCCATTGCAGTTTCGGTCGAACGTCAAATTAGGACTAAACCGAGACTGAGTATCCTTTTGAGGATAAAGGAAAGGGTTGGTTGTTCTCATGTAAAATCCAACAGTAGGTACGAGAAGATTAATGACAAACGTAGATAAAAATCGCGTCACGAAGAAGATAGTATAGTGAGTTTTTAACAACTCGATGTGAATGAAAGATGAATATCTCTTATCGGTTTACGAAATAACACTGCACTTGATAAATCACACTACTAAGGTTAGAATAATTATTTATTAAATCTTTAAGTTAGTTTGCTGAAGGGGAGTAGAATAAATTTCGATAAACAATACTTCACTTTGAACCGTCGTACGGGGGAGGATGAGACAAAGAGTGTGAGAATAATTTGGTAAGAATAAAGACCCCTACTACCACCAGTACCGTTCTATAAGTGCCATCCCTAGATCTCATACGGAGATCACCCCCGAGGAACCCTCATCTACATAAAATCCACCCTTGTCTAAAAGTCTTTTAACTCACTAACACCTCGTCAGAGTCAGGACTGACGGAATCCGAGATCGTCCAGAAGAGACCCAACCTGCCCCCGACTCCTAACCAAAGACCCAACTGGGGTTGTGACGGGTGTCAGACCGATCACCTCACAAGGGGAGAGACGAAGGAGGTAGAGAGAGGGAAGGAAATGAGTATACAGAGTTGTGGAATCCAGAGGAAGGGTTAGTGGATATACAAAAGAACCTCGGACTTTGTACAGGGAGCAGAAGGGGTGATCGGAGAAGAGAACAGGACGTCTTCGGAAAGACTTGAATTGTGGTGAATCGTGTCTGACGTGAATGTTCCACAACGAGTGATATGAATACCCAGTTCAAGAGACCCCACCCGTGATAAATTGACCCATCCTCCCGTAAACAAACGTGACTAAGGGACGTTACTCTCTGGT
Source organism: Capra ibex (assembly GCA_006410555.1). Lineage (NCBI taxonomy): Eukaryota > Metazoa > Chordata > Mammalia > Artiodactyla > Bovidae > Capra > Capra ibex. Next base: position 17,934,278 of record SJYO01000647.1, on the reverse strand, counting down.
ACAGAAGAAAAAACCCTACCTTAGAGGGCGTCCCGACTCAGATACTAAACTAAGAGTGAATCCCTATACAGAGTACTGTCTGTGGTACCCCAGAAGGTACCGGAGAAGGTGATCTGACCCTAGAAGTATGTAGAGAACGGTCGTGTGTGTGAGAACTGAACCCCTATACCATTCGGACTTCTACCCTTTCCAGGAGGGGTTTTGAGTGAAAGAATAAAAGTAGTCGAATCCTCTTTCGGGTTCCCGGTAAAAGGGGAGTGATTTGGACGTGTCAATTTCCTGTACCCCCCAAAAGGGATGTCGTGTTCTTGTAAAGGACTACCCTCCTTCCCCGGAGGGGTAATTGGTGCCCGAAGAATTCCTGTTTAGACTGCCTAAGAACATCTCTTTACTTGTCGGACTTCCGATGTGGGAAAGGTGACCCGTAAGGGTAGGAACCCGGGACCCCATTGTGAGAGGAGGAAGGGAGGGGATAACTGAGTGACTCGTAGAACGGGAGAGGGGTGTGGGGGGTCCTCGGAGGAGCGACGGGGAAAGTGAAGGAATAAGGACTCCCACATCTACTCACCCAACTCCCGCCCACACTGATGTCACATCTTTTCTCTTTACTTGAACGGGGCGGCAACCAACATCGACACGCACCCGACGTCCATCCACATCTACCGACTCGGTATCTTGTCCGTCTGCCGACAGTCCACTCTGGGTGTCCACGAGTAGCGAAAGGACGCCGACGGAGACCAGGAGTACCGGGTATGTCGTGCCCGGTGCGACGGTATTCTTCGGTCCTACTGCCGCCTGCCGTGGTCGTCCTACTTGTGCACCCGTCGTTTGTAGACCGCGAGCCACCTCAGGACCGGCGGCGGCAGCGTCCGGTCGACCTCGTCGCGCCCGTCGAGCGTCTACTTCACCAGATGGGCTGGCCCGCGCGTGTCGCCGGCGCGCCGGTCCTCGCGCCAAACGCGCCGGCTCAACCACTCCGGTGGCTCGGTCCGCCGCGGCCGGTCTCGCACCGTCTCCGCGCCCCTCCGCTCCGGCCGCATCGCGTCGCCTGCTGTGTGCCGCCGACGCGCTAGGTCTCGGTAGTGGCGGTCCTCCTGCGTGAGCCGGCTCGGGTCGCGGTCGCTACGCGTGTCGACGCGGTCCGTCGGCGGCGCGAGGTCGGAGGTGAGGGCCGGCGCGTCCAACCGGTCGTCCCCACCGTGGTGCGAGCACCACTTCGGGCGTAGGTGGTCCCGGTCCACCGTCTCCTTCATCATGTACCCGCACACATCAGCGCCGAGCGCGTGGCGGTCGTCGTGGTCCCGGCTCAACGGGCAGTCTCAGTCCTCCATCGTCTCCTCCTGCTCCTGCTTCTCCTGTCCGACGTCACTCCCGGTCAGCCTCTTCGGGTCGTCCTCCTTCGCGAGGAGACACGACACCAACGGGATTTCTCCCTTTGAGCGTCCAAACCTTCCTGCTGTGTGTCCCGGTACACAGGGAATGTTCGTTCCTTTTGGGACTGGGACCCTCCTCCCTCCCCCTTGTCTACCGTCGTGTCCGTACGAATCCACAGGTGACCTCGAGTAAATGTCTAGACTTGGGAATCAAATCCTTCCGTCGGTATATAATCATATGAGATCAATATATAAATGGTCTTTTAAGATACTCCTTTATTTATCTTAGAGGGCGAATCTCTACTTCTCTTAACCCGAGTCATTCCATTTCGTAGGGTTCCAGTATCTATTCACTCACCAGGACATGAGTCCTGACAAACTAAAGGTTTTAGTCACAAAAAAGTCACCGAAAGGACGGTCTTCCTCTTCAAAATTAAACACCACTTAGAGAGAAGATCCGACACAGGTTACAGGTACGGTGAGGACGAATGGTCGATGACACTACTCGCACTTCTTGTGTCTACCTGTGTATATATGGTCGGAAATTTAGGTCTCAGTAGACCCATCTCTTTCTGGTGATCCGTCCTCTGGACCCAAAGTGGATCATCTAGAGGGAAACCGATTACTACACTATACCCCTGCAGTGAAGTAAAGGAGGGTGGAGTTACAAAAAGGACCCAAAGTGGATCATCTAGAGGGAAACCGATTACTACACTATACCCCTGCAGTGAAGTAAAGGAGGGTGGAGTTACAAAAAGAACACACTTGGTAACTCATACTTGATTTACTGGAGACTCCAAGGACATGATGGAAGGACCGAGAGTAAAATTATTTATAAAAAAAGTGAAATTATTGATAAAAAGTTCGTTTCATTTTCACCCACGTTTTCAGAATTGGGAACTCCATTACGGTTTAGTTTAAACATTGTCATGTCTTTGGTAGTACCAACTACACTACCTATTTTCAGTGTATCTTTAGAAGGATGACGTACCAGGGACTGTCCATAGTAATATTTCTATTGAATAAAATTTTTAGTATAAGTGACAAGAATTTAATATTAGGATATTAAAAATAACAAGTCTTTTCTTGGAAGAAGGGGGTTATGTTGTAACATAAACATACCAAGAGAGTAAATAGAAGTAATTCGTCTTGTTCATAATTACAAGACTAATTGTTATTCCCAAACCCCCTGAAGGGACCACCAGGTCCCCGATTCTGAGTCGTGAGAGTTACGTCTCTGGGAAACAAGTTAGAGAACAGTCCCTTCGTCTAGGGTGTACAGTGTTGATTGTCAAGTGTGCTGTGTTGTTTTCTCAGGACGTACGGTGTCACTTCTATGAAATACGACGTTGGCTCTGGGTCGTGTCGGTTTGCAACTATTTATTTATTTACTTATTTTAATTTTTTTTGGTGTTCCTAAACCTTCAGTCTGACGGGAACAAGGTAAGAACGAAGAGAGTAAAGAATGGGCTCGTTGGAACCGGTTACAACAAATTGGAGAGACACGAAGTCAAAGGAGTGCACTTTCGTCTTAACCAATTCAGGCAGTTTGCAGTTCGAGAATCTAGTCAAAGACCGTTACAGCATCTACCACTTATTTACAATTGATAATTTGAGATAAAGTATAGTCCTTTATCCGAAGATCTCCCAAGGATATGATCCATTCCTGTTTTGACCACACACTTAAATATAGGGAAAAGTATATAAGTGAGACTGGAATACACTTTTCAATCTATTATAAGCATAAAAAACATTATTCTCTCCTCCCGTTAACTCCAATTTATTGAACGAGTTTCAGGGTATCAAACATTTACCGAGAGTCCTAAAGTTGGGTTTAGACTAATTAAGTCCCTAGGAACGAAAAAATTTACTTGGTCCGAGATTATATGATTCCTGACACTACCTATTTTAAGGAATGTTTCTAAATGAAAATAAAGACCTATTATAATATCAGTATAGTTTCTACTTTTTTCACACTTTCGACTGTAAATCCGAATACCAAGTTACCACAATCCCTGCAACTCAATATTTTTCAGTTTAAGACATTAAGACACCGATGTATCTATGTGTTGTCAAGTCGGTCCGTTCGGAATTCTGTGAGAAGACGTTTGGGTAGTTTGAGACTTTTGTCCGTGTATCACCATTTTAACGTGTCTGTAGAAATGACGTCCATGTGTGTGTAAGGGTTTGCTCANAAATCCGAATACCAAGTTACCACAATCCCTGCAACTTAATATTTTTCAGTTTAAAACATTAAGACACCGATGTATCTATGTGTTGTCAAGTCGGTCCGTTCGGAATTCTGTGAGAAGACGTTTGGGTAGTTTGAGACTTTTGTCCGTGTATCACCATTTTAACGTGTCTGTAGAAATGACGTCCATGTGTGTGTAAGGGTTTGTTCATCGAGTCTGTGCAAACATGTGTGTGTGTTTGTGGGGTGATCGGGGGAGTTCGTAGGTCTTGTGTTTATACAACATTTTTTATAAGATTACACAGGAGTGTGTAGTAAACCACAAGATCTTACGTGGGAAGTAAGTAATCTGGTAAAATTTTTTCACCCTACACCATTATTCGGATGGAAGTACAGAATAAGAAACCGTGACTACAAATCCGGAAGTCGATTGTTTACTCTCCGACCAGAGAACGAGGACGAGACCTAAGAGACCCAAACGTCACCGGAAACCTCCCTACTTTCTTTCCGGTTCAGTGTACTGACAATAGAGACCTTACCCACGGACTCTAGTGTCGACAATGGAATCCCTTCTTCTGAGCCACCCACGAAGAACGACCAGTCGTCTCCTTACTTATCTTACAGGACCCCGTTCTTCAGGGGATTCAGGACCCTATGTGACTCTAGGTCCATCTCCACCACTACGCCCAAGGGCCTCTTGGGACATTACTCCACATCTGTCCCGCTTCTGGACTGGGAACACCACTACCGCTTAGTCATAACCACCACCGTCGTTTCTACAGAAAGGAATTTTTACGAAAAATTTCTTACTTTTTTTCGGGTGTAGAGTAAAATAATCCAAACTAAGGATACACAAGTTTTGTTTTTTTTCTTCGTATTTTTACAAAAAAATTTTTTATCTTTTTTCAGACGTAGGGTTAAATACACAAATTTAATTTTTTTCGTATTTTTACAAAAAAATTTTTATCTTTTTCAAGTATAAGGTAAAATAATCTAAACTGAGAAATACATAAATTTTGTTTGTTTGTATTCGTATTTTTATCAAAAATTTTTTATCCTTTCTTTACAGGAAGGACTAAGAATTCCCGTCTCGTCAACATCTCTTACTCCTTCCTCGGCCCCTTAATTGGTTAAGGACAATAAATCTCTCTCCCACCTCGAGACCCCTGAGATACTGGGAGAGGGTATTAATCAGGAAACAAACCTCCACAGGTCTCTCTCTCAAGAGGGTCCCATCCGTTCCCTTTTATGATCTCCCTTGCCAGGGAAACCCATCTCACAGGGACCGTCACACACCTTCGGTCTCCGTCGTACTGAGGAAGAGTGTAACAACGATGAGAATTAAAAATTGACCAAATCCTAAAGTAAGAGACAACCCACTGGAAGTCGGTCGACAAGCTGGAGTCACTAAGAACTACAGTGGTAGACATTTTGCATCCATCGTTGGGACTGGACACCCTCTACAATATGTAAATTACTCTAGTAGGAGTCAAAACTTACGTCGAAGCCGAGAGTGAAGTAGTCGAAATGGGGGCTGTGAGGAGTTACGACAATAAAGGGTGGAGTGGGTGAAACGAAAGGAAACTTTGTGTGTGTAGACATACATGGTGAAATGTAGAGGTTGTTGTCCTCACGTAGTTCCGACATATAAAAGTGGGACGAATAAATTGAAGATACGTCTCATGTAGTACTCTTTGCAACCTGACCTTCTTCGTGTTCGACCTTAGGTCTGACGACCGTCTTTATAGTTAGTGGAGTCTATACGTCTACTGTGGTGGGAGTACCGTCTTTCACTTCTCCTTGATTTTTCGGAGAATTACTTTCACTTTCTCCTCTCGCTTTTTCAACCGAATTTCGAGGTGTAAGTCTTTTGCTTCTAGTACCGTAGACCAGGGTAGTGAAGTACCCTTTATCTACCCCTTTGTCACCTTTGTCACCGTCTGAATTAAAGACCCCTGAGGTTTTAGTGACGTCTACCACTGACGTCGGTACTTTAATTCTCTGCGAATGAGAAACCTTCCTTTCAATACTGGTTGGATCTATCATATAAGTTTTCGTCTCTGTAATGAAACGGCTGATTCCAGGCAGATCAGTTCCGATACCAAAAAGGTCACCAGTACATACCTACACTCTCAATCTGACACTTCTTCCGACTCGCGGCTTCTTAACTACGCAAACTTGACACCACAACCTCTTCTGAGAACTCCCAGGGAACCTGACGTTCCTCTAGGTTGGTCAGGTAAGACTTCCTCTAGTTGGGACCCTAAAGAAACCTTCCTTACTACGATTTCGACTTCGAGGTCATGAAACCGGTGGAGTACGCTTCTCAACTGAGTAACCTTTTCTGACACTACGACCCTCCCTAACCCCCGTCCTCCTCTTCCCCTACTGTCTCCTACTCTACCGACCTACCGTAGTGTGTGAGCTACCTGCACTCACACTCACTTGAGGCCCTCTACCACTACCTGTCCCTCCGGACCGCACGATACTAAGTACCCCAGCGTTTCTCAGCCTATGCTGACTCGCTGACTTGACTTGACTTGACTTGACTTGACTCAGACTTGTTTCCTTTTTCTTTCTATGTTCGTTTCAATTGGGTACTAAGTATACGGAATTCCGATCCATCGATTGTGACCTGTTGAGAGTTATCCGGACACCAGTATGGGGTTATTCGTATTATCTTACATACCAAGATAAGCCAATGGGTCTATTAATTCCATAAGAAAATCCGATGCCTCTCGAGACCCCGAGAGGGAAGGGCCCCGGACCAAAAGGCCAACCATACGAAAAAGGTATCTATGACTCATATATCGAGTTTCAGGTGTCAGGTCGGGTTCTACCTCAGGACAAAAGTTCTATCTCGGACAAGACAAAGGAGGAAGTTGAAGTACCGTCTAGCTACTCTTTTGTTACCTTTGTTACTCTCTCAAACAAAAAACCCCCCGAGGTTTTAGTGACGTCTACTACTGACGTGGGTACTTTATTTTCTGTGAACGAGGAATCTTCTTTTCGATACTGGTTGGATCTGTCGTATAATTTTTCGTCTCTAATGAAACGGTTGTTTCCAGGTAGATCAGTTTCGATACCAAAAAGGTTGTCAGTACATACCTACACTCTCAACTTGATATTTCTTTCGACTCGCGACTTCTTGACCACAAAAACTTGACAACACAACCTCTTCTAGGAACTCTCAGAGAATCTGACTTCCTCTAGGTTGATCAGGTAGGATTTCCTTTAGTCATGATTTATAAGTAACCTTCCGGACTACGACTTCGACTTTGAGGTCATGAAACCGGTGGACAACACTTCTTGACTGAGTAACCTTTTCTGGGACTACGACCCTTTCTAACTTCAGTCCTCCTTTTACCTTACTGTCTCCTACTCTACCAACCTACCGTAGTGACTGAACTACCTGTGCTCAAACTCATCCGAGACCCTCAACCACTACCTGTCCCTTCTGACCGCACGACGTCAGGTACCCCAACGTTTCTCAGCCTGTACTGATTGATTTGACTTGACTCACCGGAAGTCCGTTTAGAGACCCCAACCAACAATGATTCGTCCCAAAGATTCGTCCGGAGTCAGGAAAGACGGAGAAGTCAAAGAAGGGACGGGGATAGGGTCTTCACATTCTTTAGGATCTCTCGTAGTGTGTCGATTAGGGACCCAGGAGTCCCTTACTAGGACCTCGTCTTCCATACCCCGTCCACCACACACGAGTCCAATTTAGACAGATATCTTAAAAGAGTAGATTGAATGTAGTAGAATAAAAGATTCCAAAAATGAGAGTGAACAACCTCGGGGACCAGACGGAGTACCATCTTCTATTTCTCCCTCCTTGTCCACCGGGGGAAAGCTTCTCCAGGGGACTTTATTAAAGTGGAGGATTTACTGGACTCGGGACGTCGGGTTCACAGGAGTAAACATGGTAGGGTACCACTTGAACGAGGAGGAGGGAGTGGGTTTAGAAACCAAAAGTCTCAAGACTTAAAACCACAATGCCCTAACACAACAAAAGAAATCTTAACATGAGACGAAGTGACCACGTCGAAGGACGGATTCACAACGTAATCCCGTCCTTCACCACCCTCAGACACACTGATCGTTAATTTTTCCGGTTTGTTCGTTGTAAAAAACAAAGGTGTCTTGAGTTTTGTCCCCCATCTTCAGTTTGTGTCCCCTCTACCACCACCTCTCAATCGCCGGACCAAAGGAGAGTCGTGAACTACAAAAGACCAACTTTTCCATAGTCTCCACTATACCACTCCCATCAAAGAATTGGTCAAGGGATGAACAGCCGTAGACCTAACAAAAGAAAATTTCACTTATGTTGTTGTATATTAAAACTTATGTTAGTAAAACGTCTATACGGTCATACAAAAACCTATGTGAGGATCTTCACCATGACGACCCACATACGCCAAATTTTTGAACCTGTCTCTAACAGTATACGTCAAGCTCTTTTGTAATGCTTAAATGTTAGGGTAGACATTATATAAACTCATGGACAAAACCATACCAATAAAAAATTTGATACTCTTACACACACACACACACACACACACACACACACACACGCGAATCAACTAAGATTAAGAAACACTGGGGAACTTGACATCGGCCGACCCTAGGAGACAAGTACCTTAAAAGGTCCGTTCTTATGACCTGACCTAATGGTAAAGGAGGAGGTCCCCTAGAAGACTTGGGTCCCTAGCTTGTGACCAGAGGGCGTAGAGGACGTGACCGTCCGCCTAAGAAATGGTGACTTGGTGGACCCTTCGGGTACCTTTATACGTCCCTATGTGTAAACCTTCGGTAGACACATATCTACTATAAATTTTAGGACCCTGACCTATCTTGATCTCGTTAATCCTTCAATCATTCTCGTCTTATTCTTCGGGTCCATTTCGAGAATTTGTACGGTTGTAAATGTCGTTTTCCTCGGTCGTTTCCTCTAACCCTTCCTTGTCGGTCACGCCATTCTTCTTTCGATCTTGTCACACAGTATCGAAATTCCCACGTACCCCACCCCCACCCCTCGACCTAGTATTTATATTTAAGTATGTCAGTGAGATCTCTTGGTAAACCGTAGAGTACCATTTCTACACGTTATTAAGGTGAGGATGTCTGTATAAGATCGGACTGCGTATCCCTGGTTCCTCTGTTTTCAAGTGACGTCCGTCGTCCAGACAGTATTTTTCGTTTCCTTTTCAGTTACTTTTCATTTTTCTCTCTATTTAACATCGTATAAGTATGGTAAGGGGTCCACCGAGTCACCATTTCTTAGACGGAAGGTTAAGTCTTCTGTGTTCTATGTCTTCAAGGTAGGGACCTAACCCTTCTAGGGGACCTCCTCCTTTACCGTTTGATGAAGTCATAAAAACGGACCTCTTAGAGTACCTGTCTCCTCGGACCGTCCGATGTCGGATACCCCAGCTTTTCAGTGCTGACTTCCTGACTGGTACGTAAGTATGGTACCGATAATAGGCAGTTACTTTTGTTTACTTGATAAGGGTATTCGTACCAAGTAGAGTATGTGTTACAATTGAATTTTTCATCCGATGTCTTACTATCTAACTGTTCTTTGTTACATGTCTCAAAAAGATATGTCCCAGACCCGGCGGTGTACGTCCTAGAAAAATCGACGTTGTCCGTTTGAGAGTCGACCGTTCGTAACCCTCTCGTCTCAAAATCAGTGACCCGGTGGTCCTTTAAGGGGTCTCAGAATTTTGTACGGTTTGTTTTCCTAAATCATTTAGGAAAAATGATTTTCAGGAATCATTCTATTTTCGTAGGTAGTTTAAGTTCTGTGTATGTGTGTGTAGGGTCCGGTAGGACCGGTCCTTTTACAATTGACTTTGTGCTTATAGTTTTGGTGTTTACTTCTGACAGACGTATACAAAGATAACAAATGATACATATAGTGTATACCGTTCGTTATAATTTTACAATGTTTAACTGTTTGGACCACTGAGATATTTTGAAAGAATGTTAAGAAAGAGATAAGATAAGAAGGTTGATCTTAATGAAACATTTTTTAGACACCTCATTTAGGTCTTCTTGACTTGTTTTATTTATTTCCCTTCTCAACGGTTTACACCCCTTCCGACTACTCTCCATTTCTTTCTACTCCTGTATCTGTAGAGGTGATCTTAATTGTTGTGAAACAATCACTGGAACTGGTCTTCCTGAAGGAACTCCTTACACTGGTCTTCGGTTTCCTTCACTGACTTTGGTTCTTTCTTCCTACTTCATTCCTGGTGTCCGTGTTTATTCGGAACCCACAGTTTGAGACCCCCACCCACCCCGTCCGTCCTGACCCTCCGCCCCAACCTAAGACTCGTAAGAAACCTAGGTCTCGGATCTCTTTCCCTTAATTGTAAATAAATCGAGAAAGGTGTTAGAAGTCTCTCTAGAAGACTTTATCCAAAATGTTTGACTTCTTACTTAAGGAGGTTATCGGGACCCAGGGAGTCTCTTTACTTCATGAAGCCGGACCAAAGACTTATGTTTCTGTTATTACACTTCAAGGACTCCCGATCGATCTTTGAGTACGAGACCCGGTAAAAAGAACTATTACACACTTTTTAGTCATCTAAAACGAATGGACTTCGTAATTTTTTTTCCTCCCTAGGAACAATCTTACAAACGATATGCTCATAGACTGTTTCCTAAACATAGGTCTCATATATTTGTTGACGATACTGAACTATTATTTTTCTGTTGCGTTTACTCATTTTGTGAATTTATCCCTGAAATGTTCGCATCCATATCACTTGTGAAATCACTCAGATAACTACCAAAAATTGTTTACGTACGTCGACACAGTAGGTATCGGGAAAAGTGTCATATCTTACAAGGAGGGGTCTTTTTTCTTTTCCTTTTTTTTTCTGACAACGGAAGTGGGATCTTGTAAGGGAAACGAGGGAAAGTAAAAGTGACTAGACCATTGATAGTGGTATCCTCAGCAAAACGGACAAAATTTTGAAGTATGTTTCCGTGAGTCTCGTACCGGAAGAGACACAGACCAAATATCATTTCTATGTATTTAACTTTAAGCATACACTTTTTCAAGAGTCTTTTTTTTTTGTTCAGGCCCCTTTTATCTTTCAGTTTTAAATCTTTAGTGACCAAAGGGACATCGAGTCACTCATTTCTTAGACGAACATTACACCCAGCCCTTCTAGGGGACCTCTTCCTTTACCGTTGGGTAAGGTCAATAAGAACGGACCTCTTAGGGTACCTGTCTCCTCGGACCGTCGGATGTCAGGTACCCCAGTGTTCTCAGTCTGTGTTGAGCCGCCGATTTGGTGGTGGTGTGTGGGTAGTCTTTTCGATTTTCATTTTACAACCGTTTTTACACTTTATTGGACTTGAGAATAGGTAACGGATATCCTTATATTTTGTTAGAGAAACCTTTAATTCAATACCTAGAAGTTTCTTTTATTTTGTTGTTTCCGAAATACCGGTCACAAATATTATGTAAGGAACCATAAATGAGTTCTTTTTACTTCTATATACAGGGACTCTTGGTATATCTTCTTACAAGATCAAAGAAATAAACATCATAGGTTTTTGACCCTTATGGGAGTTTACAGGTTTTTAGCACCAGGTCAGACGTTTCCTTACACGATACGACACGAGTCAGCGAAGTCGACGTAGGTAGAGACTCCCTGGGATACCTGACATCGCCCGGTCCGAGGAGACAGGTACCCTAAGAGGTCTGTTCTTATGACCTCACCCAACGGTACGGGAGGAGGTCCCCTAGAAGGGTTGGGTCCCTAGTTTGGGTCCAGAGAATCCAGAGGACGTAACCGTCCGTCCGGGAAATGGTGATCACGGTGGCCCCTTCGGGTCGTTCCCTTAGGATGAGTCGTCACTTTCGCTTCTTGACGACTACGTATATTGTTGGACCTGGGTCACAGACACCCAGTGTCTCTACAAGACGTCTACGTCTTTCGGTCTGTGTCTCTTCGTGTGAGACACTCACGTACACGCACTTCAAAGTTTCGTCCGTTTGCTCAGATGCCACTGTCAGTGGCCTAGTCACTCTTCCTTTCCCTCGTTTCCCTTACAGGTGGTAAGATATGAAACTATCCGAGACCTACTGTGTCGACGTCCATAAACAATTTTTAACAGTTATCTAAGTGACTTCACAAGATAAGTATTTATGTATTTAGGATGGAGTTAAATGGACACAAACATTAAATTTTTTTTTAACAAAGACAAAACAAAACCAACACGACACTCCGTACGGACGGTAAAGGATTGAAGGGTATAGTTTGGGTTGGGACCGTCACTTTGTTCCTCAGGGTTGGTGACCGAGAGGTCCCTTAAGGGATGGTCCTCAAATTCTAGTGACAGAGGAAATTAGAAGTGTCACAAGGACACTTCTCCTTGAAAGGTAAAGTCTCTAGATATGGACTCTAAGGTCCCAAATTTATTAGTCAGATGTTGTGACGGGTCCTCGTTTCGACCTACCCATGGGTCCTGAGGAGGGAGGTTCGGACGGGACAAAGGTACTAGGGTAGAGTCCTGGGGTTTCTTCCTCCTTCTGAAACTTACCCACCACTCTGACCCCTATTACTTAGTCGACGTATACGTGTCTTTCTCTCCTCTTCGGAGTAGAGGGGAGGGGGTAAGGGAGGTTCCTTGATTTGAGTAGGGGAGACTGAGTGGACCGTGGGGAGAGAGATGTTACCGATCTTGACCCTTCCTTCCTTCTTCTTTAACGAAAACGTAAAACACCCGGGAAGAGGAGGACCCCAGAGACGGAAAGGTGAGAATACGGGGTGTGACCAGGTAGGTGGAGTGTTGACTCACGGATGACTCACGGTTCTCGACACGAACAGAGACCCCCATTCGTTTCCTCATTCTGTCGAGGACGGGAGTTTCTCAAATGACAGATTCCCATTACTTCTGTGATCTCTTCCAACGTTATTAGACACAAGTTTAACCCACGGTAGGGGTAGTAACCTCCCTCCCACGAATCATAGAAGTCAGTATAGACTGACAAACGTTGGGTACCTAACATCGCACGGTCCGAAGAGACAGGTACCCTAAGAGGTCCGTTCTTATGACCTCACCCAACGGCACGGGAGGAGGTCCCCTAGAATGACTGGGTCCTAGCTTGGCCTCTGAGTAAAGAGGACGTGACCGTCCGTCCAAGGAATGGTGATCGCGGTGGTCCCTCCTGTCCCTGTTAAGTCCCTTCTCGTGGACCTATCTCGACTGTGTCTCCCATACTGTCCGAGGTCTTGAGATGACCTTAAGTTCAGACCTGTGTCCATTTATTACAGAAAGACTGACTTAAGAAAAGTCCGAAGGACTCTCTACTCGTTCGAGTAAGGTCTTGTTCCTTCTGTCCACCCCACTTCTCTGATAAGGGGTTCCTGTATCCGGGTCCAGTGAAGATGATCAATGGTGACGGACGGGTGGCAAGTGTGAAGATCCAGGTTGGAAGAAGGTTTGGGGAGTTTCGGGAACTGATGTAAGATACTACAAGTCGTACCCATGGTACTGGAATCGGTCGACGTCTTGGTCTGACGAGTCCTTGTTTCATCGTAACTAGGACCGGCTTAGTGATCCCCTCCACTTCAGGGAAACTCCGTCTCTATTTGAACCGTCAAGTCGGAGTAATTTTCGAAATTAATATTAAGGTTTACCAGATGTCTGGGTACTTTCTAGTAAGTTGACTAATCGGTATTGTAGATGTCGACTATTTCTGTGTCCCTGTCCCCACAAGAAATTTTACCTTTGAAACCTCTGACCTCTGTCAAAGGAATTAACATTTGTCTTAGATTGTTACATTTACTTTTATGGATGGTGGGAGACTGGGTCGTTAGATGTCGCCCCTTATAGAGGATATCTCTAAAGTACAATTCTTGTAGATTCCTACAAATAACAGCTAAATAAACATCACAACGTGACCTTTGTCTAGTTCACGAGTAGTTCACTTTCTGATCTATCTAACACTAAATGGGTATCATATCTGACTACACGTCGATAATTTCTCTCCTCAAATTAGATACATATGTCTCCCTGTAGATACTTAATGTCTGACAATACTTGTCATCCAAGTAATATAATTACTTGAGTCCAAGCTAAAAACCCAGATTTTCTAGGGGACCTCTTCCTTTACCGTTGGACGAGACCAGAAGAACGGACCTTTTCAGGTACCTGTCTCTTTGGACCACCCGATGTCCGGTGTCTCAGTCTCCGCTGACTCGCTGACTTGTGTACTTGTCATAATCCGATAAAGACATTCTTCTTCTTGTTGTTTCTTTGGAGTCTATGCGCCTGTCTACGAACATACAGTAATTTCTTTGTAAACCTCCCCATGTCACGTCTGAATTACGTCAATGGAGGACCACCACGATTGTCTTATATAAACGATGGAAACAAAAAGTTGAAGAGGACCGAAGGGGAAGGAGAGTGAGAGTGGAGAGATAGAGGGCCGTCTGATGTTCGTCTCTCGACTGAGGACCTAAACTCCATTGTGATAGACCTAAACCCTTTTCTTCTAAAGTCGAACGTCTGGAGTGTCCTCTCCAGTATCCCAGTCAACAACTCTTCTTTCTCCAACCAAATGACACTCGTCACCTTTTACTAGTTCTATGGTCTGGGTAGGTCCTCAACCACTACCTGTCCCTTCGGACCGCACGACGTTAGGTACCCCAGTGTTTCTCAGCCTGTGTTGACTCGTTGACTTGACTTCTCTTGGTCTAGATAGTATTACGGGGTTTAGATAGTAAAACCCCATTAGAAATGGTAGAATAAATCAGAGTCAACGGAGGAATTCCCGGGGTAGAAGTTTAAGTCAGAGCAACCACAATTCATAAGTCGTACTCTTAAACCAACCCTCCCTACATTAATTCAGGTCATTGTCTTCACAACTAAACTCAAGGTCTCCGAATCTGAGTAATCCACACTTCTACATCCAGTGTGAGGGTCCATTCCCTGTTCCCGACCCCGAAGACACGAGACTTTAGGTGACGTCGTAGACACGTCTCCGAGTCGAAGGGACCACCGAGTCTACCATTTCTTAGGCGGACGATACGTCCTCTACACCCAAACTGGGAACCCAACCCTTCTAGGTGACCTCTTCCCTTACCGTTGGGTGAGGTCACAAGAACAGACCTCTTGAAGTGCCTGCCTCCTCGGACCACCCGATGTCAGGTACCCTAGTGTTTCTCAGTCTGTGCTGACTCCCTAATTGTGAAAGTGAAGTGAAATAAAACGAAGTAGACGAGGGGTACCCAACAAGAGTCTGTCATTGACCAGAGTCGTCCCTGTGGTCCCCTCCGAGTAAGGACCCCCTGTACCCCGAGGAGTCTACTGGTCGACACTGGACTCCTGAGGGAGACCGGAACAAATTGAGACCAGTCTAACAGAGTACCAGAACGTCTCAGGTCATTCGGAGAGGAAGACAGGCAGTGAACCCTAGTCTCAACCTAGAACCAGACGCTCGAGAGTAGAAATGACTACGGCAGAGGCATAAGAGACTGTTCACAGATTATTTTAGGACGACTAGAATTAGGGTAAAACCGTCAACAAAGAAGAGGAAAAATTTTTATAAAAGGATAGACTGAAGAAACCCAGAATCAACGTCGTGAGTCCTGGAGAACGACGCCGCACGTCCGAGAGATCGACGCCGCACGTTCGAGACATCGACGCCGCACGTCCGAATCAACGAGGTGACGCACAGCCTAGAATCAAGGGACTGGTCCCTAGGTTGGCGCAGAGGAGTAACGTTCCACCTAAGAATTGGTGACCTGGTGGTCCCTTCAGGGTCGTGAACAAAGAACCTCCTGACCCTGATTGTTTTATTAAAGGTAGACATGTGGTTATGGTTATATGAATAAGGTAAAACATTTTAGGAAAAAAAAGGTTGAAGAGGATGGTCGCAAACGTGGTAAATCGAACAAAATATAATAGAGAAACTCCATTATCTACTAAAAAAGTTTTTTTTAACTTCATATTAATTAAATGTTACAACACAATGAAAGTTCACATGTCGTTTCACTAAGTCATTTATGTCTTTTTTTATATATAAGAAAAAGTCTAAGAAAAGATAATACCCAATAATGTTCTATAACTTATATCAAGGAACACGATATCTGATCTAGGAACAAAAAACGAATAGAATATATATCATCAAAAATTGGAGAAAATATACATCGTCACACAAATACAAGTAGGGTTTGAGAATTAAATATAGAGGGGAGTGGAAAGAGGAAACCATTGGGTTTCGAACAAAAGGTACAGACACTCTGATAAAGACAAAACATTTATTTGAGTAAACAGAGTAAAAAAATTCTAAGGTGTATATTCACTATAACATACTATAAACAGAAAGAGATTGATATCTATAAATAACAAAGTTCGATGATTCAAAATCTTCATCAAACTATGTGTCGTTGTCTATTGATTGTTTCGAGAGTATTTAGAGATAATAAGATATCCATAACAGATTTAAACAAAATAAAGGAACGTTGAACTTTTACAATAAATATACGTGAAGGTTAAAGAGAGAAGAAGAAAGTAAAAATTAAAAGAAAACAGAAAAGACGAAGGAGGGAAGGAAAGAAGGAAGGGAGGAGAGGAGGGAGGAAATAAGAATAAAAACCTATAAAGTTTCTATATTTTTTTATGATACATCCATATGATTTTCCTTCGTGATAAACATATATGATTTTTATATTACGGTTCGATATACCTGATTTTCGTTTTATTTTCTTCATTGATCAACAGACTTTTCTCTTACGGACCAACTAACACGTTTGTTCCTTCACCGATTGTGAAGGAAGGAAGGGAATTCGACTCAAACAAAGTAAAAATAAAAAATTAAAAATAAAAATGAAATAAAATGAAATGTTATGCCATAACCAAAACGGTATGTAATTGTACTTAGGTGGTGCCCACATGTACGCTAGGGTTTGTACTTGGGGGGGAGGGTGGAGGGAGGGGTGTTGTAGGGAGACCCAGTAGGGGCACGTGGTCGGGGTTCGTACGACATAGGACGTAACCTGTATCTGACCACTAAACTAAGAATGTACTATCATATGTACAAAAAATCTTGTTTGTGTAGTCGACGTACTTGTGAATGTGTAAAGACTATTTTCGAATTCAACCATGATCGTAAAAAAACAACAACAAAGTAAAACAAATTGACACTATATCAACTAAATATTACTACACAAGCCATCGTCGTGAAATCTTTAGTTTTATCTCGATAAATCATACCAATTTCATATATATACTAGATGAGATCATAAACTGAAATTTTTAGGACTTTTTTTAAATTAAAATTAAAACCAAAATCGTGTATGTCCTTTCGAAACTACAGGGACGGAAGGTTTCTACTTCGAATTAAAAAAAAGACGACTTACACCCGATGTGAATTACCGAGTGAAGATGGACTCTCTCATTCCGACTACATTACCACACACTAAAACTCAGATCCTGTATTGTGAGTGAAGTCGAGGGTAGAAACAACGAGAGAGAGTGAGTCTAGTGAACAAGACCCCTTTCGGGAGACCATACAATATTCGTACGACCACTCCGATCACCATGTCTTAGACGGACGGTTACGTCCTCTACGTTCTCTGTGCTCAAACTAGGGACCCAGTCTTTCTAGGAGACCTCATCCTTTACCGTTGGGTGAGGTCATAGGAACGGATCTTTTAAGGTACCCGTCTCCTCCCACCGCCCGATGTCAGATACATCGGTACCCCGGTGTTTCTCAACCTGTGCTGACTCACTGATTCGTGTCTGTGTTCCTTGTACAATATTCGTCGGGATACCTTTCCAGGTACACCGATCTTTGACTCCGGGACAAGGTTGTCGGACGTCGGGTCGGTTCGGTAGTCTACTTCGTCGGGACCGACTGACAAGGGAAAGCTCTGTGGGTCCTGGTCTCTGGAAGACCTTCTACTATGTGCAAACAACAAAACTCATCGACCAAAAAATTATTAAATAATACGTCGTTATCCGTTGACTATGTCACAGAGTCCTCCTTTTGTTTAATAACATAAAATTAAAGATAAACGACATTTAAAGAGATTTACGGATGAGTCCAGGTTCTACATAACGTTCTCGTAACCTACCCTTGAACGTCTGAACCTAAAACGAGCTTGATACAATTGACCCGTTCAATAAGTTGGAGGTGGCAAGAGACGAACAAAGGATATTTACCTCCCAATCTAATACTGGGACGTCCAGAGAAGACATGGTCGACAGAGTCTAAGACTCGCGTGTAAGGACTCGTCGCAGTGTTCCGTGTCGTAAGTACATTCTCCCGTGGGGCGAGTCGTGTGAGTAGGAAGTCCACGACTCTACGTTTGTCGAGTTGTGGTTGTTCGTGGTTTAAGCACGACTCTTTTAAGGACTTACCTAAAGTCTTAATTTATGTTCATTAAGACCCCAACGAAAGGACCACTGAGTCGTCATTTATTAGACGGATGTTTCCGTCCTCTGTGTCCAAACCTGAGACCCACCCCTTCTAGGGGACCTCTACCCTTACCGTTAGGAGAGGAGAGAGGGGCGAACAAAGGGAGATCGGTGGTCTCGTCTGTTCCGAACTCGTAGTTCATACACGGTCTGTGAGAAGGCTCGTGACGTGTACAGTTGAGGTGGTTGGTAGTGGTGTAGGGATTTTACAGTGTGTAATATACTTCAGGGTTGGTACAGAGGAGTCCGAGGAGACCGACTCTGCCAGGGAGAGTGAAGAGAACAAACTACTGGAACTAGGAAGACTCTTGAGGAGTCCCTCTGACATCTTAGAGAGAGAGAAACTCAGCCCAAAAACCCTTCTTCTGGTGTCTCCGCTCACTGCAAGAGGTGTGTCGTTCCCACATATGAACAGGTGAGTTTATAGTGATTAGTCAAGTGGAGTAGAGAACCGATTCCATGTTAAGGGTCCAAAGAGAAACACTTGAAAAGTAAACATCAAGGGGTGAGAGGTATGACATTGGAAGTCTTCCTTCAGTGGTACACGTCGGGTGTGACTTCCCCCCTAGACGACACTTGTGACCACACGTCCCCAAACAGATCTATATTCAAAAGTTCACTCAACCCCTTTGTGGTCTACTTGATCGTCTGACCTACCTCTCGGTGACACATGACAGTAATGAGAGAACGCCCGTCCCTTTACTATGAAAACTTTTTGCTGGACTTTTGAGGAACACGAACATTTTGGGAACTGACTAGTAGAAGTCTAACGTACAATCCTGTGCGTAAGAGACGAGGTCCTGGGTAGTATAAAACTGACTCAACAAGACGGTATCTTTAAGGCAATGACCTTTTTACCCGACCTAAGACGGGTGACGTTTATCGACTTTTACGGTACATTATATGTTTCTGGTATAATTATCGTAGTTTCTCCACTACCGCAAGATTATTTACTGCTGTGGGATTTTTCTTCCCTTTCTTGACGAACCGGAGGTGTCTCTTGACTCAGGACTCTTCTCTTCTTTTCCGACACACTCAAATGAGGGGTCTCGGGTCCTTACCTCGGGTCGTCCAGATCGAGACACAGGGGTCGAGAAGTGAAAAGATGGATCGACGGAAGGAAGAATTTTTAAATCTTTTGGGAAATGTTAAGACTAATACTACATATACACATTACATACTATATACTAAATTGCATATAAGTGTCATTTTGTTCATTATTTCACAACTTTAACTCTTTACTGTTTCATTTTTCTTGACATTAGGAGTACAACCTTTATATAACAAGGTAACACGAACAATAAAACAAAGAATACGTAGGAGGACGACAACCTTCATGGTCTTCGAAAAGAGAGATTCAACTACTCGTGTCTGGAGTCACCGAGATGGGACGTGAGAGGTCTACGGTAAAGGGTTCAGTCGGGTGAGAGGACTCATTCTCCCAAATCAAGGTGGAGGGAGAAGTCAGGGGAGATGAGGAAAAAATAAAAAAGATTTTTTTAATTATTAAAAAGATAAAAAAAGAGTAAAAAAAAGATTTTGTTTTAAATAAATAAACCGACACAACCAAGGATCGACGTCGTGTCCGCTAGAAGGAACGTAAAAATCCTAGAGGGAACGTCGTGTGTCTGACACCGAGTACCCGACGTCCCTTGTACCAAAGTAATCCCCACCGTGTACCCGAAGTGACGAGGTACCGTCCACCCTAGAATCAAGGTACTGATCCCTAGTTTGGATTACGAGAACGTAATCGTCCACCTAAGAATTGGTGACCTGGTGGGTCCTTCAGGACAGTTCGAGTTTCAGGACAGAAACTCAAACTTATCCTCGTACACGAGTATAATCATAGAAACAGTCACAGACCAACTGTGTCTCTGCTAAATACCAAAAGATACTAAAAAGTAGAAACCCAGTATGTTGAGACATAAGGGGTTCACATTTTTTAAGTACATATAAAAACAGATGTTCTCTCCCCAGGTTCCCACTTCCCTTTTTCTTAACTAACTTAAACTTCCCTTTCATATCTTCTTCAATTCTTAAAATTCCACCTCGAAAGGACCACCGAGTCACCCTTTCCAAGATGGACGGTTACGTCCTCTGTCCAAGCTAGGGGCCGACCCCTTCTAAGGTGTACGACACCTCTTTGATTCGGACCTACGGTGTCGACGACTCAGACACGAGATTTCGGACGTACGACGTTGAAGACTCGGGTGTTCGGCGTTGGAAAATTCGAGTGTACAGGATCCGGGGCACGAAACGGTGTCCTCTTCGGTGGTGTTACTCTTTTGATATGTGACGTCGATCTCACATCGGGGGTAAGGGTCGTTGATCCCCTTTCGGGCACGTCGTACTTCTGTGTCGTGTCGGTTTTTATTTGTGTCTTTATTTTAATAATCTTTTTTATTAAAATGTCACCACCTAAGATTCAAATGGAGAAGACGAAATTAAAATATTCATACATGTCTCGGATGTTCTATAAGCTATAGACGACACAAGTTATGTATGAAGGAGAACCCGAATCACTTCTGAAGACACAGATGAATACAAATTCATCCAATTCCTTTCGTTGTTCACGAGTCACATTATTCCTGTTCCTAATAAAGGTCACTACCCGTCAAACCTTGAGAATACTGGAATTCCACTATTTGGTCCCAAACGAATTACAGACTTGTAAGAGCAACAATTTTATGTGTTCGGGACGTATCTGTTTAGGTACTAAAGGTACACTTCTAACATAAAATTATATGTAGTTGGACACTCAGTGTGTCATAGAAAACCCTCCTTCTCTGACTTTTAATTTTTATGAGATCTATACATGATACCGTCTTTCACTTCTCTTTGATTTGATTTTTCGGAGAACTACTTTCACTTTCTCCTCTCACTTTTTCAACCGAATTTCGAGTTGTAAGTCTTTTGCTTCTAGTACCGTAGACCAGGGTAGGGAAGTACCCTTTATCTATCCTTTGTCACAGTCTGAAATAAAACCCCCCGAGGTTTTAGTGTCGTATACTACTAACGTCGGTACTTTAATTTTCTGCGAATGAGGAACCTTCCTTTCAATACTGGTTGGATCTATCGTATAACTTTTCGTCTCCGTAATGAAACGGTTGTTTCAAGGCAGATCAGTTCCGATACCAAAAAGGTCACCAGTACATACCTACATTCTCAACCTGACACTTCTTTCGACTCGTGACTTCTTAACTACGAAAACTTGACACCACAACCTCTTCTGAGAACTCCCAGGGTACCTGACGTTCCTCTAGGTTGGTCAGGTAAGATTTCCTCTAGTCAGGACCCACAAGAAACCTTCCTTACTACGATTTCGACTTTGAGGTTATGAAACCGGTGGAGTACGCTTCTCGACTGAGTAACCTTTTCTGAGACTACGACCCTCACTAACCCCCGTCCTCCTTTTCCCCTGCTTGCTCCTACTCTACCGACCTACCGTAGTGACTGAGCTACCTACACCCAAACCCACTTCAGACCCTCAACCACTACCTGTCCCTCCGGACCGCACGACGCCAAGTATCCCAACGTTTCTCAGTCTTTACGGACTCACTGACTTGACTGACTCGACTTGACTCTATACGTGACCGGTTATACGATCGATGGTCAATATGTACCGATAACTTTAATTTATTTTGTCTTTGTCTGAGTGTCTATATCTCTTGTCTGGACATCAACGGTTCCCACCCCCCAACCCCTTTCTTACCGGACCCCCAAACCTCAATGATCTATGTTCGATAATACATATCTTACCTATTTGTCCCCTGAAGACACAACCAGGTCTCCAATTCTTAGGTGAAACGTTACGTCTCCTACTCTCGAGGTAGGGACCAGTACCTTGACTCTAGGGTGTACGACACCTCGTTGACTCGTGCACGGGGTGTTACTTTTCTAGAGCGTACTGTGTTGTTTCTAGTAAGTACGACGTTGATTCTGGTCTGTCTCGGTTCATTTATTTTTTGTTTATAATTTTTTTTTATCTTACTTGTTATTGTTCTAGGATGACATATCGTGTCCCTTGACATAAGTTATAGGACCCTATTTAGTATCACCTTTTCTATATTTTATATACACATATTGACTCAGGGAAACGATATGTCGTCTTTAATTGTGTGACAGTTAGTTAATATGGAGCTATTTTATTTATTTTTATAAAATTTTCAAGCGAGTCGTTTATTTTAATTTCACGAGTCGTGTTATCGGTGAAAACTCCACGATTCATCGGTGTACGCCGATCACTAAGGGACTGACCTGTCGTGTCTATATCTTGCTAAGGAAGTAATGTCTTACAAGACAACCTGCCCTGACGGGAAGTACGAAACACCCGGAGTTCAGTCCACGTAATCGGTACACTCCACTTTGTCAGTTATAACAAAGAGAATCTGTGATACAGTCTAAAGACAGACCCTATACTTATGTATCAGACAACACTTCAACGAGTCAGTACAGGCTGAGAAACGCTGGGGTACCTGACATCGGATGGTCCGAGGAGGCAGGTACCTAAAAGGTCCGTTCTTATGACCTCACCCAACGGTAAAGGAAGAGGTCCTCTAGAAGGGTTGGGTCCCTAACTTGGGCCCAGAGGGTGTGACATCCGTCTGCGAAATGGCTTAGACTCCGTGGTCCCTTCAAGTATCATTCAACCACACTTTGATTTGGTTTTTATCAATATCCTCGTGCACCACGGAAGTCCGTGTTTGACAGGGTTAGGGTTTCCCCTTTGTGGACAGAGGGGTGGAGGGAAGGTCTGACTCCTGTGAGAGGCCGTAGTGAAAGATCCCCCACTCACAAGAAAGTCTCGTCGGTTCCCCGTCCTGGGAGTCGACTCAAACCCTTCCGTCCTTCAGGTCAAGTCCCTCTTCCTAAAAGGTTTTACTTCTCCTCTGTTTCCGTCCTTAGTCAACCCTCTCAGTGACCAAATAAGCTTTGTCGTTAAGAGTCTCACACCAGAAACCTTAGGAACTGTAGTGAATCTGGGAAAATACTCTAGGTACCCCACGTTGGATGAAAGTGTCATAATAATTCTATACTACACTGAAAAGTGATACAACTGTAAACGAAACTCCATTTTGAAGTGTTATTACTTCTGATACCGTGTTTGACGCTATCATTAATAAAAGTGGTGTTGAATGAACGTCCCCTTTTTTTTCATTTAAACGAAGTTTTACAGGACTAACTGTGTAATTTTTAAGAATAAAAAACAAGTATTTATTATTACCTTTCTTATACTTTTCCTTAGACGTATATATATATGTTTTAACTTAGTGATACGACATGTCATACTTAATTGTGTTATAACATTTAGTTGATATTAAGTCATTTTATTTAAAATATTTATAATTATTTGCTTTTAGAATAGAAATTTGGGTGTAAAAATGTTTTTCAATAAAGAAGAAAAAATTTACATGAACTGAAGTAACTACAAAGAGAATAAAGGGTTACGCGGTCAAACTTTTTCGTCAATAAAGAAATAAATCCAACCCGGTCCAGAATCAACGTCGAACACCCAAGAAATGGACGGCGTATGTCCCAGAGGTCAACCGTATACCCTGGAAATCAACGTTGTACGTTCTAAATCAAGGGGTTTGTTCCTAACTTTAGACCGGACGACGGAACCCTCATCTGTCAGAATCGACGACCTGGTGGATCAAGAAATATGGGTTTAACATTTTCATAGAGGATATCGGTGACTCCACGACCTCGAGGACCTTCAGGGAGTAGGACTCCTTTCCCTTCAACCTCTGACTCTACCAGGAGTATTACACTGTGAGTGCCACGTCCTCGCCCCGTTTCAACTTTCGTAGTGAGAACTTCATCAGATCTCTGTGGGGGTTCTCGTGAGTACCTCAGGTGGGGGTTTGACCACGGACCATGGTCGTACTCGGGAGACTCGGGGAGGACGAAAAGTCCTAAGGGTCCCAGAATCTGGAGTCGGGGTGGTCGTAGGAAGTCGTCTTCCTCACTCTTACACCTCTTTACGTACACTCTCCAGCACTACCCGGTCTAGACTTTCCTGTGTGTAGTCCAGGAGAGGACGAGGTGACTGTCGTTGTACTAGGGCACCGTTCTTTCCTCCGACCCTTCAGAAGGGGTGCACAGGGGTTCTCCTGTCTTGTTAATTTCAACAGTCGTTGTCACTCACAAGTAAAGTTAAATAAATCGAAAGTTTACAAATCACTGACAAATGGTGTGTGGTTCGAGACACGTTTCTTGACGGATTCTTGCCTAACTCGTCGTAGAACAGCCTCTCTTCGAGACTTAGGTGTCTTCCTCTCTTCTATACCACCCTTCACGGGTGGTAGGGTCCTCTTTTCCTTTTCTCTTGCAGAAGACCTGCAAGTATCTCACTAAGATCTAACCTTCGACGGACGTCTACTATCCTAAGCCTGAGACGAAAGTCTCTTCTTGTCCTGTGACCAGCCCCTTCGACCCTGTCCTCGAACCTTCGTCCCGGAAATTCATGTCCCACAGTATTCTTTATCATGCCATAACTTAAGTAGTATAAACATGAGAGACTTCAATACTTACCAACCTTGTTAATAAGTATAATTTACTTTGTCTCAGCTCATTCTATTCCGTTAGGTTAAAAAATCTTTCGATATAGTTAGGTCTACTTTAGTATCTATACAACTCACTATGAAAAGATAAAGGATTTCATAAAAGAACAATTATATTTGTCTTTATACGGTATTTGACGAAACGAACCTATCTGATTGAAGACGGGTCGTCTGGTGTCTCGACCCTACAACTATTCACTTGAGTCGTGCAAAGGTGGGAGAGAGACGTCAAGGGGACTCCGTCTCTTGAGGAGAGATCAGAGGGGACACCTTGGTCGCGAACTGAGTCCCCGAGTTAGTCGTGAGGGGTTTTGTGATGTGAACCATTCACCGGAGACCACAGGATCAGTTCTGTCATTGAAGGAGATCTTCCGTGGAGGTTTTGTGACTTTGAATGTCTTAAACCAAACGAGATTGTCGTCCTGGTACTACCACCGTTCAACCTTTTACCCGAAGAAAACGACTAAACAGTTCCTCGGGACACCGTGAGATGGCAAGAAGTGTAACGGGGATCTCCCGTCACATAACGACGAATACTGTTTGTGTGACGGGGTAAGCGATCGACAGGAGAGGTTAAATCGGAATTAGTCTCAAAATATCTGCATCTCCTACAGAAATTCCATGTAGCTAAACGAAAAGACGAAATTAGAGAGAACCTTCGATAACTTTCAGGTGATGTCCGTTGTTTGTGTTCCACACGGGGACTGTATTCGACAGAGACACTGTGTGTCTGTACATTTTAATACACAGGTCAGGGAGTAGCACAGGTGGAGACAGGACAGAGAGATCGGTAGATATTTGTCGATAAACACATTTTGTCGAAACTGTCAGACACATTACATGATCTCTACAAAAAGTTAGTACAACGGGGACGAAACACTATACTTAGAAACCCATGGTTCTCCAGACGAGTCTTCTGTTACCCTTACAGGGACTGTGGGATCCTCTGGTGCACTTCCACCCGTCATCTAGTTTCACCTCAGTCCGTTTCCCCCTCTAGACGACTCGTCTCGGTTCCAGGTATGACAGAGGACAGGGGTCTCGTGTTTCAGACGGAAGGACCCCCTTGAAACGATTTTAGGAGATATAAGATTCTTTGTAGTCCCACTCTTATTACTCGTTACTAACATTATTAACACTCTCTCTCTATTCCACTACTCAACTCAATGGACCAAACAAGAGACGGTCGTTGTCGTATGTGACATAAGGTAATATTGGTCACGAGTCGGTGCACTCCCGTAACTAAGACTCACATACTGTCCGGGGGTGTGGTCGTGACCCGTTTCATCTGTACGGTTATGCCGACTTACTTGTGTAAATCCTAGTCCTGGACTGTCTAAACTCTTACATAAACTTTAGCCCTGAGAGGACCTCGACAGGACTGTCCTTCTGTAGTATTTAGTCGACGGTGGAGTGGACGGTCCGGTCCTGTCACCTCGCGAAAGGTATCGTGGGGAGTCAGTCCAGGGCGGACCAAGGTCCATAAGGGGTCTAGTTTAGAGAGGTAGACGAGATTGAAGAGTACGAGTGAAACCGGAGGAACTAACAGGATGACAAACAAGAGGTGAGATCCCTATACCTCTGTGGAGATTAAGGGAACCCCTTGATTATGTACGGTCTAGGATATCTCGATTTTTATACCCGAACTTAACTGACGGTTATTAATGTACCTGCTCATTTCAAGACGTACTGAGATAGAACTACTACGACGAAAAGAACTTGCTACTTACCATTTCGACTACGGTATTTTATCCATACACGAAAGAAACTTCACTCGTACGAACCACTTACAGTGTGAAAGACACTACTACGAGATTTTCTGGACTATGAAACGTTCTCTTGTCTTCATTTCGTACAGTACAATATTACGCTATATCTTACCATACTATTAAGATTTTAGACGATAATAAGGGAACACGATCTCATTAAAAATTTTTCACACTTATCACTAGACAGTTTGAAGAGTACGAATCTACTTTAAGTTTGCTACCACAAGATTAGAATTGTACGTAGAACGTGTCTATAACAATACAACGTAAAGAATAACGTTTTTGCTCAACAAAGGGAGTAAAAATTCCTTTTTAGTTGAAATACAAGGGTCGAGTTTTACGATTATATCAAGAAAAAGAGTTTTTTGGTTTCATAGAAGATACTACTGTACCCTTCATATGTAATTCTCGAAGACGATGTAAGGTTTCAGGACACTGAGTTCCTTTTATTAGACATACTCGACTTGATGGGAGAGCACACGCCTTATGTCAGAAGTGAACTTTTTCACTTACTGTGGCCTTCTAAATACATTGAATTACTTTGTTACATAATGAATGTTTTTTAGAATATCATCATATTCTCTAAGTTATACCTTTTTTCGGAATCCCTAAAACTACATTGTCTCGTCATTTATCAGTTCACTATATTAAAGTCCAAGTGAAACTTTTATTGAAATTCTTGGATGGTCAAGACATCAAAATCTAAACATAGTTTCTACTTGAATGTATTAATGGACTTTTCCAATAATTTTTATGACGAGGATACATACACACCACCACCACCACATCAGCGATCCAGTACAGGGTGAGAACGCTGGGGTACCTGACATTGGACGATCCGAAGAGACTGGTACCCTAAGAGGTCCGTTCTTAGGACCTCACGTACCGGTAAAGAAAGAGGTTGTATACACACCCGGAAAAATGAAAGTATCTAAAGTCAGTTTTATTGCCTAAGTTACATCTTCGTTTGTACTTTTATGTCACCAGAAGATTACTCTACCGTTCTTTCCCTCAACGTTTTTGTATTTTTACATTTTTTTACATCTGTCGTATAATTTTTCGTCTCTGTGATGAAACAACCATTTCTAGGTATATCAGTTTCGACACCAAAAAGGTCATCAGTACCAACCTACACTCTCGACCTGATATTTTTTTACGACTTACGGCTTCTTAACTACGAAAACTTAACACCACAACCTCTTCTGAGAACTCTCGGGGAAACTGTCGTTCCTCTATTTTGGTCAGTTAGGGTTTTATTTAGTCGGGAATTATAAGTAACTTTCCTGACAACGACTTTGACTTTGAGGCTATGAAACCGGTGGCTACGCTTCTTGACTGAGAGACCCTTTCTGGGACTACGACCCTTTCTAACTTCCGTCTTCCTCTTCCCCTACTGTCTCCTACTCTACCAACCTCCCGTAGTGATGACCTACCTGTACTCAAACTCGTTCCAGGCCCTCAACCACTACCTGTCCCTTCGGACCTCGCGCATGAGACGTATCTTCAATTTATTCGTCCCACTATTATATGTCGGAACTGCATGAGGAAAGGGTTAAACGTTGATCAGAAAACAAGGTACAGGTCAAGATTGACAACGAAGGAGTGGACGTATATCCAAAACGTCCTCCATCCATTGTATCAGACCATAAGGGTAGAGAACTTCTTATAAGGTGTCAAACAATACTAGATGTATCAGTTTCCGAAATCACATCAGTTACTTCCTTTTCATCTACAAAAAGAACTTGAGAGAACCAAAAAGATACTAGGTTGTCTATAACCGGTAAACTAGAGACTAAGGAGACGGAAAAGATTTAGGTCGACCTTGTAGACCTTCAAGAACCAAGTGCATGACAACTTCGTATCGAACCTCTTAAAACTCGTATTAGAACTATCACGCACTTTACTCACGTTAACACGCCATCAAACTTCTAAGAAACCGTAACGGGAAGAAACCCTCACCTTACTTTTGCCTGAAAAAGGTCAGGATACCGGTGACGGCTCAAAAGGTTCAAACGGTCGTATAACTCACGTCGTGAAATCGTCGTCGTAGAAAATTCTAAACTTTATCGAGTCGACCTTAAGGTAGAGGAGGTGATCAAAACAAGTGTCACTACGAAGGACTCCGGGTGAACTGAAGTGGGAGGTCCTGTAGACCGAGATCCAGTCACTAGTGTGGTAGCACCAATCTACCTAGAAATTCTTGACAAAACATCTCAAGAAGTCACATGTGAACTGTGAAGAAGAATTATTAGAAGAGTAATTCCAATAATTATTCTAAATTATAATTGTTCAGAATACGAGAAAAGATCTTAATAAAACACAGTTAGACTTACAGTCAAAAGAGTAAAACTCTATATTGTAAAATTACTGTATATACGAGGCAAAAATTACGAAGGAAGTCTTTGCAACATAAACGTTAAGAAAAGGAATCTTGTTAGAAAGACCTAATGGACCATCGATTACAGAATGGTAGTAAACTCTGAAATAACTGACGATTATGAATTATGTCCAACGAGAGGACAAAGGGACCAAACGATAAAGTTTCATAGTTTTTGATAGTTCTGAATTTTTTTTTTTTCGACCACACTTATAACCGGAAAGTTCAAAAGGTACGAATTCGTTTGAAGTCTTTTACCACAAGATTAGAATTATATACAGAACGTGTTTATAATGAGACAACAAAAGGATGACATTTTTACTCGACGAAGAAAATCCTTTTATTATCCGAATACCACATAATAAAATTTATAATAATTTTATTATTATCCGCATAGAGTTTTACGGTTATTTACCAATAAAAAGAATTTTTCTTGATAGAAGATACTACTGTACCCTTCATATGTAGTTCGTAAAGACGATGTAAGGTTTGAAGATACAGGGTTCCTTTTAGTAGACATACTCGACTTGATGGGAGAAAAAGTACCTTACGTTAAAAATAAACTTTCTTCCTTACTGTCACCTTCTAGATATGTTGAATCACTTTGTTACTTAATGAAAATTTGTTAGAATGTAATCACGTTCACTGTAGGTCACACGTTTTGTCCGAATACCTAAAATTACCTTGTCTTATCCTTTATCACTATAACAAACTCCGGGTACCTCTTTTATTGAAAATTCTTTGATAGTGAACGTATCAAAATCAAAACATAGTTTCTATTTATAGGTGTTTATTGTCCTTTCCAGTAATTTTTATAATGAGGATGGATACATTCCAGGAAAAATAAAAGTATCTAAAGTTAATTTTATTGTCTAAGTTACGTTTTCGTTTGTATTTTAGGTCACTCTGTCTGTTCCTTTTCTGAACGTTTTTATATTATTACTTTTTTCAAGGTGGCAAGGGTGATGTCTCAAATAAACCTCTTTATCAATAAAAAGTATATTTTTAGTACCCAATAATTGTAATAAGATTTAATCAATTTTTTTAAATTTGACGCCGGTGGACTACGCTTCTCGACTGAGTAAACTTTTCTGGGACTACGACCCTTTCTAACTCCCGTCCTCTTCCCCTGCTGTCTCCTACTCTACCAACCTTCCGTAGTGGCTGAGCTACCTGTTCCCAAACCCACCTGAGGCCCTCCACCACTACCTGTCCCTCCGGACCACACGACGCCAAGTACCCCAGCGGTTCTCAGCCTCTGCTGACTCGCTGACTTGACTTGACTTTGACAATAAAGATGATGCCTTTTATAGCTATCTTCATTGGTGTATTTTAATAGGAAGTCCAGGAGTGATTAAACATCCTGACATATTTATAGGACTGGTTTTACAAGACTTTTAGAGACTGATGTGTCAGCGACCCGGTCCTGAGCCCCTGTCACACTGACGTCTCAAGAGCCACGTCCTCTCCTCCCTAGTCCCGTTTCAAGGTCCATGGCCTATATCAAGAGTTCCAGAGTCGCAGAGTCTCAGTTCCCGGAACAAACCCCGCCCCTGACAGACACAACCCCTAGGGATCAGAGGAGCTCAAAGTCAAAGAGAAGCGTTTGACACAACACGGAAAGACGGGCCTGTGAGCACAGCGCCGGGATCAAGAGTGAGGGTAACCCACAGACCAAAGATCTTCGGTTAGTCGCCGGGGCGCCAAGGTCCAGTATCAGAGGTGGGCCTGGGTGGGGCGGAGGCGGCTCTGAGCCAAAGCGGGGTGTGTGCCTCCTATGGCTAGTACCCCGGCGCTTAGGAGGACGACGAGAGCCATCCGGACCAGGACTGGCTCTGGACCCGGCCACTCACGCCCCATCCCTCCCCTTCCGGAGACACGCCTCCCCGCTCCCCTGACGGGCCCCTACCCCCCTCTTTCCCCGTCCTGGGGGTCCCTTCCTCGGTGGGGCGGCGGGAGCGGGTCTGCGTAGGAGCGGGTGGACCAGGCGTGGGGGGGGGGGNTTCAGGGCCAGGAAGAGGCTGGAAGAGGCAGAGTGCTCGGGGAGCGGGGAGGGAGGAGGGTCAAGGTAGTGGAGCCTGGGCCCTGGGCGCGGCCCTCCTCCAGCCCGGCCTAGAGTGGGGAGGGGCGGGGGTCCGAGGGTGAGGGACTCCATAAAGGAGTGGCGGCACAGGGCCGGGCCGGAGCCCTCGGGGCGAAGTAGCGGCAGCCGATGCACCTGCCGTGCGTCAAGCGCGCCAAGCTGTCGCTGCGGGGCTTAGGCTCTTACCTCGGCGCCCGCGGCACCTACCTCGTCCTCCCCGGCCTTATGACCCTTCTCTACTGTGCTCTTCGGTTCTTTCGAGTTGTCTCCAACGCTAGTCCGAACTTGTGGTACGGGCCGGTGATGTTGGTCTCGCTCCGACCACTCGCTCTGCCCGGGCCCAGGTCCAGTGCTGGGGGTAGGGGTCCCTGGTCGGCCCTAGCGGGGCTCCGAGGCCTAGGCTCCCAGTGGGGTTATAACGCCCTGGGAGTGGCGGGGAGAGTCCTCCTCGGCCACCACCCCCACCCCCCTCCTCTACCCCCGCCCCTGAACTGGGTCAAAGTGAAAGTCAAACCCAAATTAGAGGCACCTACCAGCCCCGCCCAGTCCCAGAGTGTGGGAGGTCACCCACAAACCGACGCTGCACCCTGGCCTGCCCGCGGAAGAGGCGCCCAAGACCGTCTGGCGGATGCTGCCACGCCTAAGCAAGTAGGACTTGCTTCTGGCCGTGAGCACCTGGCGCCCCCTGTGTCACCGAGGATAGTAGTTCGCGGTCACCCTTTAGAGGACACTCCATCTCCAGGGTGCCTCGATGGACCTCCAGTTCACGCACGTCACCGAGGAGTCTGTGGACCTCTGACCTTTCCTGTGCGACGACGCGTGTCCATACTCCCCGTGGCCCAGAGGGACTAGAGGAGAATCCGACCTCGGCCGAAAGGTGTTCCTCTCCTTTTACCCCAAGAAGACCCTTGTGGAGGGTTTGAAGAACAGACCTCTACCCCCTTAGGGGGGTCCAAAAGGATAAGACATGTTCTGTCACTGTGTGGTCACCGAGGTGAAGAGACTTCCTGTCAATTTCGTAAGTCACAAAAACCTCTTCGTCTTTGGGTAGGGACTTTATTGACCAGTCCCCACGGGAAACTGGGACTGACGGTAGAACACTTGGTACTCAAAGAGAGAGTTCCGGACAAGAGTGGGACTCTGGTAGAATCCTCCGGTCTGAGGTCGAAAAGACTCTGTAAGTCGGAGGTTGGTTTAGTCCTGGTAATGAGACATAAAAGGGGAATATACCTCAGAGGATGGAACGTGAGTGGGGCTGAGGTCTTGAAAGGTTCCTACTCAAAAAGGGTCTGGGGCCTCAGGTCCGACCACAGACCACAAACACGACGAAGAAAAGTTTGGGTAATAGAGAAGGTAAGAGTCGTACCAGTGTACCAAGACGAAGTCACCGGGTACCTTACACTTAAAAGACTAAGAAGGAGAAGTCTGGGAGGTTTCTGTGTACACCGGGTAGTGGCGTAGAGACTGGTACTCCAGTGGAACTCCACGACCCGGGACCCGAAGATGGGACTCCTCTAGAGTGACTGGACCGTCGCACTGCCCCTCCTGGTCTAAGTCCTGTACCTCCAACACCTCTGGTCCGGAAGTCCCCTACCTTGGAAGGTCTTCACCCGCCGGGACCACCACGGAAGACCTCTCCTCGTCTCTATGTGCACGGCACACGTCGTACTCCCCGATGTCCTCGGGGAGTGGGACTCTACCCCATTCCTCCCCCAGCGTTACTTCGAAGGAGAGCTATTTCGTCCTCGGGAAACCTGTGCAAGTCGTTCCAGTCTTGACTTCGGACTTCAGACCCGAGGAAGGGAAAGAAGGTGTCTTGGAAGAGTCTGGAGGAAGGGGTAGTACCAGTAGTAACAACCGGACCAAGAGGAGTACCACCGACACCACTGACCTCGACACTAAACCTCCTTCTTCGTGAGTCCATACCTTTCCTCCCTCCCTAGACTCAAAAGAACAGAGTGACCCGTCCAAAGACCGGGTCCACCTTCAAACGGACGGAGCAATGACTTTTCATGGGAGGTGTGTGTACACCTTAGACTCGACTACGATTCTGACTGGGAAAACATTCCATGTACACTTTTACTTTCTGTTTAAAAAGTAGAAGTATTAAGGTCGACCCCCGGACACAGAGTCGTAAACTTCCAGTCCTCCCTTACAGGGACGACTCCTGTCTGGAGGTCCTCCCGTCGACCAGGTCAGGGGGGTGCAGAGGAACGAAGTACAAGGACTCGGACAGGACCTAAAAACCAGTGTCAAGACTTTTCAAGAAACAACAGGTCCTGATCCCTCAAGGAGATCCTAGAGTACTGAGCCAGAGAGGGACCAGGGGTGCACTATGAAAAGAAGAGTGTCCACTTTTTCCTCCCCCGATGTCGGGCTGACGTTCATTCATGTCTCCCCCACTAAGGACTCTGGGAACACTCCCACGTCTGTCCGGTACCCCCCCGAGTGGGAGGAGTTTCACGGAAGAGATCAAAGAGAGGACACCCAAGACTGGTGCAGGACCAGAACAAAAGGGGGTCCGGCACTGTCACGGGTCCCGAGACTACACAGAGAGTACCAAGGATTTCCACTCTGAGACCCCGCAGATCTAACCCTCTCCTCAACCCCGTCTCCCCTGTGTGACCCACCGCCCCCAGAGACTCACCCTGTACACTCGCACACCCCCCGACACCTCTTACAGTCGGGAATGTACTGGCTGGACTTGACCAAGGACTAAGAAAAGAGAGTGTCACACTCTGTCGACGGAACACCCCTGACTCACTACGAATCAGGACGAAACACTACAGTCTAGGGGTCTGCGGTGAAAGACGTCGACGTAGCCGTACACAGAAACGAGGATAATCGTATCGTACTTCTCCACCCCTCTGACGACTGGAGAAGGTCAGGTATTAGGACCTAAATTTTTCACGACGGCTTTTTTTTTTTTCACGACGGCTTATCAGTCTCGTCCTCCTTATACGCTGGAAGGAGGACCCTAGAAAAGACTTCTCTTTTATAGTGACACACATCTCACGTCTGCCAGCCACACCCTCCCTCCCACTACGCGAGACCACCCCTTCGTGTCCGTCGTGACTACAGTCACACTCCCCTACAACACGACATCGACGGCGCTCTCAGTTTACCGGACTCCGGTGTAATTACTTCTACCTTATGTCTCCACAGATGGGACTAACAAGGAAGAAGACAATAAACAACACACGGACTATCTACTACGAGATACAAACGTAGACACTTTGGAGTCACTTGATTGTTGTCTGTGGGAAACAACTGGAACATGTCACACAAGACCACTCCCCCCGTCTCACTCGGAGCATTCACTCCCTTCACAGACGGATCTTTAACTGTTCACGAGACTCCTTCCACTGTGGCTCATATTCGCACACCCAGGTCCCTTACACCGACAGATGATCCCACCAGTCACATCCGGAGCACCTCCTCTACTATAAACTCATTTCTGCACTTCCTGTACTTTCTTACAGGTGTTCGTACAGACCCCCTCACGGGAGGTCCGTCTCCTCGGAGGTCACGTTTACGTCCTCCCGCCCTCTCACACACACAAGTTCCTTCTCGGTCCTCCGTCCACCGACCTCCTCGCTCCTTAACGCTATTCTAGGTGACAGACCGGTCTAGTACACCCCGAGGTCGTATAATCTTCCACAGACTACAGACTTTCTACACCTGAGTATTCTACCAAACTTATCTTCTACTGGACCACACTGACGAGCGATCTTCGCAGTCAGATTGTCGACACGTCTTAACTCTCCACTTCCCACTCGCTACGTCACCTCCTCGGACATCCTAATCACGCCACAGGTCCCACCCCTACGACCACGAGGGGACCTGGGAGTAATCTAGATCTGTCGGCCCTCATCTCGGACTCTCAGACGTAAACATTATTCCAACCCCGACTACGACGACCAGAAGTCTAGTGTGAAAATCATCGTCCTTGCATGCATAGGTCCTAAGGGTGTACGACACATAGTCGGAGTGTGTGTCTTCAACAATTTCTTCGTTAGGGAACCAGAACAGGATTATGAGACTCTTCCACCAAGACCCCTCTCCGACTCGTAAAGCATTCTTCGGGGTGTTCGTTAAGACTACTAGTCGGTTAAACCCTTGGGACTCCATATACTTTCACTCACCTGTCTCTCCCCAGAATTTAGGTGCAAATTTTCGTAAAAAAAAAAAGAAGTCTTTCTTTTCCCTTAAATATAACTGTTAAGTATAACAGTTAATACTCCACACTACAACTCTTTATTACGTCAAGAATAAGGTAGACTTGTGAATCCGTCACCAAGTGTCAAGTTGTATTACTTTAGGAACGAGACTTTGATAAGAGGTCCAACTCAAGAGGAGTGAGTAAGAACCTCGATTGTCACCCTAGGTTTATTTCAATCTGTATGTCATGATATATATATACCGAGGTACCCTTGTCCTAGGTCACAGGTGAGGTCCGGTCTAGGGTGTTTCCGTCAAAGCGGGGACGACCCCGTGTCACAGGGACGAGTGTGTCACTCGGGGAGCACGACCCGCACCTGGGGCGCGACTCCTGCCGATAGTGACTCCGAGGACTGTTGACCTCCACCACACTGACGGTGAGAGCTGTGGGAACAGTCTACGTAGGACGTATCAAGGTCGAAGAGACACAGTGTTACAGGACTCATCTCAGACCGTACACCAGTGGACTCAACACCCTGGAGTCGTAGTGCGACACGTGAGACCGTTCTTATAAACCCTTTCACCTAAAAGAAGAAATTACCTCTTTCCACCAGAGACGGAGGATGGTTCTGAGAAAGTCACACCTTAAGAGGATTACACCTTTACGAAGATTAGTCCACTTCCCCTCTCTCCCTACCTGTTCTTACAGTTTGAAGTTAACAATCTCGTTTCTAGACCTTGACCTTGAACTAGACGATGATACGTCCGTCAGTCCAAACCGACTTTCTTATTCACTGATTATTTACGGTAGGTCCGATCTCTTTACGAACGAATGGACAAACAAAACAAAAGTAACCTCACATTGACTACATGTTACGACACAGTGAAAGACGACATGTTCTGTCACTTAGTCGAGATTTATATAAGTCCGAAGAAACCTAAGAAAGGGGTATATACGGAAATCTCTCACGACCCATCTCAAGGGACACGATACGTCCTTGGTGTCGTGAAATTTCACGACGGGTCTACCACCATCTCCCTCTAGGATCCTCCTACCGAGACGAGGTCTACGTCTCCTTAGGTCTGGTCCACCCTCGTGCAGTCGTCCCAGGTCCTACTGTAAAGGTTTTTTCCTTTTTGACTACCTTATAGGTTTCATAGGGATGAAGAACTTTCACAGTACGTTTGTCTCATTAGTAATCTCGACTTAAGTACTCTCGAAGTATCTTGTATTAGTCGTTCGTGTTTCGGAGTTCTCCGAGAAATCGAGAAGAAGTGAAAGACGGTAATTTCACCATAGTAGAGGAATAGACTCCAACAACTATAAATAAAGAGGACCGTTAGAACTAAGGTTCAACATTAAGTAGGTCGGACCGTAAAACGGACTACATAAGTCGTACATTCAATTTATTCGTCCCACTGTCACTTGTCGGAATAATATGAGGAAAGGGTTAAAATTCGGTCAGGCATTAAGGTACAGACCAAGATGGACAACGAAGAACTGGACGTATGTCCAAAAGCCATCTGTTCATTCTACCAGACTATAAGGGTAGAGAAATTCTGATAAGGTGTCAAACAACACTAGGTGTATCAGTTTCGGAAATCGTATCAGTCACTTCGTCTTCACCCACAAAAAGACGTTAAGACAACGAAAGAGACACTAGGTTGTTTACGACCGTTAAAGTAGAGACCAAGGAGACGGAAAAGATTTGGGTCGAACATGTAGACCTTCAAGAGTCAAGTGTATGACGACTGCGGATCGAACTTCTTAAAACTCGGATTAAAACGATCGTACACTTTACTCGTGTTAACATACCATCAAATTTGTAAGAAACCGTAACAGGAAGAATCCCTACCTTACTTTTGACTGGAAAAGGTCAGGAAATCAAGCGAAGTGAAGGAGTATACATCTTTTTGTAATTTAGGAAAGTGTCACTCTAGTCGAGGAACACTGGTCGTCTTTTGGAAACCTTCTATTCATAAACTAACACGACTTGAGGGGGGAAGTGGTTTTAGTGTATGTGACTGGAAGGGAGGGATGGAGAAGCCTCGACAAAGAGTCTCGATACACTCCACGACAGAGGGTCCGACGTCAGGAGTAAAACGGGGTTTATTTTGACTTGAGTGTTCAGAATTCAACTCGTAGAAAAATCAACTGTTCACATCATCAGTCCCTTTTCTTTTTCGACTTACTTGATTCATACTAGGTATATATTTATTTCACCCTTGACTTCCCTACCCTTCTCACTTTCTTTCGGCACTGGCACTTGATAACGTAGTCGGTGACCCACTGCGCTGTCTGTCACCGACACTGTCTTTTTAGTTCGTCGTCAAGGTTGTTCCGTGACCCAAATCTCTAAACCTTTATTTTCGGTTTTCTTGGTCGATTTTTAGTAAGTTTCACCAGTGGTTACCCTTTCGTCTTTAACTTTTCTTAGTCCTAATATTATTCTCAGACATAGTACTCTTTAGACCGTGTCTCTAAACTGAAGAATTAAATGTCTGTCAACACGGAAACTAATTTTATAGTGTGTTCTTTTACTTACTCCTACTTTCAAATACGAATTTCGACTCATGGTGTTTACTGTGAACTCTCAAATGATTCTACGTTCTTATGAGCTTTGTACGTACGTTTGACGTACTTACTACAATTGGAACTTATTTGGTACTTTCTTATATGGTAGGGTAAGTCTATTTGTCTAAACCTTACTCAAGAGATAAGGGTAATGTAATCACACCTAGCACACGTGGACCGTCCCTCCCTTGTCCGGGACGGATCCCTCTTGGGAAGTAGTGGGAGAACGAAGGTCAGTCCAGGACGACGTCTTTCACGAGGACACGGGACAGAGCCCGGCCCCCCCCCCCCCCCCNTCCGTACTTCCTTGTATGTACGTATACACTGACACTGTTCCCACTTCCCTTGGAATCTAAACGTCTTTAGACGATCATCAGTAGAGTCCTCTTCGGTGTTATTCCTTTGACCGTCTTTTTCGAATAACCATTATTAAATAACAGGTACACGAGACAATATTAATTTTTCGTTTTCATACTAAGCATGATCATACCAAGTCGACGTTGGTGGAGTTTATATAATTGTGAAAATTAGTAGGGTTAGTGCTGACCTTTCTTTGTCATCAAAAGAGTAAAGTATCTACTTCTTTACCTCTGGAGTTCTTCCTTACACAATATAACATTTAGTTGATTGAAGTTTTAATATTATTATTACGACGATTCAGTGAAGTCAGCACAGACTGAGACACGCTAGGGTATCTACCGTCGGGTGGTGTTAGAGTCTCGAGGAGGCAGAGACTCTAAGAGGTCCGTTCTTATGAGCTCACCCAACGGTAAAGGAAGAGGTCACGTACTTTACTTTTCACTTTCACTTCAGCGAGTCAGCACAGACTGAGGATCGCTGGGGTACCTGACGTGGGGTGGTCCGAGGAGGCAGGTACCCTAAAAGGTCCGTTCTCATGACCTCACTCAACGGTAACTCAAGAGGCTTATTATTATTATTTATGTAGACAGACCTTACATCTTTTTACCATGACTACTTGGATAAAAGTCCCGTCCTTATCTACGTCTGCACCTCTTACCTGAACACTCCCTTCCGCTCCCACCCTGCTCAACTCTCTCACCGTAACTTTATATAGGAAATGGTACACAGTTTATTTTCGGTCACCCTTCAAAACCATATTGTATCCTTCGAGTGGGACCCCGAGTCGCTGGACCTCCCCACCCTACCCCTTCCACCTCCCTTCAAGGTCTTCCTCCTCTATGTATGTATGAATACCGACTAAGTGTGACGACATACCGTCTTTGGTCATGTTGTGACATTACGTTCATAAGAGATTAACTTTTATTTTATATGTTATTTTTATTATTCTATTTATTGTCTTGTGTATATTTTCTTTTTCACGATAATTCTGGTCTTGATCCTTGACTTAAGTCCGGAGGGCCGACGTTCAGATTCGAAGGGGACAATCTGACTACCTCGGCCCTAGACTGGACTCCTGACTGTAGGACCCACACACTCCGGTAATCCTAGTCAACCGAGGTAGACCGTAGCTAGGTCCAGAACATCCGATTATCCGAGACCCCTTTTCTTTTTGGTTATTTAGTGACTGGTTGACCCACGTCTTATAACGAAAAATAAGGGAGTCTCTAAGAGAAAGTCAACAAGGTTCCAGTCTAGGTCGGCAGGAGACTCCCTTCTGTGTGGGTCAGAAAAACCGGAGGAAAAAGGGTCGAGAAGGACCTGAGGAGAAGTCTAAGGTAGTTGTAGAAGTGGACAGGGACGACGGTGGTGGGAGGTGTTGTCCCTGTCTTCAGCCGTCCTTCTTTCCTTTTCGAGGTCCCCACTTTGAGTTTCGAGAGGACGGAATTTGCGTCTGGGTAGAGAGTTGACCAAAGGGGAAAGTCAAGTCAAGTCAGAGAGTCAGTAGAGGCTGAGAAACCCTGGGGTACCTGACGTCGTGGGACTGGTAGTGGTTGAGGGTCTCGAAAGAGTTTGAGTACAGATAGGTCAGCTACTACGGTAAGTTGGTGGAGTAGGAGACAGTAGGGGAAGAGGAGGACAGAAATTAGAAAGGGTCGTAGTCCCAGAAAAGGTTACTCAGTCAAGAAACGTAGTCCACCGGTTTCATAACCTCGAAGTCGAAGTCGTAGTCAGGAAGGTTACTTATAAGTCCTGACTAAAGGAAATGCTAACTGACGAAACTAGAGGAACGTCAGTTTCCCTGAGAATTTTCAGAAGAAGTTGTGGTGTCAAGTTTTGTAGTTAAGAAGTCACGAGTCAACATCAGGTTGAGAGTAAGAATGCACTGCACTGATGACCTTTTTAGTATCGAAACTGATCTCGCGGGAGACAACCGTTTCGTTACAGAGACGACAAATTATACGACAGATCCAATCAGTATCGAAAAGAAGGTTCCTCGTCAATTAAAGTACCGACGTCAGGGGTAGACGTCACTAAAACACCGGGGGTGTTTCATTTCGGACAGTGACAAAGGTAACAAAGGGGTAGATAAAAAGGTACTCCTCTACCCTGGCCTACGGTACTAGAATCAAAAAACTTACAACTCAAAATTCGGTCGAAGAAGTGAGAGGAGAAAGTACAAAAAGTTCTCCGAAAAAACAAAGAGAAGGGAAAGAAGATATTCCCATCACAGTAAACGCATAGACTCCAATGACTATAAAGAGGACCGTCAGAACTAAGGTCGAACACGAAGTAGGTCGGACCGTAAAGTGTACTACACGAGACGTATAATTAATTTATTCGTCCTACTGTTATATGTCGGAACTGCATGAGGAAAGGGTCAAACCTTGGGCAGAGAAAAAGGGACAGGCCAAGATTGACAACGAAGAACTGGACGTATGTCTAAAGAGTCCTCCGTCCATTCCACCAGATCATCAGGGGAGAGAACTTCTTATAAGGTGTCAAACAACACTAGGTATCAGTTTTTGAAACCGTTTTAGTTATTTCGTCTTCATCTACAAAAAGACCTTAAGAGAACGAAAAAGATACTAGGTCGTCTATAACCGTTAAACTAGAGACCAAGGAGACGGAAAAGATTTAGGTCGAACTTGTGGATCTTTAGATGCCAAGTGTATGACAAATTCGGACCGAACCTCTTAAAACTCGTACTGAAACGATCGTACCTTCTACTCACGTTGACACACCATCAAACTTCTAAGAAACCGTAACGGGAAGAAACTTAACCTTACTTTACATTGAAAAGGTCACGACACCGGTGACGACTCAAAATCCTGTTTGACTATACCAAGGGACAAAGACTAAAGCAACGACAGTAAGACGACACTCCTCTCCAGATGCGAACCCATGTCCTACAAAACTTTTTCGTGACCTACCTCTGAAAGTCTGAACCTGAAACGAACTTGACACAATTGACCCGTTCAATAAGTTGAGGGTGCCAAGACAAATAAAGGGGAATTGCCTCCCAATCTAATACTGGGACCTCCAGAGAAGACTCGGTTCCCAGACCATAAGACTCGTGTGCTAGGACTCGTGTCTCAGTGTCCCGTGTCGTAAGTACCTCCTCCTGTGGGGCGAGTCCTATGAGCAGGAGGTCCACGACTCTATGTTGTCGAGCCGTGATTGTTCGTGGTTTAACCACGACTCTTTTAAGGACTTACCTAAAGTTTTAGTTTATGTTCATTGAGACCCCAACGGGGTCGGACCTAAGTTGTGTGGGACGGACCCGAGGTCTCAGAGGTCGAGGTCTAGGAGCTGGACGTGACTGTGTGAGGGTCGTAGTGACGTACAGGGGGGAGGGGAGTGTGACACTCGGGAATCTTCACCCAGACACGTCCATTGACCTACACTGGTGACCTCTTTGGAACCAACTTAAGAACGAGGACATTCTGAGTTGTCTATTCTCGACTCGTCGGAGTGGTAAGTCGAAACTAACATGGAGACCAAATACAGAACTGAAACAACGTTCCGGAAGGTGTGTGACAAAGTTGTCTCGACTTGGGAGTTCACTGAAATTGCTCTTTAATAATTTGATGTTGTAGTAGGGACCTGGGTGACACGGACTAACGTGGGGGGTGGAACGACGTGTGATTGAGGGCTGGTGAACGTTACAGAAGTAAAAGAAAAGGAAAAACAGAAAGTACTAATAGGATTAGTAGGTGTACTCACTTCAAGATAGGTTTCAAGGTGGAGTAAGTAATCTGAGAGAGATTGACGACCCCACAGACCGGATACTTGAAATCCTGTGATAAGGAGACGAAGTGAAAATCGAAACTTCCTCCGGGACCAGACCCTGTAGAGACGTGTACGTGGTCTCCCAGGTAGTCCTCAAGGGTCTTCATCCCCTCACAGTACGTGCGTCAGTAACAGTCGGGAGATTACTGGTTGTGATCCAATATTAGACCAAGGGGTAGAGGTCTCGGGGGTGTAATAAACGATTCGTACGTAGGAACTCGTCACTCTAACGACTTAATTATTAATTAATTACCGTATGTCTGGGGTCGGAAGTAAGAGTCCACTACTGAACACAAGTGAGGGGACGGAGTGGACTACGATGCCCTTCGGGTAGGGCTCCCGGAGAGCGAGGACTCCTGACCCCTCTCCACTTCTCGAGGCGAGGGGGACGAAAGAGGGTCCGAGGACGGACGAAAGTAGTTACCCACGAGAAACAAGTCGCGTCAGAGGTCCAAACCGACACTATAGTGACGTGTAAAGAGTCTAAATCACCCTTTAGGAGTGGACTGAGCAGTTCTCGAATCAGAGTAGCTGTTTCATCAAACGAGGAGGTAGTTGGTGTGTTTTGAGACGGGAGGGGCGGAGCGACAAGACCTCCTACTTTCAAGGACTACTTTCACAGGTAGGTGTTTGGTCTCCGTCATTCACATCCCTGATAACCTGGACCAAGTCTGTGTCGGCACGTTTTTGTGACGTCTCGAGATAGGACTCCAGTCTTGGTCATCTAACTTTCATTTGAGATGATAAATACTCATTACTAGGGAAGGGTCATACACTCTTTACAACACAACACACACACTTTCTCTCTCTCTCTAAATAAAATTTTGAACCGAGTACTCGGATCCCCAGAACACACAGGTCTCCACGTCCCGACCGTTCGTCCGACCTCTGAATCCCTTCCTGACTACAATGTCTGTCTCAGGCTTCCACCAGACGTGCTATCACACCGACCGGACTGAGAGAAGGGAGACTCTAAATCCTTTTAGCACTCAAATAGTAGTGGGAGTACAACGTGTTGAAAATTTTGTGGACACACAAACCGAAAGGAAACAAGAATAACAATCACATGACGATAAAAACACCTTTCTTATCAATACGTTACAAGACTGAAGACATTTAAGTACTTGAATGTTATCCCTCAAGGGACTTCCAAGTCACCAATTCTGACGTGAAGGTTACGTCCCAACGTCTTGATCCCTAGTCAGCTGCCGCTCTCCCCCCTCCTCCCCTCGGACCTAGGGTGTTCGACGTCCCGTACCGCTTTTTTTCTTTTTCCTTAAAAAGTTCTTGGATGTTATCTAATGATTCTTATTTATCTAAGAATCAGTGTACCTTCTCTTACCTCTTCCATGATAATAGTATAATCCATCACTCTGACACCCACTTAGAAAAAGGTAAATTTTTTAATAAACGACAACAACAACCATACACGTTAGTCTTTT
This sequence comes from Capra ibex, assembly GCA_006410555.1. NCBI lineage: Eukaryota > Metazoa > Chordata > Mammalia > Artiodactyla > Bovidae > Capra > Capra ibex. The sequence goes on along the minus strand of SJYO01000647.1, from coordinate 17,891,141 downwards.
TTTTACTTTCTTCCTTTTCTCGACTAAAACCGACAATACTACGTTTTTTTTCTTCTTTTCTTTTGTTTTTACATGTACATGATAGGTTAAATAAGGTAAATAATGAGACTTCAGTCAGTCTATATTAGTGTCGACTTCATAGTTCACAAACCTTACTCTGAGTCTTCACGGGTCGGATCCTACTGTGTCGACCACCTTCGGTCCAGGACTCTGTTGGTCGGGTCACAGGGTAGCGATACCGTTGGAGTCTCTCCTTCTCCGGAAGTCTCTGGTACCCCAACTAGGAGAGTGTAGTGGGAAGAGATATGTTGCAGGTCTCCCTTGTCAACTTGAGGAAATCACTACCTCTTAAGTCGACGAGGGTTTCTTCGACTAAGGACACATTAACATTAACAATTATTTTTGTTATGGAATACTACTTGGGTTAAGACAGAGAAATTACGAAGATGTCTTTACTGGCTAAAAACTTAAGACACCAGTCTGTCTTAAAAGTTCGGAAGTCTATTGTGAGAAGTTTATACTTCTTAGAGAAAAATTCGCTTAATATAGAGTAGTCCCCCCTTTTTTTCCCGATAATTCACCCTTCAAACCGGGTTTATAAAGTCGGTTAGTTATGATATTTGTAGTTTAAGAGGGACTACTGTGAAACGCACGCACGCACGATTCAGTGTCTCAGCACAGACGGAGAAACGTTGGGGTATCTGACATCGGACGGTCCGAGGAGACAGGTACCCGAAGAGGTCCACTCTTATGACCTCACTTAACGGAACGGGAGGAGGTCCCCTAGAGGGGTTAGGTTTCTAGTTTGGGCTCAGAGAATTACGGAGGACGTACCGGCCGCTCAAGAAATAGTGATCCCGGTGGACCCTTAGGGTTACTACGAAACTCCTTCAAATAATTAAGAAATGGACTTCACTATAAATAAATCGTGTACGAAAGACGGTCCGGGACCCCTACGTAATCCACTTTCACTTTCAGCGAGTCAGCCCAGACTGAGAAACACTGGGGTACCTGACATATCAGGTACCTTAAGAGGTCCGGTCTTATAACTCACCCATCGGAAAGGGAAGAGGTCCCCTAGAAGGTTGGGTCCCTACCTTGGGTCCAGAGGGCGTGACGTCCGTCTAAGAAATGGTCGACTCGGTGTTTCCTTGGGATTCTTGCACGGGACACATAAAGCTACGATTTATCAGGTCGACCTCTTATCCGTAAACCTTATCTCTCGTTCCCGCGGAGATCAGACCCTTGTCGAGTCCTACAGGAAGGACTCCTCCCCTGTAAACTTTAGTCGGAACTCCTACTTGTCCTCAACTGCCCCGTCGACACCAGATATATCTCCCTTTGGCGACTATTCCTCAGCACACACACATAACGTGCCACACCACCACAGTGTCCTACCTGGTTCAGGGACCTCTGACCTCTCACCCACGAGGTGGACCCCTGAGACGTGGGGTCGCACAGGAGGGGGTGGGAGAATCGACTCAATGAGGTCTGTTCAATAAAAGGGAGACACGAGTAGACGTAGACGTTTTGCCCACTACAAAGTCCCTACACCACTCCCGACCAACTCAACTATACCCTTCACGAGTCCTGTCACGGACCGTGTATGACCTACGAGTTCGGAACAAACGAGACCACCGACCTCCCTTGGCTCCACCCTCTCTCACCTTCAGACTCCTACCTCCGACCCGGGACCTTCGGAAGGAACGGACCACCCTAAAAGAAAAACGACTGGGTTCTAGGATAGTTTCTGTTTACTATATGTAATCCAAGATTAGTACAGAGGAAGTCCGAGGAGACCGGCACTGTCAGAGAGTCTGAAGGGAAAAACAAACTACTGGACCTACAAAAACTCTTAACGAGTCCCTATCACACCTTACAGAGAGATCAACTCAACCCAAAATCCTTTCTTCTGGTGTCTCTACTGAATTCACTGTAAGAGGTACGTAGTCCACAAATATGACAGGTGACCTTATAGTGATTATTTAAGTGAAGTCGTGGGTGGATTCCATATAAAGGAGCCAGAGAGGAACACTTCAAGATAAAAATGAAGGAGTGACAGGTGTGACATCAGAAACCCTCCTTCAGTGGTGCACGTCAGGTGTGAATTCCCCGTGAGACTATATTTGAGACCACACGTCCCCAAACACGTTTATACTCAAAAGGTCACTCTACCTCTTCATGATCTGACCACTCGTCCGACCTACCTCTCAGAGACACATCGAAGTATTCTTTGACGACTGAGAGTAAAGATCGCCGACACGACGAAGGATAAGGACGGGGTCACTCGCTCCCAAAGACGACGAGGTACAGGACCAGTCGTGAACCGTAGGGGTCAAGAACCCAAGATCGATGAGATGATCCACACACCCCTACATAGTAACGACACAAATAAACGTACAGAAGTACTGTACACTACAACTCGTAGAAAACATACATAAAGGTATAGTAGAACTTCTCCATAGACAAGTCTGCAAAGGAAGTAATTTGACGACAAATAAACATATGACAACTTACGTTACCAAGATACATATAAGATTTCGTTAAAGAAAAAGTATATACACCTAAACGTTTAGTAAACAAGGACAGACACGGGACTCGAGAAAGGGACTGTATTGTCATAAGTAATTGTAGATCTACATGTAAAGACTCTTCTCTTTATCTCTTAAGGATTACCGTTACCAAAGATTTATCTCCTGAACGCACTGACCCCTACCTCCCTCTTGTACTTAATCAATAAAAGAAATACGACCTCATAGAAGAATCAGGAGAACACACCTCAATTTATTACGAAAACTTTTTATTCGACTTTTATGGAACGGGAACATTTTGGCAACTGGTTAGTGGAAGTCCAGTGCACAATCGTGTGTGTAAGAGACGAGGTCCTGGGTAGTATACAACTGTCTCGACAAGACGGTATCTGTAAGGTGGTGACCTTTTCTACCCGACTGAACAAACCTGTTAAGAAGGCTGTCGCTAATCGACTTTTACGGTACCTTTTATGTTTTCGAAGGGATTTTCGTAGTTTCTCCACTGTTTCAGGATTGTCTACTGGTGTGGAGAGTTTTCTTCCAATTCTAAGACGAACCGGAGGTGTCTCTTGAGCCAGAACTCTTCTCTTCTTTTCGGGCACACTCAGTGACGGGCCTCGGGTCCGTGCCTCGGGTCCTTCAGGTCGGAGTCCAGGGGTCGAGAAGTGAAAAGAGGGGCGGACGGAAGAAAGAATTTTTAAATTTACTTCGAAATATTAAGACTAATACTACATATACATATTGTGTACTATATTATTTCTAAGTGACATTTTATTCAATGTTTCCCAACTTTCACTATTTCCTGTTTCAATTTCTTGACATTAGGAGTGTGCCCTCTATAAACCAACGTAATGAAAATCAAATAAAAGTAGAAGGTCGACGACGGGTCCACGACCCTGGCAGAGACAGATTCGACAACTCGAGTCTAGAGTCCCGAGGGTGGGACGTAAGAGGTCTTCGGTGAAGGACTCAGTCGCGTGAAGGAGGAGGGAGGAGTCAGGAGAGAACGAGGAAACGGCGTGTACCTAACACCGCGTACCCGAGGCCTCGTCGACTTGAAGGTATCGACGCGGCACGACCGAGTCATCGAGGTACAGGACACCCCAGAGTCGAGGACTGGCCCCTGACGCCCACGCCTGGCACGTGACCGTCCGCCTAAGAGTCGGTGACCTGGTCGTCCCTTCAGGACAGTGTTGACAAAGACGCAGAAACTCAAACGTGTCCACACACACAAACAAAAACACTCACAAACTAAGTGTGTCTCTTCTAAATACCTAAAGATACTAAAAAGTAGACACCCAGTATGTTGAGAAGGAAAGGGTTCACATTTTATCAGTACATATAAAAACAGATCCTATGTTCTCAGGTTCCCACTTCCTTTTTTATTAACGAACTTAAACTCCCCTTTCACATCTGCTTCTTATGGTATCTTTGGTAAGAAAGGTCGATCTCTTTGGGGACTTTGCTCTTCGACACACGGCGTCGATCTCTCATCGGGGGTGCGTGGTGTTGATCTCTTTTCAGGTGTCTCGTTACTTCAGGGGTGTGTCGGTTTTTATTTACTTACTTTAATAAAAAATATTTTCTTAAAATTCCACCACCTAAGAATCGAATGTAGAAGACGAAGTATTACAACGTTCATACATGTTCAGGATGTTCCATAAACTAAATACAAGACAAATCGTTTATGAAAGAGAACCCAACTCGCTTGTGAAGACACAGATGAATACGAATGGTCCAATTCCTTTGGTGGTTCTCGAGTCATATTATCTCGGTTCTTAAGTGAGGTCACTACCCGTCAAAACTTGTGTATTGGACTTCCACGATATGGTACCAGAGGAATTTCAGACGAATTGTAAGATCAACGATTTTGTGTATAATTACTTTGAAAGACACGTACGATGTAAAATTCCGACATGGAATTTATCTGTTTGGGTGATATAAGTATGTTTCACTTTCACTTCAGCGAGTCAACACAGGTTGAGAAGCGCTGGGGTACCTGACATATCGGGTGGTCCGAGGAGCCAGGTACGCTAAAAGGTCCGTACTTATGACCTCACCCAACGGTAAAGGAAGAGGTCCCCCAGAAAGGCTGGGTCCATAACTTGGACCCTGAGGACGTAACATCCGTCAACGAAATGACAGACTCGATGGTTTCTGACATAAAATTATACGTAGTTAGATGCTCAGTGTGTTATTGAAAACCCTCTTTCTCTGAATTTCAATTCCTGTAAGATCTGTGCGTCACAGGCTATACGACCGATGATCAGTATATACCGATAAACTTAATTTATTTTGATTTTATCTGTGTCTGAGTGTCCATGTCTTGTCTGAACACCAACGGTTCTCCCTCCCCCGACCCCTCCCTCGACCCCTTGGCCCAACCGCCAACCCCCAATCAATCGACGTTTGGTAAGGTATTTCTTACCTACTTGTCCCCTGAAGGGACCACTAGGTCACCAATTCTTAGGCGGGGCGTTACGTCCCGTTTTCCCAAGTGAGAGACCCGTCCCGTGATTCTAGGGTGTGCGGAACCTCGTTGACTTGGGCGTATGGTCCTACTTTTTCTAGGGAGTACTACGTCACTTGTGGGACACACGACGTTGATTCTGGGTTGCGTCGGTTAATTTGTTTATTTATTTATAAAATTTTTTATTATCTTACCTATTTGTCACTATCGTGTCCATTGGCATAAGTTGTAGGACCTTATTTAGTATTACCTTTTCCTATACTTCTTCTTGGTTATTTATACAAATTAACTCAGTGAAACGATGTGTCGTCTTTGATTGTGTTGGAACATTTAGTTGATCTGAAGTTGTCTTATTTATTTTTATAAACTTGTTAATTAAGTAATTTATTTTATTTTCATGAGTAGTGTTGTCAGTACAAACTCCACGACTTTATCGGCGTACATCGGTCACAGAGGGAGTGATCTGTCGTGTCTATGTCTTGTCAGGGAAGGAGTGTCTTGTAAGACGACCTGTCCGGACGGACGTACGGAACACCTGGACTCAGTCTACGTAATCTGGTACACTCCACTTTCTCAGTGACAATAAAGAGAATCTGTGACACAGTCTAAAGACAGGTCCTATACTTCTGTATAGTTCGACCGCACATTGTTTTGGTTGGGTCCAGTATTCACACACGTCCCGGAGATCCTTGATTGACAAGGGTCAAGGTTTCCCCTTTGTGGACAGGGGGCTAAGGGAAAGGGTCTGACTCCGATGAGGGACCGTAGTCAAGGGTCCCCCAGTCAAGAGAACCTCTTCTCGGGTCTTCTTCCGGAAGGTGACCCAAATTCCTCCGTCCCTCAGGTCAAGTTCCTCTTCTAGAGTTTCTCCTCCCTTTCTGTCCCTAGTCAACCCTCTGTGGGACCAAATGAGTCCTGGCGTCAAGAGTCTCTACCAGAGACCTTTGGGACTCCAGTGACTCTATGAAACAAGTGATGTACCTGTAAACGAACTCCATTTTGTCGTTATTGTCTCTAATGCCGTCGTTCGAAGTGATCATTAATAAAAGTGATGTTAAATGAACGTCCTTTTTTTCCGTTCAAACGAAATTTTATAGGACCAACTGCTAAATTTTTAAGAATAGAAAGGAAGCATTTGGTATTACCTTTCCCTATATTTTTTTTTATATATACATATTGACTCAGTGTGACGACATGTCGTGTTTAATTGTGTTGTCACATTTAGCTGATGTGGAGTCACTTTATTTAAAATTTTTATTTACTTATTTTCAGAAGAGAGAGGACTTAAGTAGTAGGAATTTAGGTGCAAAATTTCATAGAAGACATTGGCGACTCGACGACCTCGACGACCTTCGGGGGGTGGGACTCCTTTCCCTTCAACCTCTGACTTACCAAGGGGGTGATACACCGTGAGGGACGTCCCTCGTCGTGTCTCTGCCACCACTTTCGTAATAACAAACTTATCAGACTTCTGTGGGGTCCCCTGTGGACCTCAGGGGGGAGTTTGGACATGATCCCTATTCGTACGCGGGAAACTCGGGGAGGACGAAGAACCTAAGGGTCTACAAAAGTTGCAATTAGGGGTAAACGGAGGTAGTCGTCTTCCTCGCTCTGACACCTCTTTACGTACACCCCTCCTCACCACCCGGTCCAGACTTTCCTGTGTGAGGTCCAGGACGATTACGTCGTCGTTGTACCAGGACACTGGTGTCTCTCGGACCCTTCAGGGGAGGGTTCTTCCCTCTTGTCAACTTCAATAGTCGTTACCACTCATGACTAAAGTTAAATAAATCACAAGTCTATAAATAACTGACAAATAGTGTACGGTTAGAGACACGCTTGTCGTCGGACTCTGAACTGACTCGTCGTAGAACCAGACCCTCTTTGAGAGGGTGTCGTGTCTTCTGGACAACCCTTCACGGACGGTGGGGTCCTGTTTCCTATTTCTTTTGCAGAAGACCTTCAATTAGCTCACTAAGATCTAACCTTCCACGGACCTCTACTATCCTAAACCTGAGGTCAACGTCTCTTCTTGTCCTATGGTCACCCCCTTCGACCTTAACCTCGAATCTTCGACCGGGATATTCATGTTCCACAGTATTCCTTATGATACTATAACTTAAGCAATTTAGGTGTGTAAGATTTCAATATCTACCTACCTTATTACTGAGAAACTCACGGCTTCTTAACTACGAAAACTTGACGCCACAACCTGTTCTGAGAACTCTCAGGGAACCTGTCGTTCCTCTCGGTTGGTCAGGTAAGATTTCCTCTAACCAGGACCCACAAGAAACCTTCCTGACTACGATTTCGACTTTGAGGACATGAAACCGGTGGAGTACGCTTCTCAACTGAGTAACCTTTTCTGAGACTACGGCCCTCCCTAACCCCCGTCCTCCTCTTCCCCTGCTGTCTCCTACTCTACCGACCTACCGTAGTGGCTGAGTTACCTGTACTCAAACTCACTTGAGGCCCTCAACCACTACCTGTCCCTCCGGACCGCACGACGCCAAGTACCCCAGCGTTTCTCAACCTGTGCTGACTCGCTGACTTGACTTGAGTTGACTTGACTTATATTCCACTTTTTCTATAGTCATTCTACTTAAGGAGGGTATAAAACATTTCGATATATGTGTGTCTATGCAACTGACTTTTAAAAGATTAAAAGTTTGACAAATTAACAATTATATTTCTCTTTTCACGGTGTTTGACGAAACGAACCTATCTGATTGAAGAGGTGTTGTCTGTGAGTCTCGACCCCACATCTGTTCACTCGGGTCGGGGAGGGGTTGGAGAGGGACGTCCAGGGGACTCCGTCGCTGGAGAAGAGATCAGAGGGACACCTGGGTCGCGGAGTGAGTCCCCGAGTCAGTTGTGAGGGACTTTACGATGTGAACCCTTCACGGGAGAACACAGGATCAGTTCTGTCACTAAAGGAGATCTTCCTTTTAGTGAAGATATAAACCCAAACGAGATTGTCGTCCTGACACTGGCACCGTTCACACTCACAACCGAGAAAATGACTGTTCCGGTACCTCGGGACGTCGTGAGTACGGTAAAGAGTGTTCCGGTGGTCTCCCGCCACACGTCGACGAGTACTCTTTGGTCGGGGTAAGTTTATAGGAAAGGTTCAATCGGAACCGTCTTGTACAAGATGTTTCAATCTCCTAAAGAAATTTCATGTAACTAAACGAAAAACAGAGATTAGAGTAAACCTATGATCACCTTCAGGTGATATTCATTGTTGATATTCCACTTGGGGACTGTCTTCAACTGTGACACTATGTGTCTGCACATTTGAACGTACGGGTTAGGGTGTAATCAGGTGGAGACAGGTCATGAGGGAGGGAGAGAAGTCAAGTCAAGTCAACGAGTCAGCACAGGCTGAGAAACCCTGGGGTACTTGACGTCGTGCGGTCCGGAGGGACAGGTAGTGGTTGAGGGTCTCAAATACGTTTTAGTTCAGGTAACTCATCCACTACGGTAGGTTTGTAGAATAGGAGATAACAAGGGAAGAGGAGAACGAGAGTCAGAAAGGGTCGTAGTCCCAGAAAAGTTTACTCAGTCGAGAAGTTTAGTCCACTGGTTTCATAACCTCGAAGTCGAAGTCGTAGGCAGGATGGTTACTTGTGGGTCCTGATTAGAGGAAATCCTACCTGACCAACCTAGAGGAACGTCAGGTTCCCTGAGAGTTCTCAGAAGAGGTTGTGGTGTCAAGTTTTCGTAGTTAAGAAGTCACGAGTCGAAAGAAGTGTCATGTTGAGAGTGTAGGTATGTACTGGTGACCTTTTTGGTATCGGAACTGATCTACCTGAAAACAACTGTTTCATTACAGAGACGAAAAATTATACGATAGATCCAACCAGTATTGAAAGGAAGGTTCCTCATTCGCAGTAAATTAAAGTACCGACGTCAGTGGTAGACGTCACTAAAACCTCGGGGGGTTTTATCGGTGACAAAGGTGACAAAGGGGTAGATAAACGGTACTTCACTACTCTGACCTACGGTACTAGAATCAAAAGACTTACAACTCAAAATTCGGTTGAAAAAGTGAGTGAAGAAAGTGAAAGTAGTTCTCCGAAAAATCAAGAAGAAGTGAAAGACGGTATTCTCACCACAGTAGACGTATAGACTCCACTAACTATAAAGAGGGTCGTTAGAACTAAGGTCGAACACGAAGAAGGTCGAATCACAAAGAGTACTATATGAGACGTATCTTCAATTTATTCGTCCCACTGTTATATGTCGGAACTCCATGAGGAAAAGGATAAACCTTGGTCAGACAACAAGGTACAAGATTGACAACGAAGGACTGGACGTATGTCTAAAGAGTTCTCCGTCCAGGCCACCAGACCATAAGGGTAGAGAACTTCTTAAAAGGTGTCAAATAACACTAGGTGTGTCAGTTTCCGAAACCGTATCAGTTATTTCGTCTTTCTCTACAAAAAGACCTTGAGAGAACGAAAAAGGTACTAGGTTGCCTACAACCGTTAAACTAGAGACCAAGGAGACGGAAAAGATTTTGGTCGAACTTGTAGACCTTCAAGTGCCAAGTACATGACGACTTCGGACCGAACTTCTTGAAACTCGTAATGAAATGATCGTACACTCTACTCTCGTTAACATGTCATCAAACTAGTAAGAGACCGTAACGGAAAGAATCCCCGACCTTACTTCTGACTGGAGAAGGTCAGGACACCGGTGACGACTCAAAAGGTTTAAACGACCGGATAACTCACGTCGTGAAAGTGTCGTAGTAGAAAACCTAAACTTTCTCGAGTTGACCTTAAGGTAATGGAGGTGATCGAAACAAGTATCACTACAATAAATATTTAACTTCAATCGACACTAAGTTCTGTCTTTCCCAAAGAACAACGAACATCAGATGTAACATTTCCATAAGATCGACGGGGTTCATAAGTGTTTGAGTACGTCAAATCTAAATTTGTAAAGAGGGTCCTTTGACAGTTTCTTCTATTATAATCTCATAAAACAGGTAAACCATATTTACATATCATCGAAGTTCCACCGTCCAGTCTTCACTTTCTCCTACTAGTTATAAATTAGTGATGTTTAAATTCAGTAACGGGAAATTTGAAGGTCAGTGTGTCTGGTTCATTTCGTCTCCTGAGGATGTCAAAACCTAGACCACGAAAGAGAAATAAGTACAAATAGGATTGAACGGCCCGAGGTTGGGGCCACCTAGGTCCCTTAAGCTTCGCTCCTGCCGCAACAGCTCCTTTCTGAATAAATAACTAACTATATTCTAATCTAATTCTTTGTTATCACATCATCCTTTTAATTCACCTCTTTCTCCCGACTTATTGAACCTAATGCACCTTCTGGTTATTTTAAAGTCTGTTCCTTAAACGTGGTAGATACAACCCGGTGACCGCGAGCGAACTTATAGATTCCCAAGGAGCGGAATCCGAGGTAAAGCGTGTCCAGAATTGTCGGTCCCGTTCATTCATCTGAACCGCTCGGAGGCGCGGGGTCTACCCTTAAGTCGGACTTTAATTTCATTTCTCTGTACCCCCTTTGGTCAGGTCACTGACCGAGAGGAAGATAACAGGAAGTTCCGGAAAATATGAAAACTAATATGTATCTCTAGTTACCCATTATGTTTTAATACATCGCAATCGTCGGGTCTGAGAAAGACATATAGAATCATATGTCTTCTAGAGTCCACTAAATGTAATGGAAGACCGGTTCTCCGAACAATTGTGAAAAACCGAGAGAAGGAATTACTTACAATTAAAGCAAAGGGGACTTTACAAAAAGAAATTAGACGTAGAGGAATTTCGTGATTTCAATGTAGAGACATCTTGTTTCCACGTCACCCGATATTGTTCCATGAATTGAGTTTCTAGATTACAACGATGAACAAAAAGATATATGGTTGATATAGTTGTTCATTTTCTATACTTTTAAACCGTCGTTTATAACCAAGTTGTTTACTTTGGAAATTAGTCAGGATAAGATTACTAAAACTGAGAAGCCTTCGGGGATGTAAGGATCCTACAAATTTCGTAGGACACGGAGGACGCCAGTCCTCCGGAGTTTGTTAGTGTACGTGTCGACATGGTCAGGACGTCCGTCCGATCTTTCGGTAGTCTCCCCAAAAACCTAACTTTGTGAGAAAGTTTACGTCTTCCGATTTCGGGACTTAACTAAAAAAGGTCTCTTACAGTCTTCTCATCTTTTCGTCCGTCTAAGAATAAAAAACCCCCCACCTACGAGTCCTTTACGGTCCCCCTTTTGGACTCTAGACTGAGCTGGGACGGGTAGTCTAGAGACGGCGTACTAGAACGGTGCCCACCTTAAGGAGTACGACCGAAGGCCGTAATTGACATGTTGTAAAATACACCTTAATGACTTTACTTTCGAATAACACTGTAAAGTGCACGTGTAAAAGGACCTCTTTTTACTTAATATCTTGTTTTACTTCTACTTTTTTGTGTTTACTTTCCACTATTTTCATCGTTCTTATTTGACAGAAAAATCCCTGGAAATCGTCAGACTTGCAGTAGACTCTTGTCATTACCTTCTTTGCGGCGCCCTTCTTTCTCGGTGGGGATACCTGGCAACTAGTCCCGGAAATAACCCGCCAGCGAGAGCCCGTCTTGAGGGCCCCCGCCCACTCGTTCCTTCGCTTCCCCCAGACGCTTCGTTTCCCTCAGACGCTCCATACTCCCCACCCCTTCCCAAAATATCGGGCCCGTCCCGAGGGTATATTCCTTCTTTTGCGCCCGAGTCGCCACTAACCACAGGTTCCCGAGGCACAGTCGTGGACTAGCCTGCCGAAACCAACAGCCGGGCGGAGGCCCCGAACAGACGCCGTGAGACGGCCCTGTACAGGGCTGTACGGGCCCGTACGGGTCCGTACGGAGTTGTCCGGGCTGGAACGGGCTGGAAAGTTCATTAACAAGAGTCACACAGAAGTTTGAAGGTTTAAAGGAACAAGAAGACTTTCCTTGAATAAATTGTAAGAAAAACAACAAGTCAACGAGTCAGCACAGGTTGAGACGCTCCGGCACGTGACGTCGTATGGTCAGAAGGGACAGGAAGTGGTAGAGGTCCTCGAACGAGTTTGCGTACAGGTAACTTAGTCAAAACGGTAGGTTAGTAGAGTAGGAGACAACAGGGGAAGAGGAGGACGGAAGTTAGAAAGGGTCGTCGTCCCAGAAAAGATTACTCAACGGACAACCGTAGTCCACCGGTTTCTTAACCTTGAAGTCAAAACCGTAGTCAGGAAGGTTACTTATAAGTCCTGACTAAAGGAAAACCAATCTGACCAACCTAGAGGAACGCCAGGTTCCCTGAGAGTTCTCAGAAGAGGTTGTGGTGTCAAGTTTTCGTAGTTAGGAAACAACGAGTCGAAAGAAATACAGGTTGAGAGTGTAGGTATGTACTGATGACCTTTTTGGTATCGAAACTTATCTACCTAGAAACAACCGTTTCATTACAGAGACGAAAAATTATACGACAGATCAAACCAGTGTCGAAAAGAAGGTTCGTCGTTCGTAGAAGATTAAAGTACCGACGTCAGTGGTAGACGTCACTAAAACCTCGGGTTCTTTTATTTCAGAGAGTGACAAAGGTGACAAAAGGGTAGATAAACGGTACTTCACTACTCTGGTCTACGGTACTAGAAGTAAAAGACTTACAACTCAAAATCCGGTTGAAAAGTGAGAGGAAAAAGTGGAAGGAGTTCTCCGAAAAATCAAGAAGCTAAAGACGGTATTCCCACCACAGTAGACGTATAGACTCCAATAACTATAAAGAGGACCGTTAGAACTAAGGTCGAACACGAAGTATGTCGGACCGTAAAGAGTACTACATGAGACGTATCTTCAATTTATTCGTCCCACTGTTATATGTCGGAACTGTATGAGGAAAGGGTTAAACCTTGGTCAGACAACAAGGTACAGGTGAAGATTGAGAACAAAGGAACGGACGTATATCCAAAACGTCCTCCATCCATTCCACCAGACCATAAGGGTAGAGAACTTCTTATAACGTGTCAAACAACACTAGATGTGTCAGTTTCCGAAATCTCATCAGTCACTTCGTCTTCATCTACAAAAAGAACTTGAGAGAACGAGAAAGGTACTAGGTTTCCGATACCGTTAAACTAGAGACTAAGGAGACGGAAAAGATTTAGGTCGACCTTGTAGACCTTCAAGAACCAAGTGTGCGACAACTTCGGATCGAACCTCTTAAAACTCATATTAGAATTATCGCACACTTTATTCACGTTTACACGCCATCAAACTTCTAAGAAACCGAAACGGGAAAAGACCCTAACCTTACTTTTGCCTGAAAAGGGTCAGGATACCGGTGACGACTCAAAAGGTTTAAACGGTCGTATAGCTCACGTCGTGAAATTGTCGTAATAGAAAATTCTAAACTTTATCGAGTCGACCTTAAGGTAGAGGAGGTGATCAAAACAAGTATCTCTACGAAGGACTCAGGGTGAACTGAAGTGGGAGGTCCTACAGACCGAGATCCAGTCACTAGTGTGGTAGGACCAATCTACTCAGAAATTCTAGACAAAACATCTCAAGAAGTCATATAAGAACTGTAAAGAAGAATTATTAGAAGAGTAATTACAATAACTCTAAATTATAATTACTTAGAATGGGCGAAAAGATCTTAATAAAACATAGTTAGACTTACAGTCGAAAGAGCAAAACTCTATGTTGTAAAATTACTGTATATACGAGATTGGCAAAAATTACGAAGGAAGTCTTTACAACGTAAACGTTAAGAAGGGAGTCTTGTTAGAACGACCAAATGAACGTCGACTACAGAACGGTAGTGAACTCTGAAATAACTGACGATTATAAATTATGTCCAACGAGAGGACAAAGGGACCAAACGATAAAGTTTCATAGTTTTTGATAGTTATGAATTTTTTTGACCACACTTATAACCGGAAAGTTCAAAAAGTACGAATTCGTTTTAAGTCTTTTACCACAAGATTAGAATTATATACGGAACGTGTTTATAACGAAACAACAAAAGGGATAACATTTTTACTCAAATAAGAAAATCCTTTTATTATCCGAACACCAGCATAGAGTTTTTCGATTATTTACCAATAAAAAGAATTTTTCTTGATAGAAGATACTACTGTACCCTTCATATGTAGTTCGTAAAGACGATGTAAGGTTTCAAGATACAGGGTTCCTTTTAGTAAACATACTCGACTTGATGGGAGAAAAAGTACCTTACGTTAAAAATAAACTTTCTTCTTTACTGTAACCTTCTAGATATTTTGAATCACTTTGTTACTTAATGAAGATGTGTTAGAATGTAATCATGTTCACTGTAGGTCACACGTTTTATCCGAATACCTAAAATTACCTTGTCTTATCCTTTCTCACTATTACAAAGTCCAGGTGACTCTTTTATGGGAAATTCTTTGATAGTGAACGCATCAAAATCAAAAGATAGTTTCTCTTTGTAGGTGTTCATTGTCCTTTCCAATAATTTTTATAATGAAGATGTATACATACCAGAAAAAATAAAAGTATCTAAAGTTAGTTTTATTACCTAAGTTACGTTTTCGTTTGTATTTTAGGTCACTCTGTCTGTTCCTTTTCTGAACGTTTTTATATTATTACTTTTTTGAAAGTGACAAGGGTGATATCTCAAATAAACCTCTTTAACAATAAAAAGTATATTTTTAGTATCCAATAATTGTACTAAGATTTCTTTTATTCACTTTTACAAATTTGACAATAAAGATGATGCCTTTTATAGCTGTCTTCATTGGTGTATTTGTTTTAATAGGAACTCCAGGAGTGATTAAACATCCTGACATATTTATAGGACTGGTTTTTCAAGACTTTTAGACTGAATGTGTCAGCGATCCGGTCCTGAGCCCCTGTCTCACTGACGTCTCAAGAGCCACGTCCTCTCCTCCCTAGTCCCGTTTCAGGGTCCATGGCCTACCCCAAGAGTTCCAGAGTCGCAGAGTCTCAGTTCCCGGAACAAACCCCGGCCCTGACAGGGACAACCCCTAGGGATCAGAGGACCTCAAAGTGAAAGAGAAGCGTTTGAGACACCACGCAAAGACGGGCCTGGGAGCACAGCGCCGGGATCAAGAGTGAGGGTAACCCACAGACCAAAGATCTTCGGTTAGTCGCCGGGGCTCTAAGGTCCAAAATTTCAGAGGTGGACTTTATTTATTTATTTATTTATTTATTTATTTCAGAGGTGGACATAGGGGGGTGTGGGGGTGGGAGGCGGTCCCGACAAAGAGGGGTCTGGGGCTCCTATGCCCAGTACCCCGGCGCTTGGGAGGAGGACGACGACAGCCCCCGGGACCAGGACTGGCTCTGATCCCGGCCACTCACGCCCCAGCCCTCCCTTGCTGGAAACGCCCTTCCCCGCTCCCCTGACGGGCCCCCAACACCTCCCCCCGTCCTGGGGGTCCCTTCCTCGGTGGGGCGGTGGGAGCGGGTCTGCGCAGGAGCGGGTGGACCAGGGCAGGACGGGGAGGGGGCGAAGGGCGGAGGAAAAGAGAGGGGGTTCTTCAGGGCCAGGAAGAGGCTGGAAAAGCCAGAGTGCACGGAGATCCGGGGAGGGGTGAGGGCCCGGGTAGTGGAGACTGGGCCCTGGCCGCGGTCCTTCTTACAGCCCGGTCCAGAGTGGGGACGAGCGGGGGTCCGAGGGGGAGGGACTCGATAAAGACGTGGACGCACAGGGCCGGGCCGGAGCCCCTCGGGGCGAAGTAGCGGCAGCCGATGCACCTGCTGTGCGTCAAGCGCGCCAAGCTGTCGCTGCGGGGCTTAGGCTCTTACCTCGGCGCTCGCGGCACCTACCTCGTCCTCCCCGGCCTTATGACCCTTCTCTACTGTGCTCTACGGTTCTTTCGAGTTGTCTCTAACACTTGTCCGAACTTGTGGTACGCGCCAAAGATGTTGCTCTCGCTCCGGCCACTCGCTGCGCCCGGGCCCAGGCCCAGTGCTGGGCGTAGGGGTCCCTGGCCGCCCCAGCGGGCTCAGACGCCCAGGCTCCCAGTCGGGTTGTGACGCCCTGGGCGGGCTGGGGGCGGGGCCCTCCTCGAGCGCCCCTGAACTGGGCCTAAGTAAAAGTTAACCCAAATTAGTGGCGCCCACCAGCCCCGCCCAGTCCCAGAGTGTGGGAGGTCCTCTACATGCCGACGCTTCACCCTGGACTGCCCTCTGACGACGCGCCCATACTCGTCAAGCGGATGCTGCCGTCTCTAATGTAGCGGGACTTGCTCCTGGACGCGAGGACCTGGCGTCGCCTGTGCCGCCGAGTCCAGTGGGTCGCGTTACGACTCCGCCGTCCACTACGCCGCGCACACTTCTAGATGGACCTCCCCTTCACGCACCGCACCGAGGCGTCTATGGACCTCTAGCCCTTCCTGTGCGACGACGCGCGTCCATGCTCCCCGCGCCCCGGCGGGACTAGAGGTGAGCCCGACCTCGACCCAAGGGTACTTCTCTCCTTTTACCCCAGGGACACCCTTGTCGCGGCGTCGAAGGACAGTCCTCTCCCTCCTTACGCGGGTCCAAAAGTATAAGACATGTTCTGCCACTGAGCGGTCACCGGGGTGAACAATGAATCAGCGAGTCAGCACAGGCTGAGAAACGCTGGGGTATCTGACGTCGTGCGGTCCGAAAGGACAGGTAGTGATTGAGGCCCTCGATTCGAGTTTGAGTACAGGTGACACAGACCACTACGGTAGGTTGTTAAAGTAGGAGACAGTAAGGGAAAAGGAGAATGGAAGTTAGAAACGGTCGGAGTCCCAGAAAAGGTTTTTCAGTCGAGAAGTGTAGTCCACCGGTTTCATAACCTCAAAGTCGAAGTCATAGTCAGAAAGGTTACTTATAAGTCCCAACTAAAGGAAATCTTAACTGATCAAACTTGAGGAACGACAGGTTCCCTGAGACTTCTCATAAGAGGTTGTGGTGTCTAGTTTTCGCAGTTAAGAAGTCGTGAGTCGGAAGAAATACCATGTTGAGAGTGTAGGTATGTACAGATGATCTTTTTTGTGTCGAAACTGTTATACTTGGAAACAACCGTTTCACTACAGAGACGAAAAACTATACGACAGATCTAAACAGTATTGAAAAGAAGGTTCCTCGTTTACCGAAAATTAAAGCACCAACGTCAGTGACAGGTGTAACTAAAACCTTAGGTTCTTTTATTTCAGACCCGGGACCCGAAGATGGGACTCCTCTAGAGTGACTGGACCGTCGCACTACCCCTCCTGGTCTGAGTCCTGTACCTCCAACACCTCTGGTCCGGAAGTCCCCTACCTTGGAAGGTCTTCACCCGCCGGGACCACCACGGAAGACCTCTCCTCGTCTCTATGTGCACGGTACACGTCGTGCTCCCCGAAGTCCTCGGGGAGTGGGACTCTACCCCATTCCTCCCCCAGCGTCACCTCGAAGGAGAGTCTCTTTCGTCCTCGGGAAGACCTGTGTAAGTCGTTCCAGGCCTGACTTCGGACTTCAGACCCGAGGAAGGGAAAGAAGGTGTCTTGGAGGAGTCTGGGGGAAGGAGTGGTACCCGTAGTAACAACCGGACCAAGAGGAGCACCACCGATACCACCGACCTCGACACTAGACCTCCTTCTTCGCTAGTCCATCCCGTTCCTCCCTCCCTAGACTCAAAAGAAGAGAGTGACCCGTCCAAAGACCGGGTCCATCTACAGACAGACGGAGCAAGGACCTTTCATGGGAGGTGTGTGTACACCTCAGACTCGACTACGATTCTAACTGAGAAAATATTTCATGCATACTTTTACTTTCTGTCTAAAAAGTAGAAGTATTAAGGTCGACCCCCGGATAAAGAGTCGTAAACTTCCAGTCCTCCCTTACAGGGACGACTCCTGTCTGGAGGTCCCCCTGGCCACCAGGTCAGGGGGGTGCAGAGGAACGAAGTACAAGGACTCGGACAGGACCTAAAAACCAGTGTCAAGACTTTTCAAGAAACAGCAGGTCCTGATCCCCAAGGAGATCCCAGAGTACTGAGCCAGAGAGTGACCAGGGGTGCACTATGAGAAGAGTGTCCACTTATCCTGTTTAGATGTGGCGCCGACGTTCACTCACACCTCTCCCACTAAGGACTCTGGAAACACTCCCACGTCTGTCCGGTACTCCCCGAGTGGGAGTTTCACGGAAGAGATCAAAGAGAGGACACCCAAGACTGGTGTAGGACCAAAATAAGAGGAGGTCCGTCACTGTCACGGGTCCCGAGACTACACAGAGAGTGCCAAGGATTTCCACTCTGAGACCCCGCAGATCTAACCCTCTCCTCAACCCCGTCTCCCCTGTGTGACCCACCGCCCCCAGAGACTCACCCTGTACACTCGCACACCCCCCGACACCTCTTACAGTCGGGAATGTACTGGTTCGACTTGACGAAGGACTAAGAAAAGAGAATATCACACTCTCGCGGCGGAACACCCCTGACTCACTATGAACCAGGGTGAAACACTGCAGTCTAGGTCCCTGAGGAGAAAGACGTCGACGTACACTTCCACAGACACGAGGTTCATCGCATTGCACTCCTCCACCCCTCTGACGTCTGGTGAAGGTTAGGTTTGAGGACCTAAATTTCTCGCCACGGATTATCAGTGTCGTTCTCCTTATACACTGGACAGATGGACCCTAGAAAAGACTTCTCTTTTATGGTAACACACATCTCACGTCTGTCAACCACACCCTCCCTCCCACTAGTCGAGACCACCCCTTCGTGTCCGTCGTGACTACAGTCACACTCCCCTACAACACGACATCGACGGAGCTCTCAGTTCACCGGACTTAGGTGTAATTACTTCTACCTTATGTCTCCGCAGATGTGACTAGCAAGGAAGAAGACGATAAACAACATACGGACTATCTACTACGAGATAAAAACGTAGACACTTTGGAGTCACTTGATTGTTGTCTGTGGGAAACAACCGGAGCACGTCACACAAGACCACTCCCCCCGTCTCACTCGGATTATTCACTCCCTTCACAGACGGATTTCTAACCGTTCACGAGACTCCTTCCACTAGGACTCATATTCGCACACCCAGGTCCCTTACACCGACAAAATGATCCCACCAGTCACATCCGGAGCACCTCCTCTACTATAAACTCATTTCTGCACTTCCTGCACTTTCTTACAGGTGTTCGTACAGACCCCCCTCACGAGAGGTCCGTCTCCTCGGAGGTCACGTTTACGTCCTCCCGTCCTCTCACACACACAAGTTCCTTCTCGGTCCTCCGTCCACACCGACCTCGTCACTCCTTAACGCTATACTCTAGGTCACAGACCGGTCTAGTACACCCGGAGGTCGTATAATCTTCCACAGACTACAGACACTTTCTACACCTGAGTATTCTACCAAACTTATCTTCCACTGGACCACACTGACGAGCGATCTTCGCAGTCAGATTGACGACTCGTCTTAGTCCTCCACTTCCCACTCGCTACGTCACCTCCTCGGACACCCTAATCACGCCACAGGTCCCACCCCTACGACCACGAGGGGACCTGGGAGTAATCTAGATCTGTCAGCCCTCATCTCGGACTCTTAGACGTAAACATTATTCCAACCCCGACTACGACGACCAGAAGTCTAGTGTGAAAATCATCGTTCTTGCTTGTATCTGGTCCTAAGGGTGTACGACACATAGTCGGAGTGTGTGTCTCCAACAATTTCTTCGTTAGGGAACCAGAACAGGATTATGAGACTCTTCCACCAAGACCCCTCTCCGACTCGTAAAGTATTCTTCGGGGTGTTCGTTAAGAGTACTAGTCGGTTAAACCCTTCGGGACCCCATATACTCTCGCTCACAGATCTCTCCCCAGAATTTAGGTGTAAACTTTCGTAAAAAAAAAAGTCTTTCTTTTCCCTTAAATATAACTGTTAAGTATAACAGTTAATACTCTACACTACAACTCTTTATTATAGCAAGAATAAGGTGGACTTCTGAATCCGTCACCAAGTGTAAAGTCGCATTACTTTAGGAACGAGAGACTTTGACAAGAGGTCCAACTCAAGAGGAGTGAGTAAGAACCTCGATTGTTACCCTAGGTTTAATTCAATCTGTATGTCATGATATATATATATATACCGAGGGACCCTTATCCTAGGTCACAGGTCAGGTCCGGTCTAGGGTGTTTCCTTCAAAGCGGGGACGACCCGGGGTCTCAGTGACGAGTGTGTCACTCGGGGAGCACGACCCGCACCTGGGACGCGACTCCTGTCCATAGTGACTCCGAGGACTGTTGACCTCCACCACACTGACGGTGAGAGTTGTGGGAACAGCCTACATGGGACGTATCAAGGTCGAAGAGACACAGTTACAGGACTCATCTCAGACCGTACACCAGTGGACTCACCACCCTGGAGTCGTAGTGCGACACACGAGACCGTTCTTATAAACCCTTTCACCTAAAAGAAGAAATTACCTCCTTCCACCAGAGACGGAAGATGGTTCTGAGAAAGTCACACCTTAAGAGGATTAGACCTTTACGAGGAATAGTCCACTCCCCCACTCTACCTACCTATTCTTACAGTTTAAAGTTAGCAATCTCGTATCTAGAGCTTGACCTTGAACTGGATCATATAACGTCCGTGAGTACAAACCGACTTTCTTATTCACTGATTATTTACGGTAGGTCCGATCTCTTTACGAACGAATGGACAAACAAAAGAAAACAAAAGTAACTTCACATTAACTACATGTTACGACACAGTGAAAGACGACATGTTATGGTCACTTAGTCGAGATTTATATAAGTCAGAAAAAATCCAAGAAAGGGGTATATACGTTAATCTCTCACGACCCATCTCAAGGGACATGATACGTCATAGGTCTCGTGAAATTTCACGACGGGTCTACCACCACCTTCCTCTAGGATCCTCCTACCGAGACGAGGTCTACGTCTCCTTAGGTCTGGTCCACCCTCGTGCAGTCGTCCCAGGTCCTACTGTAAAGGTTTCTTCTTTTTTTACTACCTTATAGGTTTCATAGGTGTGAAGAACTTTCTAAGTACGTTTGTCTCGTTAGTAATCTCGACTTAAGTACTCTCGAAGTATCTTGTATTAGTCGTTATTTTCCCTAGAAAGAATCCGACCTTTTTTTTTTCTTGTATTAGTCGTTCGTGTTTCGGAGTTCTCCGAGAAATCAAGAAGAAGTGAAAGACGGTAATTTCACCATAGTAGAGGAAAAGACTCCAACAACTATAAATAAAGAGGACCGTTAGAACTAAGGTTCAACATTAAGTAGGTCGGACCGTAAAACGGACTACATAAGTCGTACATTCAATTTATTCGTCCCACTGTCATATGTCGGAATAATATGAGGAAAGGGTTAAAATTCGGTCAGACATTAAGGTACAGACCAAGATGGACAACGAAGAACTGGACGTATGTCCAAAAGTCATCTGTTCATTCTACCAGACTATGTGGGTAGAGAAATTCTGATAAGGTGTCAAACAACACTAGGTGTATCAGTTTCGGAAATCGTATCAGTCACTTCGTCTTCACCCACAAAAAGACCTTAAGGCAATGAAAGAGACACTAGGTTGTTTACGACCGTCAAACTAGAGACCAAGCAGACGGAAAAGATTTGGGTCGAACATGTAGACCTTCAAGAGTCAAGTGTATGACGACTGCGGATCGAACTTCTTAAAACTCGGATTAAAACGATCGTACACTTTACTCGTGTTAACATGCCATAAATTTGTAAGAAACCGTAACGGGAAGAATCCCTAGCCTTACTTTTGACTGGAAAAGGTCATAAACCAAGCGAAGTGAAGGAGTATACATCTTTTCGTAATTTAGCAAAGTGCCACTCTAGTCGAGGAACACTGATCGTCTTTTGGAAACCTTCTATTCATAAACTAACGTGACTTGAGGGGGGAAGTGGTTTTCGTATATGTGAATGGAAGGGAGGGGTGGCGAAACCTCGACAAAAAGTCTCGATACACTCCACGACAGAGGGTCCGACGTCAGGAGTAAAACGGGGTTTATTTTGACTTGAGTGTTCAAAATCAACTCGTAGAAAAAGCAACTGTTCACATGATCAGTCCCTTTTCTTTTTCGACTTACTTGATTCATACTAGGTATATATTTATTTCACCCTTGACTTCCCTACCCTTCTCACTCTCTTTCGGCACTGGCACTTGATAACGTAGTCGGAGACACACTGCGTTGTCTGTCACCAACACTGTCTTTTTAGTTCGTCGTCAAGATTGTTCCATGACCCAAATCTCTCAACCTTTATTTTCGGTTTTCCTAGTCGATTTTTAGTAAGGTTCACCAGTGGTTACCCTTTCGTCTTTAACTCTTCTTAGTCCTAATATTATTCTCAGACATAGTACTCTTTAGACCGTGTCTATAAACTGAAGAATTAAATGTCTCTTGACACGGAAACTAATTTATTAGTGTGTTCTTTTACTTACTCCTACTTTCAAATACGAATTTCGACTCATGTTGTTTACTGTGAACTCTCAAATGATTTTACGTTCTTATGAGCTTTGTACGTACACTTGACGCACTTACTACAATTGGAACTTATTTTGGTACTTTCTTATATAGCGGGTAAGCCTATTTGTCTATACCTTACTCAAGAGATAAGGGTAATGGAATCACACCTAGCACACGTGGACCGTCCCTCCCTTGTCCGGGACGGATCCTCTTGGGAAATAGTGGGAGAACGAAGGTCAGTCCAGGACCACGTCTTTCACGAGGTCACGGGACAGAGCCCAGACACCCTCCACGGGGAATCTTGTACGCACGGTGTCTACGAAATGGACCCACCCCGATTCCAACAGGACTGGTTCCTCTCGTGACGAGTGGACACACGGGGGTCTGGTCTTCAGTCCTTCCTGACGCCCAGGCTACCTCTTCGGAGTGGAGGGCAGACGGGACACCTTTAGTCAGACTCGACTACCTCCCTCTACGACGACGAACTGACTCCGGAGGTGCAAGACCCAAGGAAATGGAAGAGTCAAGTCCTGTGAGTGGGGTTGTCAGTGCCGCGGGAGCTTCGTCTACCCCAGGGTATAAGGAGGATTAGTCTTCGGGGGTTCGGGACAGGACAGGGGAGGGGGCTATAGCGGGAAGTCGAGACGAAGTAGTGTACTCACACTGTTGACAAGTCCCCTCTAAGAGGGGTCCCAGTCCGTGACTTGTGACCGGGGTCCACAGGGTGACGTAATAGGGGACCGGGAAATACGACTCGGACGGTCTCCCTCTCTCTCCACCCCTAATAATCTCGGAGGAGTTCCGACTCTCTTTTGAGTAAATGAGTCTTAGAATGTGTGACAGGGAAGGGTCGTACGCTTTGTTTTACGTTAGGTCGACACATATAAATTTCTCGTCAATGTTGAAAATTATACTTTACTATGTCTACAACGTCCGTACTTCATTGTATATACGTATTTAGACGAGTATCAGTAGAGTCCTCTTCCGTGTTATTCCTTTGACCGTCTTTTTCGAATAACCATTATTAAATAACAGGTACACGAGATAATATTAATTTTTCGTTTTCGTTATAATCAATGATCACACCATGAGAACGGACCTTTTAGGGTACCTGTCTTCTCGGACCATCCGACGTCTGGTACCCCAACGATTCTCAGTCTTTGCTGACTCGCTGAAGTGAAAGTGAAAAGTGAAAGTACGTGACCTCTTCCTTTACCGTTGGGTGAGGTCACAAGAACGGACCTCTTAGGGTCCCTGCCCCCTCGGACTACCCGACGGCAGATACCCAGCGTGTCTCAACCTGTGCTGACTTCGCTGAATCGTCGTCGTCGTCGTCACACCATGTCGACGTTAGTGGAGTTTATATAATAAGCAAAATTAGTAGGATTCGTATTGACCTTTATTTGTGATCAAAAGAGTAAAGTATCTACTTCTTTACCTCTGAAGTTCTTCCTTACACAATATGAGATTTAGTTGATGGAAGTTTTTATTATTTTTTACATAGATATACATTAGATCTTTTTACCATGACTACTTGATAAATGTCTCGTCCTTATCTCTGTGGCTGCACCTCTTACCTGAACACTCCCTTCCTCTCCCACCCTGCTTGACTCTCGTCGTGACTTTGTATAGGTAATGGTACACATTTTTCGACGACCCTATCTGTCTATGCCTTACTCAGGAGATAAGGGTAATGGAATGACACATGGTCCGTCCCTCCCTTGTCCTGGACTGATGTATGAGTTGGACCACGAGTCGCTGGATCTCCCCACCCTACCCCTTCCACCGTCCCTTGAAGGTCTCCCTCCTCTATGTACATATGAATACCGACTAAGTGTCGCGACATACCGTCTTTGGCTATGTAATATTACGTTCATAAGAGGTCAATTTTTATTTTGTAATTTATTTTTATTAAATTTTTATTATTCTATTTATTGTCTTGTGTGTTGTTTCTTTTTCACGATAATTCTGGTCTTGATCCTTGACTTAAGTCCGGAGGACCGACGTCTAAGGTTCGAAGGGGACAATCTGACTACCTCGGCCTCAGACTGTGTCCCTGACTTTAAGACCCACACACTCCGGTAATATTAGTCAACCAAGGCAGACCTTAACTAGGTCCAGAACATGCGATTATCCGAGACCCCTTTTTCTTTTTGGTTATTTAGTGACTGGTTCACCAACGTCTTATAACGAAAAGTAAGGGAGTCTCTAAGAGGAAGTCAACGAAGTTTCAGTCTAAGACGGAAGGAGACTCCCTTCTGTGTGGACAAGAAAAAAACGGAAAAAGGGTCGAGAACGAGTTGAGGAGGGGACTGAGGTAGTTGTAGTAGTGGACAGGGACGACGGTGGTGGGAGGTGCTGTCCCTGTCTTCAGCGTCCTGTGTTCCTGTTCTAGGCCTCACTTTTGGGTTCCGGAAAGGCGGAACTTGGGTCTAGGTAAGAGAATACGTTACGCTCCGAGGGAGTGTCTGTCCTGGGTCGAGGTACAAGGAGATCGGGCCCTTACCAGTGTGCGTGTTGAGGAAAGAGAGGAGTCAAGAGCCGGAGGAGTGGGCGTGTTCGTGGACAGGTGGCGAGCCGAGGTGGAGTTGGGACTGGAGGTGGAGGACGTCGGGGGGAGGGACAGTGGGGGTCGGGACTCGGTCGTCGAGGTTTGATCTTTCCGGTAGGTCTCCGGGTCCCCAGTCGTCGGGGCAGATCTTTGTGACCCGACGGTGTCTGACAGGGGGACTGGCCTGGGACCTCGTGGGGACCGGAACGGGGTTGGGAGTGAGAGCCGGGTCCGAGGTCCCGACGTGAACCGGGAACGACGTGGAAGGACCCTTAGGGTCGAGGTGAGGTTCACGACCCGACCCGACTCCGTCTCGTCCGGGAGGACGGAACGAGTCGGTCCCACAGTTGGTCCTGAGTGGGAGTGATGGACGTCCCCTAGACGAAAAGTTACACCTAACCCGAAGAACTTTTAAAGGGGTCTTACTCCGACATGGACCGGGGGAGACGTGAGACCCTGACGGTAGGGTGGGTGGTGGAGGGTCGCCCTCGCGGGGTAAACTTAAGGAGAAAGTAAGTTATACGCACCTTTAGGATAATTCCAAACAGTGGACTTTAGTATTTGTTAAAATCACGTGTGATTTTTGAAGTTTTCACTAAAACTCTTTAATCGTGTACTAAAAGTGGCAAAAGGGTCGTTTACGGGGTCATGTATGTTCTGTTGGTAAAGACGGGGTCTCCGTGGTCTTGACTACAAGGGGTCTATTCTCGTCCTCCTTGACGTCTAGACGACCCAGGGACAAGACCCACGGTGTGCCTGTCTCAGACGACGACACTCTTGATTGGTGGGACACACGGGTCCGGCTTCCGGTTGACTACTCCCTTAATCCAAACCCCTATTCTTTGGTGCGGGGGTTGTTCAGTGGACTGTGTCTTCTCCGCCGGAGCTGTCTTCCTCGGTTCAGAGACGGTGGAAAAATGACAAGGTGCAAGACGGAAACGAGAAACGGTGTGTGTTTCGAGACGAAGAGAAAAGGAGAGGGGAGTTGGGTGAACTAATACCCCTTCATCAGTGTCTCGGGTAGGGAAGGAGGTTTAGATGTTCCGTCACTGGCGGTACTCCTTCCCTTTACTGAGCCCCCCCGTCCTACTCCGGTGTCTCGCGTCCGGGTCACGGGACGGGATTTTGCATAGGGTTCCCCGATCTATCCTTTTTGGACCTCTGTCCCACTTTATTCACTGGGGTTAACGGACTCCTGACTGACCAGAGGAGAGGAGTTTACCAGTTCCCTATAGATGATCAGGAGGTATAATGCCCCTTCCTCTCGGGTCGATTGTACCCCCGTGAACTACCCTTGAACTCTTTCCATGTCCGACCCCCACTAGGTCGTCTTTGACTTGAGTCTTCGATCAAGTACCTCCTCCTTAAACTCTCCAACGTTCTGTAGCGATTCACCCCGGACCGTTCCCCTGTAGTGTCCGTCCCGAGACTGGTAGGTGACTGGGGATCAAACTCGGAATCCTAAGAAAGTGAACCTAAGAATTATTATTGACTTTTGGGTCTCCCCTCTTTACGTCTGTCCGTGAATCTAGTAGTGGAGAGGAGACTTAAGGAGAAGTCAAAAATGGGGGAGGAGTGGTCCATGTCTGCGAAATGACTTCCAAGAGAGACTAAGGACCTAGTGGATCTGGGAGGGTTGGTCGTGTCTTAGGTTGTGTACGAGGGGTCTGTCCGGGGCCACTCGGACTGTCTTTTGTTTCTCTCGACTCTTGTCCCGTCCCCCGACTTTAGGAACAGTGACGGCTTAGAGTGCGTCTCGCGGGGACGGGTCTAAAGAGTGGACCGAAGGGACATCGACTACGACAGAAGAAGAAGAATTATGTTGTTGTCTGTGTTTTAGGCTACTATTTTTGTTGTTCTTGCGAGCACTAGGTGTTACTATAGACCATGTGGTCCCAGAAAGGACTTTTTCCTGGAATAATATATGTTGGGCCCGTTGGGGTCTCGGTGTTGGACGAGAGGAGAGGGACTGGGACCGGAGACTTGGAGGGTCCCAGTGTTGGCGGAGGTCCGGGTGGGGTCAGAGTGGGTTCCCACTCTCCACACGTGACACTTAAGGCGACATAAGGTGTTACGTGAACTGGGCGACGAGGAGAGGAACCCCCTAAAAATACCAAAGGGTCCACTTCATCCAGGGTAAGGGTAGTCCGTCCTGTGGGGGTCTGAGGACCCGCAGGGCCGAGTACCCGAGGAGTAGGACTTTGGTCTGGTGACTCTATAAGGCCCCTTTTTTCGTTTTCGGAACGGACACACCACCTGGTACGGGAGACTCAGGACCGACGCCCAGTGTAAGTGCCGACCCCCGTGACACCCCTCTTTCGTGTCTCGGTCACTCCGGACACCGGTTCGGGACGAGGGAGCTTCCTTCTGCCTCGCGTGTCCCGCCGAGGAGGAGAGACAGGTGGAGACCGACTCGGGAGTAGGGGGGTCCGGACGAGGTTCAAGACGTGGGACCCCGGGTTCAGGAGACCGCCCCTTCCCCGCCCCCCCTACCCGGAGTGAGAGAACCCAGGTGACAACTACGACCCCTCCCCCGACACTTCCCACCCGAGGACCCCTAATCTCCCTTAAAAGACCTAGTCCGTCCGACCCTCGGTCTCCGGGTGGGGGTAGATTCCCGGAGGAGACGACGGACTGTGGGTGGAGGGGAGCATGTCAAAGACAGTCTCCTGGACGACGAGGGGACCTACTGACAGTGTCCCCGTCAAGTAAAGGAGGGTTGGGTTGGTAGAAAGATGTCACCTAAATTGTCTTGCCCTTTCTTTGGGGTCCTGTGGCACGGTTGTTTCGTGTATACGCGGGTCTCCTGTCCCTCCCAGAGGCACCCGTTCAGCCCTACCCTCCGAAATTCTTGTCCCCGTCTCTTACCCGGACCGGGTCGCAGTCATGGACAGGAGAGATGCTTCGGGTAGGTCCTAAGGTCCATCGGAACGTCAGAGGGTGTTTCAAGAGGGACGTGTACCCGGACCATTACGAACGAATCTTTCGGTAGACACAGGGTTCTGAAGTGGTAAAGGTACCGGTTCCAGACTCGACTCCTGAGCCCGTCCCGTGGAGGCACCCGGAGGCCCCTTGTCCTCTCCTCCTCGAGGGGCAACTTCACCTCTTCGGCCTTCGGAGCCCCCACCGACAGAAGTACCTAGAACGTCGGGTGCCAGAGGACCTCCCTTACCTTCGGACGGGGTAGGTGTGGGGGTAGTCACTGAGGAGACCAGGGGTCCCGAAGACAGGAGGGTGGGTTCACTCTTTGAGGTCTGTCTCCCGAAAGGGACGAGGGGAGGTACAGAAGGGACACGACGACTTGAGTGTCTCGGACGAAGGAGTGGAGGTGGGGGTTTAAGTCTCCTTTCTCCGGGTACGAGACCCGACGTCTGGAAGGCCCTTTTACCGGGTGTCGTGAGAACGGGAGAGACGTGAGAGTGGAGGAAAGAGGAAGACGTCACTGTTCTAGAGACGGTCCTCAAAAGGTTCGAGGAAGGTTCAGAGCAAGTTCAGGAACCTGAGACAGAGGGTGCAGAGACGAAGGTCGAAAAGTCGGGTGGCAGGGGTCCCGAGACGGGACGGAAACAACACTAGTATCACGTCCTTCCAGACTACTAGGTTCATAGGGAGTCGTTTTGTGGGCCTGACGTGTTTCGGTAGGACCCTCTCGTGAAACTACAACATTCTTTCTGACACCCTAGGACCCCTTCCTCCTTGGTGTCTACTTTGACGAAAGACCTCTGTTCACGTGTAGTCTACAAATTGTCTGTTCAAGACGCAGGACTGGACGAGGTCCACGACTCCTACGTCTTGTACGTACACATGTTCCCGGGTCTTACTCCTCAAGGTATGCCCTTTTGCCCTTTCTCTTCGTCCCTCTCCCCTGAGCTCCTCACCTTTTCTCCCACTACCTGTGTGCACATCCTGTTCACGGTCCCGTCCCTCCGTGGCCGAGGGATTCCCAGGTCCGTCCTCCCGTTCCCCTCTCCGTCCTTCTCGTCCCACTCCCCTCCACCTCAGTCTCCCTCCCTTCCCGTCACAGTCTGGGTCCTGGTCTCCCTAGGGACCAGTCTCACCCCCGTCCACTCTACCTCTGGTTCCCGACGGCGGGGACCACGTCCGAGTAGTACCTGTTCCGCCCGAGGTCCCCCCGACTCCGTCCTCCGTCTCCCCGGACTCCCCGACCCGACACCGGGGTTCTCTCTACTTCCACCCGGTCATTGACCCCCTCCACTTCCTCACCCAGACCCGCGTCTCACGTTTCTCCGTACCACTCCGGGACCCACCCCTCCAGCGACGTGGACGGTCACAGGGGACCCTCTCCTCAGTCACCGTACGCGTGTCCCCAGTACCTCTTAATTCTATGGCCTCACCGTTCTCTTCTACCTTGACTTTCGGTCCCACGTGTGACCCTTCGTGGATGTACCACCCTCCCCGACCTCCCTCACTCCAGTGTGGAGGTGTCTCCCAAACCCAGTCCATCGGTCGTTCGTCCCCCACCCCCGGACCCTCTTCTGAGGGACATCCTTTCCGGACGACTGGTTCACCGTATTTGTTCCTAAAGCCTATGTTCTAACTCTATCACTCTCGGGTGGCCCCAGTACCTTGGTTTCTCTCCCACTACTTCCGATTCCTCCACCCGCCACCTGGTTCCCGTCATAAGGATGACACCCCCTTCCCTTCTCTGACGTCTCCTCTACACCACTCCCGGACCCTAACTCCCCGTTCCCTACTCGTACCGAGTCCCCACTGGGGGGGAACCCAATTCCATTTCTGTCTTCTCCTCCCTACGGGACCAACTCCCTCCTACTCTCACTCCACCTCTAAGACCCGTTGGTGTTCTCCCTCGGACACTGACTACTCTTGAACCACTCCCGGGTTCCGTGAGCCTGTTCCCACCCTCGTCCCGTTCCCCGGTACCCCCGTCGACGTCTCCCTGGTCCCGTGCACCTCAGGTCGTGGACACGGGACCTCTCACCTCCTTAGGTCTCCCAATCCAAGTCCTGCGTCCACATCCCCTCTCCGGCACAACCCCCTTTCCGGGGGGAACCTGCTCCCGGTTCTCGTCCACGGACGTTCCCCGCCTCCATCCTCCCACCTACAGTTCACCCCCTGTCCAGGAGGGGGTCCCCGACCCNCTTCTCGTCCCACTCCCCTCCACCTCAGTCTCCCTCCCTTCCCGTCACAGTCTGGGTCCTGGTCTCCCTAGGGACCAGTCTCCCCCCGGTCCACTCTACCTCTGGCTCCCGACGACGGGGACCACGTCCGAGTAGTACCTGTTCCGCCCGAGGTCCCCCCGACTCCGTCCTCCGTCTCCCCGGACTCCCCGACCCGACACCGGGGTTCTCTCTACTTCAACCCGGTCATTGGACCCCCTCCACTTCCTCGCCCAGACCCGTGTCTCACGTTTCTCCGTACCACTCCGGGGTCCACCCCTCCACCGTGGACGGTCACAGGGGACCCTCTCCTCAGTCACGGTACGCGTGTCCCCAGTACCTCTTAATTCTGTGGCCTCACCGTTCTCTTCTACCTTGACTTTCGGTTCCACGTGTGACCCTTCGTGGATGTACCACCCTCCCCGACCTCCCTCACTCGAGTGTGGAGGAGTCTCCCAAACCCAGTCCGTCGGTCGTTCGTCCCCCACCCCCGGACCCACTTCTGAGGGACATCCTTTCCGGACGACTGGTTCACCGTATTTGTTCCTAAAGCCTATGTTCTAACTCTATCACTCTCGGGTGACCCCAGCACCTTGGTTTCTCTCCCACTACTTCCGATTCCTCCACCCGTCACCTGGTTCCCGTCATAGGGATGACACCCCCTTCCCTTCTCTGACGTCTCCTCTACACCACTCCCGGACCCTAACTCCCCGTTCCCTACTCGTACCGAGTCCCGACTGGGGGGCGGAACCCAATTCCATTTCTGTCTTCTCCTCCCCATGGGACCAACTCCCTCCCACTCTCACTCCACCTCTAAGACCCGTGGTGTTCTCCCCCGGACACTAACTACTCTTGAACCACTCCCGGGTTCCGTGAGCCTGTTCCCACCCTCGTCCCGTTCCCCGGTACCCCCGTCGACGTCTCCCTGGTCCCGAGCACCTCAGGTCGTGGACACGGGACCTCTCACCTCCTTAGGTCTCCCACTCCAAGTCCTACGTCCTCACCCCTCCCCGGCACAACCCCCTTTCCGGGGGGAACCTCCTCCCGGTTCTCGTCCACGGACGTGTCCCGCTTCCATCCTCCCACCCACAGTTCAACCCCTTCAGGAGGGGGTCCCCGACCCGTGACACGAGTTCCGGGTCCCTAGTAACCGTCCTCTCGAGGGAGACCACTACGTTTATCCCGTCACACCTCCCCACGTCCCCTTTTAAGTACCCATTTTCAGTAGGGTTCTTTTCATTCCAATCACTTTGGACTGCCCTCCATTCTCGGAACGTCCACTGGTCAGGAGCGTCCTTTTCTGGGTACTCCCCTCGCCGCCCTGGACATCACCCTTTTCCCTACTCCCACCCCTGCGGGATCCTTCTCTAGTCTCTCGCCATCTCTCCTCCCCTCTCGTCCCTCCCCTCCCCGACGTTCCTCCCCCCTCCCGTTTAGGACTCCCCCGAGCTCCCGATCGTTCCCTCCTCCATTCCTCTCTAAGTCAGGACCCTGGTGTTCGTGTCGCCTTTTAATCTCAAGTGCAATCACCCCCTCCCCCTTCTTCTCCCATCCCTCCCCTCTGGTGCCTTTAGAGTCCTTCTTTGGAAACCAGGGTTTCGGGAGTCTGGATTGGAAGCAGTCACTAAGTCCTCGGCGCTGTCACGGGTATCGTCATCCTTCTCACACCTAGCTCGAGCGGGGAAGGGTCTGCGGGACCAGTGATCTTTTTCCCGGGATTGAGACCCCCGACCCCTGGGGGCTCGCAGCGGTTTGACCTTTGAGGAACAAAGGCCGCCGGTCTTCACTCTTCTCTGCCGTCTCGATTCTTATCCTCTCCTGTCGAAAGTCCCCGTATTCTCCCGCGGGGTAGCTACCGATTCTTCACTAGCGGACTCGGACCCTGGACCTTCTTTGCGGTAAGTTCTCTCGTTGCCCCGCCCCGCCCCCGCTCCGCCCACCCCCCACGTCCGTCCCTCGTCGCACCCCTGGTCCGACGGAGCAGTTAGTCCTCTTAGACTCTTGAGTCCGTACACTACTCCTGTGGCCCCTCCCGTCCACCCCGTCCCTCTCGTCTCCGATCCTTGACCTTTCTCCGACTTTACGCCCTACGTCACGAGCGGTGTGCGACACACTTCAAGGGCCGGCGAGGATCTGGAATGTGGAGGGGCGGGGAGTGGAAGGAGGGTGGGGGGGTTGAGGAGATAAGCGAGTTGGGGTCGGCGTTAACTCTGCCAGGGGTGCTGCGAGCGGCTTAGGGTAGCTTATAATTGGTGGGCCTGGGGACTTTGGTGGGGCCCGAGGCAAGCCTGGCTCTGAAGTTTCTTGGGGTGAGTGGCCGCCGCAATGGGTACCTGTGATTTTTCCGTCGCTGCCGATCTGTCACGGCCTGCCCTCTCTCGGGGTACCGGGTCTAGCACAGAGGACGGTCTCCGAGGCCCTGGCTTCCTTTCGACCGCCTGGGCTCCTTGGCGCCGCCTCTTGACTCGACACCACTTCAGCGCGGTCGTTTAGGTAAGTGGCTGGCCCCGGCATCGGGACCGGGGCGAGGGACGGGCGGGGGCCGGGGCGGGGCCGGCGGGGGCCGGGGCGGGGGCCAGGGAGACGAAACAATCGGCCAGAGAAAGGCGAGGAGTCAAGTCAAGTCAAGTGAGCATAGGCTGAGAAAAGCTGGGGCACTTGACGTCGTGCGGTCAGAAGGGACAGGTAGTGGTTGAGGACCTCAGGTGGGTTTGAGTACAGGCAACTCAGCCACTACGGTGGGTTGGGAGAGTAGGGGACACCAGGGGAAGAGGAGGACGGGAGTCAGAAAGGGTCGTAGTCCCAGAAAAGGTCACTCAGTCGTGAAATGTAGTCCTCGAGTTTCATAACCTCAAAGTCGAAGTTGAAGTCAGGAAGGTTACTTGTGGGTCCTGAATAGAGGAAATGCTACCTGACCAACCTAGAGGAACGTCCGGTTCCCTGAGAGTTCTCAGAAGAGGTTGTGGTGTCAAGTTTTCGTAGTCAAGCAACTACGAGTCGAAAGAAGTGTCAAGTTGAGAGTGTAGGTATGTACTGATGACCTTTTTGGTATCGGAACTGATCTGTCTGGAAACAACCGTTTCATTATAGAGACGAAAAATTACACGACAGATCCAACCAGTATTGAAAGGAAGGTTCCTCATTCACAGAAATTAAAGTACCGACGTCAGTGGTAGACGTCATTAAAATTTACGGACTTCCGATCTTTTCGCTCCCTCCACTCCGCCTCCCACTCGAACTCTCTGTAGAGTTGCAAAGGCCGGAAACCCCCGAGAAGGAAATCTGTGTTAAAGAGAAGGTTAGGTTGGGTGGAGGTGGAGGGAGGTGGAGCGTGTCGTCTCAATGACCGTTTTCAGATGACTCTGGTCGGTCCCAGAAGGGGCCACCAGGTCACCAATTCTTAGGTGGACGGTCTTGTCCCCTGTGCCCAAGGTATGGACCAGACCCTTCTAGGGTGTACGGAGCCCCGTTGATTCGGCCGCGTGTCGTTGTTGAGTTGGGAACTCGGCGTTGGTGACTTCGGTCTCGCGGGATCTTGAGGACGAGGTGTTCGCTTTCAGTGGAATTTGCTCTTCGGGCAAGTCGGGTTGACCTCTCATCGGGAGTGGGAGACGTTCCTTTCTTTCGGGTCGGTTCGTTCCTTGTCTGATCCACGGTGTTCCTTCTTAGTGACGTCGACTCTTTTGTTTGTGTTTCAGATGACTCTGGTCTAAACATCTAAAGTCGTCGAGACGGAGAGTCTTCAGTGATGGGGTCTACTTACTGGTTTAGGAAGAGAGAGAAGAAAGAAAATTTTTAAATAAAAATTAGCCTCCTGTAGACGAAATGTCACCAACCAAAGACGACATGTTGTTGTACTTAGTCGGTATTTATATGTATATAGGGGAGGGAGATTAGAGGAAGAGGAGGAGTCTGACTGACGATACACAGAAGACCACCGGAGTCGGATATTCATAGACGTAAGAGGGTTCCTCTGAGAACCAAGTCGGGGACCCCTTAGTGTCCAAGTCACTCTACTGAGGGGTACTAGGTGAGGTTGTGGTCGGAGAGGTCTAAGGGAAACGTTCGACGGAGTCATACAGACGTGGAGACCCGGGTAGGAGGGGAGTTTGGGTTGTCCAGATGTTCGTTTGAGGTGTGTGGTCAGAGAGGATCAAGAGAAATTCGTAGTGGTCGAACCAGGAAAGACTAGGGGAAAGGGGACGGAGAGTACCTGAGTGTCAGTCGAGGAGGTTGGGAAAAGTTAGGGTGTCGTCGATGGAATCAGGTTCGAAAGTAGATGGAGTCGGATCTCTTGACGTTTCCGAAGGATTTGTGTCCAGACAGGGGTCAATATTGGTATTTCGGGGTTCGGTAGGTGTCGACGGGGTGGACGTCTTAATTGTGTCTCACACAGACGAGGTAGAATTCACCTTCGACGGTGTTGGTCGATCCACCGTGGTAAAAGGTAAAGAGACACTGTAGTCCTACGGTGACGAATGTGTAGTGAAAGGATACCCAATGAGAGGAGACGGAAAGGTCGGGTAGTCTTGTGTCCCGCCCACCCGGCCTCCAGACTCCCCTGCTTTGCTCTATAAACTACTTCTCCTCCA
Source organism: Capra ibex (assembly GCA_006410555.1). Classification (NCBI taxonomy): domain Eukaryota; kingdom Metazoa; phylum Chordata; class Mammalia; order Artiodactyla; family Bovidae; genus Capra; species Capra ibex. The sequence continues at coordinate 17,856,386 of SJYO01000647.1, read as the reverse complement.
TTCTTCCTTTTGTACCCCTGGACTCACCGGCACACGGGCCTCTTTCTCTCCGCTGACCTCTGGGACCATTACAGGGTCGGNTGGGAGTTTACATAATCCAGGGCGGAGCTCGGCGAACCCTCAGTGGATCACCCCTCCCCTCCAACTCTGGCTTAAAGGGAAGAAACGCTGTTCGTGGGTTAGAAAAAAAAAAAAAGGCAGAATGAAGGAATTTATGGGCAGGTTGGGAGAGGAGTGAGCTGCATTTAGGTTTCTGGTTCTCAAACTGCTCAACAATTAACATCTGCAGGCTGTGAAAACAAAAATTTCTTATGGTACTTTATTTATAGATATGCAGTGTTTCTTAACTAGTCCCCTACTTGTAGGCATCTGGATTGTTTTCTTTTAAAGTGAATACAACAACATATAATTTTGAATACAGTCATTTTGCAGATATGCCAGTANATTTTGCAGATATGCCAGTATGTTTTTGGATACACTCCTAGAAGTGGTACTGCTGGGTGTATGCGGTTTAAAAACTTGGACAGAGATTGTCATATGCACTTTGAGAAAACATTATGAGTTTACAATCCCATCTGTAATATATTTGAGTACCTGTTTTGGTATGGTTATTTTTTAAACTATGAGAATATGTGTGTGTGTGTGTGTGTGTGCTTAGTTGAGTCTAATTCTTTGTGACCCCTTGAACTGTTATGGTAAGAAACGAGTCAGGAGATTGACTTTTAGTCTGAAATACCTCGACTTTCAATAGTGGTTTAAGATGACCTACGTGAAGGACCTCCAACCATTAAGGACATACAAAGGGACACGTGTCTGAAAAGGGAAGTTAGTCGACAAAAAAACGACCTTTTTTTAATAAAAATTCGAACACCAACCACCTTCGGTCGTGAAGAAAAAGATCTACTTAATAAACTGATCGGGCAAAGGACACGTAAGAACCGTTGACCAAATTTTTATGTAAATAAAACTGAAAGATTAAAAAGACTTGAAAGGACCTTGGATCGTTCAAGACCCGTCTCCGGAAAGGGATACAGTAACGTATGATATGTGAAATCCAGTTTTATAGTCGTCAAGGTTTCTTATCGTTCCTCTCTACGTTTCTTTATCTCCTTTTGTTATCTTACCCTCTCTGGTCTCGAGAGAAGTTTTTTTCATCTCTATGGTTCCCTTGTAACGTACGTTCAAGTCAAGTCAACGAGTCAACACAGGGTGAGAAACGGTGGGGTACTTAGTGTCGTACGGTCCGGAGGGACAGGTAGTGGTTTCAAGTGAGTTTGAGTACAGGTAGTTCAGCCACTACGGTAGGTCGGTAGAGTAGGAGACAGCAGGGGAAGAAGAGGACGGGGATTAGGAAGGGTCGTAGTCTCAGAAAAGGTTATTCAGTTGAGAAGTGCACTCCACCGGTTTCATGACCTCAAAGTCGAAATCGTAGTCAGGAAGGTTACTTGTGGGTCCTGACTAGAAGTTTTACCTGACCAACCTAGAGGAACGTCAGGTTCCCTGAGAGTTCTCAGAAGAGGTTGTGGTGTCAAGTTTTCGTAGTTAAGAAGTCGTGAGTCGAAAGAAGTGTCAGGTTGAGATTGTAGGTATGTACTGGTGACCTTTTTGGTATCGGAACTCATCTGCCTGGAATCAACCGTTTCATTACAGAGACGAAAACTTATACGATAGATCCAACCAGTATTGAAAAGAAGGTTCCTCATTCACAGAAAATTAAAGTACCGATGTCAGTGGTAGACGTCACTAAAACCTCGGGGTTTTTTATTTCAGACTGTGTCAAAGGAGACAAAGGGGTAGATAAAGGGTACTTCACTACCCTGGTCTACGGTACTAGAAGCAAAAGACTTACACCTCGAAATTCGGTTGAAAAAGTGAGAGGAGAAAGTGAAAGTAGTTCTCCGAAAAAGTAAGGAGAAGTGAAAGACGGTATTCCCACCACAGTAGACGTATAGACTCCAATAACTATAAAGAGGGCCGTTAGACCTAAGGTCGAACACGAAGAAGGTCGGGTTGCAAAGAGTACTACATGAGACGTATCTTCAATTTATTCGTCTCACTGTTATATGTCGGAACTGCATGAGAAAAGGATAAACCTTGGTCAGACAACAAGGTACAGGTCAAGATTGACAACGAAGAACTGGACGTATATCCAAAGAGTTCTCCGTCCAGTCCACCAGACCATAAGGGTAGAGAGAGTCTTAAAAGGTGTCAAATAACACTAGGTGTGTCAGTTTCCGAAACCGTATCAGTTATTTCGTCTTTATCTACAAAAAGACCTTGAGAGAACGAAAAAGGTACTAGGTCGTCTACAACCGTTAAACTGGAGACCGAGGAGACGGAAAAGATATCGGTCGAACTTGTAGACCTTCAAGTACCAAGTGCATAACGACTTCGGACCGAACCTCTTAAAACTCGTAATGAAATGATCGTACACTCTACTCACGTTAATACGTCATCAAACTCGTAAGAAACCGTAACGGAAAGAAACCCTAACCTTACTTTTGACTGGAAAAGGTCAGGACACTGGTGACGACTCAAAAGGTTTGAACGACCGTATAACTCACGTTGTGACAGAGTCGTAGTAGAAAGTCCTAAACTTTATCGAGTTGACCTTAAGGTAGTGGAGGTGATCGAAACAAGTATCACTACAAAGGATTCCGGGTGAACTGAAGTGTAAGGTCCTACAGACCGAGATCCACTCACTAGTGTGGTAACACGAATAGAGCCAGCACTNCAAAAGGTTTGAACGACCGTATAACTCACGTTGTGACAGAGTCGTAGTAGAAAGTCCTAAACTTTATCGAGTTGACCTTAAGGTAGTGGAGGTGATCGAAACAAGTATCACTACAAAGGATTCCGGGTGAACTGAAGTGTAAGGTCCTACAGACCGAGATCCACTCACTAGTGTGGTAACACGAATAGAGCCAGCACTTCTAGAAAAAGCATATCAAGAAGACACATAAGAACGGTGGAGAAGAACTATAGAAGACGAACACAATTCAGGTATGGTAAAGACAGGAAATAGTTCGGGTAGAAACGTACTTTATAAGGGAACCATAGAGATTAAAAGAACTTCTCTAGAGATCAGAAAGGGATAGATAACAAAAGGAGATAAAGAAACGTAACTAACGACTCCTTCCGAAGGAATAGAGAGGAACGATAAGAAACCTTGAGACGTAAGTCTACGAATATAGAAAGGAAAAGAGGAAACGAAAAGTGAGGAGAAGAAAAGTATCGATAAACATTCCGGAGGAGTCTGTCGGTAAAACGAAAAAACGTAAAGAAAAGGTACCCCTACCAGAACTAGGGACAGAGGACATGTTCCAGTGCTTGGAGTAAGGTATCAAGTAGTCCGTGAGATAGATAGTCTAGATCAGGGAACTTAGATAAACAGTGAAGGTGACATATTAGTATTCCCTAAACTAACTCCAGTATGAACTTACCAGTTCACCAAAAGGGATGAAAGAAGTTAAATTCAGACTTAAACCGTTATTCCTCAAGTACTAGACTCGGTGTCAGTCGAGGGTCAGAACAAAAACGACTGACATCTCTCGCAGAGGTAGAAACCGACGTTTCTTATATTAGTTAGACTAAAGCCACAACTGGTAGACCACTACAGGTACAAATCTCATAAGAGAACACAACAACCTCCTCCCACAAACGATACTGGTCATCAAGAGAACCGTTTTGAGATAATCGGAAACAGGACGAAGTAAGACATAAGGTTCCGGTTTAAAAGGACAATGAGGTCCACAAAGAACTGAAGGATGAAAACGTAAGGTCAGGGGATATTACTTTTCCTGTAGAAAAAACCCACAATCAAGATTTTGCAGAGCATCCAGAAGTATCTCGGTAAGTTGAAGTCGAAGAAGTACAATGACAAAGTCCGTATCCGAACTAATGACACTATGACTTAACAAACGGAACCTTTACTTGTCTCTAGTAAGACAGCAAAAACTCTAACGTAGGTTCATGACGTAAAGCCTGAGAAAACAACTGGTACTACCGATGAGGTAAAGAAGATTCCCTAAGGACGGACGTCATCATCTATATTACCAGTAGACTCAATTTAAGTGGGTAAGGTTAGNAATCAAGATTTTGCAGAGCATCCAGAAGTATCTCGGTAAGTTGAAGTCGAAGAAGTACAATGACAAAGTCCGTATCCGAACTAATGACACTATGACTTAACAAACGGAACCTTTACTTGTCTCTAGTAAGACAGCAAAAACTCTAACGTAGGTTCATGACGTAAAGCCTGAGAAAACAACTGGTACTACCGATGAGGTAAAGAAGATTCCCTAAGGACGGACGTCATCATCTATATTACCAGTAGACTCAATTTAAGTGGGTAAGGTTAGGTAAAATCAAGTGACTAAGGATCTTACAACTACAAGTGAGAAAGGTAGAGGGCAAACTGGTGAAGGTTAAACGGAACTGAGTACCTGGATTGTAAGGTCCAAGGATACGTTATAACGAGAAATGTCGTAACCTGGAACGAAAATAGTGGTCAGTGTAGGTGTTGACCCATAACAAAAACGAAACTGAGGTAGGGAAGTAAGAAAGACCTCAATAAAGAGGTGACTAGGGGTCATCGTACAACCCGTGGATGACTGTACCCCTCAAGGAGAAAGTCATAGGATTGTAAAACGGAAAAGTATGACAAGTACCCAAAGAGTTCCGTTCTTATGACTTCACCAAACAGTAAGGGAAGAGGTCACCTGGTGTAAGACAGTCTGGAGAGGTGGTACTGGGCGGGCAGAACTCACCGGGATGTCCCGTACCGAATCAAAGTAACTCAATCTGTTCCGACACCAGGCACACTAGTCTGACCGATCAAAAGACACTCATACCAAAGTCACATAGACGGGAGACTACGGAAGAACGTTGTGGATGGCAGAATGAACCCAAAGAGAATGGAACCTGCATCCCATAGAGAAGTACCGACGAGGTCGTTTCGTGTCGACGACGAAGAATGGAACCTACTCTCCATAGAGGAGTGGTGGCGGGGAGGACTGGAACTTGTACCTCATCGAGGAGAGCCAGGAGGACGATCCGTGTTATTTCCTATCTTTACCATACCTGGATTGTCTTCGTCTTCTAAAATTCTTCTCTACCGTTGTTATGTGTCTTCTTGATGTGTTTTTTCTAGAAGTACTGGGTCTATTGGTGTTACCACACTAGTGAATGGATCTCGGTCTGTAGGACCTCACGTATCAGTTTACCCGGAATCCTTCGTAGCCATACTTATTTCGATTACCTCCTCTACCTTAAGGTCGACTCGATAAAGTTTAGGATTTTCTACTACGAGACTTTCACGACGTGAGTTACACGGTCGTTTAAATCTTTTGAGGTATCACCGGTGACCTGACCTTTTCCACAAAAGTAAGGTTAGGGTTTCTTTCCGTTACGGATTCTTATAAGATTAATGGTGTGTTAACATGAGTAAAGTGTAGGATCCTTCCAGCACGAGTTTTAGGAAGTTCAATCTGAAGTTGTCATACACTCCGTTCTTGAAGGTCTTCATGTTCGACCTAAATCTTTTCCGTCTCCTTGGTCTCTAGTTTAACAGTTGTAGGTGACATAGTATCTTTTTCGTTTTTTTAAGGTCTTTTTAGACGGACACGGAGTAACTGATACTGTTTCGGAAACCGACATACCTAGTGTTGTTTGACCTTTTAAGAATTTCACTACCCTTGTGATCTGGTGGAATAGACGAAGTACACTTTGGATATACGTCCAGTTCTTCGTTGACAATCTTGACGTGTATCTTGTTGCCTGACCAAGTTTTACCCTTTCCTCGTGGAGTTCCGACATATAACAGTGGGACGAATAAATTGAATATACGTCTCGTGTAGTACGCTTTACGACCTGACCTACTTCGTGTTCGTCCTTAGTTATGACGACCCTCTTTGTAGTTAGTGGAGTCTATACGTCTACTGTGGTGGGATTACCGTCTTTCCCTTCTCCTTAATTTCTCGGAAAACTACTTCCACTTCCTCCTCTCACTTTTTCGACCGAATTTTGAGTTGTAAGTTTTTTGCTTCTAGTACCGTAGGCCAGGGTAGTGAAGTACCGTTTATCTACCCCTTTGTTACCTTTGTCACTGTCTGATAAAAGAACCCGAAGTTTAGTGATGTCTGTCACCGACGTCAGTACTTTAATTTTCTGTGAACGAGGAACCTTCTTTTCGATACTGGTTAGACGACGACGATTCAGTGAAGTCAGCACAGACTGAGACACGCTAGGGTATCTGCCGTCGAGTGGTCCGAGACGGCAGGGGCCCTAAGAGGTCCGTTCTTGTGACCTCACCCAACGGTAAAGGAAGAGGTTACGTACTTTCACTTTTCACTTTCACTTCAGTGACTCAGCACAGGTTGAGAGCCGCTGGGGTACTTGACGTCGGGTGGTCCGAGGAGGTAGGTACCCTAAAAGGTCCGTTCTCATGACCTCACCCCACGGTAATGGAAGAGGTACTGGTTAGATCTGTCGTATAATTTTTAGTCTCTCTCATGAAACGGTTGTTTCCAGGTGTATCAGTTTCGATACCAAAAAACCATCAGTACATGTCTACACTTTTGACCCGTTATTTTTTATGACTCGCGACTTCTTGACTACGGAAACTTGACACCGCGACCTCTTCTGAGAACTCTCAGGGAACCTCACCTTTCTCTAGTTTGGTCACTTAGGATTTCCTTTAGTTAGGATTTATAAGTAACCTTCCTGACTACGACTTCGACTTTGAGGGCTATGAAACCGGTGGACTACGCTTCTCGGTTGAGTAACCTTTTCTGGGACTACGACCTTTCTAACTTCCGTCCTCTTCCCCTAATGTCTCCCACTCTACCAACCTACCGTAGTAGCTGAATTACCTGTACTCAACTTGTTTGAGGTTGTTTATCACCTTCTGTCTTCGGACTACACGACGGAAGGTACCCCTGACAGGAACCGTCTCAGCCTGACTCCTTGACTTAAAGTCCTACAGTCCTAACCACATGGTGGGACACCAGTATTACCTCTTGACGTAGTAGAGGTCTTAAGACCTCTCGTTCTGGGCTAGGACTTTATGACCTCGTTCATAGGGAACTCGATTCCAGATCCTATGATTAAAATCAGAAATTCGACCTAAAATGGGTGTCTTAAGGACTAAGTCATCCAGACCCCTCCGGGGACTCTTAAAATGTACAGATACAAGGACTCTCTACAGCAAGGACGACCAATCCTCTGACGTAAAATTCTTAGAGATAGGATCAAATCACTTTTCCGTCATCATATCTCGGGAGTCGAGGTAGAGACGTGCAAGGGTGGGTTTAGGTTTGGTTTCCATTAGTTTCACAAGGTCAGACATCTCACAGACATAACTTCTCTACCTCTAACATTAGATATGGTCAGGGACTGGTGTTCTCCCGCGCAATATTTGAACAGACAACAGAGTAATCAAGCTTTTCGAGTCTCTGCACGTTCCTTTACTCTCTCGGGTCTACTTCTGACCGAATGGGTCCTCTTCGGGATGCCAACTGGTCCCGTGTGACCCTGTACCTGTCTGAGCCTGAACCGGTGGAAAAGTCTGAGAAGGAAAATAAAATAAATGAATTGTAAAACCGACCTCCTGTACGCCTTAGAATCAAGGGACTGGTCCTTACCTTAGACATGGACGGACGTCACCTTCATGTCTCAGAATTGGTGACCTGGTGTTCCCTTCAAGGGTCTGGGAAACAAAAACAAACCGGAGAGATATACAGATTCAAAGTACAAGACTTCACAGAACGAGAATCTTGAGATGTAATTGGACACTTACTTTTTACTATTGTAAAAGTCTTTAAGGACTTTATTTTTAACGGACACTAAGTTTCCCTTCCCGAAAATACTCGGAAATTTTCACACGAAGTCCATGGAACGGTCCGTCAACACAATGACAAAAATCACGTTCACAGACCACGTTTAGGTGGTGCTATAACCCTGACGGAGGATTATTATGGTATCTACGACTACTCTGAAGGGAGAAACCCTCTAGAGTAGGTCTGTGTCCCGATACCGGACACACTCTGTTATTGGAGTCTACTGTAAAAGAATCACTCTATGACCGACGGATCTATGTCGAGGGTCTATACTACTCGTGGGTAGTCTTTCTACCCCGTCTTCGGTGTAACCTAAACCCCTCGTCTAAGTATAAACAGTCATCTAAGGAATTGGAACCCATTTTCACCTGTAGCCGGTGGGTCTCTAGAGAGACTATTGACCGAGGAGGGACATAGAAAAGGAAGAAAGGTTTACTTGTATACGAACAGACGAGAGACGATCTTTAGAGGTGCACTTATTTGTCTTTACACTTAAGAGAATATAGACCCCAGTATCAAGTCTTAAATCTCTGAACGACAGATAAAACTCACCATAAACCGTACCGCTGGTTCCCCTGTCAAACATAACCTGTTCTAAGTTCGAAGGGACCACCGAGTCTACCAATTTCTCAGGTGGACGTTACGTCCTCTGGGTCTAAGCTAGGGACCCAGTCTTCTAGGGGGTCTCTTCCATTACTGATGGGTGAGGTCATAAGAACTGACTTCTTGGTACCTGTCTCCTAGGACCACTCCTCAGTACCTTAACGTCTCTCAACCTGTGTTGACTCACTGATTGTGTGTATGTGTTACATCAATTTCTACGGAACCATCGTTGTCACCCCTCCCTCGCAAATGGTCTAGAAGAAAAACCAAGAAATAGGTTCTTAATCGGTGTTCTTCGTCTTTCAGGAGTCCCTTTAACTGTACCTTATCACCTCGAACTTGGACTGTATCTCGAGTAAACTCAGTCGGGAAAAGGAAAGTCGGGAGGAGAGACGACAGAAAAGATACGAGTACTGGGATCTAGAACAAGATCTTTTTGAAATTGTTCGGAATGTATAATAGGTGTTTCATTCCTACTCCATCTGACTTGTTTCTTTTACCGTCTTATCTTTTTGATTCCACTACAGTCTATGGTCCACTTATAAATTTTTCCCATGACACTCCCTTACATGGACCTCTACCGAATGTTTAAACCGAAATTCAAATGATCAACAGTACGTTCGTCCCGTTTCACTAATTAATCAAAGAATTTTTCAATTTGTGAAAGACATACTAGGTCGATAAGGTGTGGATTTATAATTGACTGCTCTTTATTTTCGTTTCTGAACATGTATCACAAGTCTCGTCGAAATAAACATTATTGGTCTTTGACTTTTGTTGGGTTTAACGGTGGTTATCCAATTACCTATTTATAAAACAACATACAAACATATTACCTTACTGTGTCGTTATTTTTCTTTACTCGACAACTAAGTGTGTTGTATCTACTGAAAGTTCAATTGACACGACTTACTTTCTTCAGTATTTTCTCATGTATGAAACATTAAGGTAAATATATTTTGAGATCTTTTCCTTTTTATTAGATATCGGTGTCTTTCGACTAGTCTCCAACGAACCCTTACTCGTTACACACCTCCCCATCTTCCCTCTTTAACTTTGTCCTGTACTCTTTTGAAAACTTCCCGAACTTAAGAAAGTACAGTACGTACACCCTTACCAAAGTGTTCACACACGCACGTACGCACACACACACACACAGGTTGTCGTACAGGTTGAGAAACGTTGGGGTACCTGATATGATACCTTAAGAGGTCCGGTCTTATGACCTCACCTATCGGAAAGGGAAAAGGTTCCCTAGAAGGGTTGGGTCCCTAACTTGGGTCCAGAGGGTGTAACGTCCACCTAAGAAATAGTTGACTCGGCGGTCCCTCCGGGTCTAAGTGCCCTCACTCGTAATAAAGGAGTTGGTCGATCGTTCGTGGTAGACCCGTTTTAGTGGTGGGACATAAAGAGACCATAAGTGGTGTCACGGTTCGTCTCGTCACCCGTATACCTTCCGGAAGTCATTTACGAACATTTTGACTTATTTCATAACGTATATTCTTCTGCTCATACCTAATCTAAAAATTATCACTGACTTATAAACGGGGGCTCTGTACCAAAGACTACCAGAGTCGAGTAGAATATAAAAAACAAGACACACAGAGACTGAGAAGACATGAAACGGTAATATAGACGAGATATCACCGGACCAACAGAAATACAGACACTACCCACACCTCAGAGAAGGAGGTGAGGAAACTTAGAACCACGTCCTCCAGTGACTGTGAGGTTCTTCTCGGAACAGAGAGGGTCGTTTCCACGGGTTACACGTTACCTATAATAGGAGACCTGCCTAGACAGACCGAGAGATTATTTTGGTAAATACCTCTGTGATAAAACACACTCTGTAACTTGAACCGATAAATTGTTCAGATATTTAGGAGTTGTTTGGGTTTCTTTATGAGATAATAATACGTGTAAAATACCTATTTATCTAATTCCGAGTCTCACTACTATATCAAGAGGACAATAGTGTGTCCAGTAGTGGACCTTTTTAATACCGGAGCTCAATGTCTGTAATATTAGATAAGAGAATTGATGAGGGCCTCACCCATCGATAAGGGAAGAGGTCCACTGGTAGGGTTGAGTCCTTACCTTGGGTCCAGAAGACGTAACGTCTGCCTAAGAAATAGTAGACTCGGTGGTCCCTTCGGGTTAAGAGTATTCTTGAATGGAAATAACTTTGAAAAAGTAACGAGAGTGAAGAATTCCCGAAAAGACAGATGGACCACTACCTAAACGGATCCATATTAATACACACGATTCATGATTGGTCGTCCTGGTGAGTCTTATTTACATGAATTTTACATGTTTACAGTTTATTGAAGTTCCTAGTAATAAGACCAACCTTTAAAATAATGGAAGTAACCACTCCTACTGTTAAACATTGCAAAAGGGTTAATAGTCGAACAGACGAACATTTCAATTAGGAGGTAGGATTTATAAAGGACAAAGAATCCTCTTCCGTCTTATCACAAACGGCCGTACACGTACGCACCCAACGACTTCAGTCTCCTCCCCAAACTAAGGTCATCAAGAAATTCCATTGTAAAAGAAGAACTGTTCGACGGGAGAAGGTTCTTGGTGCGGAGGAGAGGGAAACTAGAAACCACTAAACCTCGACTGACCCTTACCCCCAATAGTGGTCGCTAGAAAACAGTTTACAGACGACCGGGGTAAAAGAACTACCAAGAGAAATCCCGTCGGAACTGTAGTCGCAAGGCCTCCGACATCTACTACCCTAACTCCTACCCCCACTGATGTCGTATCTTCTCCCTCTGTTCTCCCAGTGACCGTCCTAGTATCGACCGGAATCCGGCCTACATCTATTTCTACCGCCACGGTATCTTTTCCCTGTGGTGGTGGTCCACCCTCCTCGTCCACCTCTTCCGAAACTACGCCGGTCGTCGTCTGCCCTAGGCCTTCTAGCATCGGTACTATGCGGGTATCCTTGGGTCCTACTCCGGTTTCCCTGTCTCCTACTCCTCTCGTCGCCGGTCCTATTAGACATCAAGCAACTCTCTCCACAACGGTGTATGGTCGACGTCCTGTCGGACCTAGAGTGTCTCCTTCACACCCTACCGGAACCCCGGTGTCTTCCCGTTCCTCTTCTGTTTCCTCCACACCGGGTCCGGGTGGTCACGGGGTGTCCGGGTGCGACTGGGTCGATCTGTGTCCGTGCAGGCAACCGAGTCGTCGTCACCCATCGCTTCCCCAACCGTATACCGCCGCATCGCCAGTATCCGGTACCGACGGTCCTCCGTTGTGAGACACCGTGGCTTTTCCTCTTTCTTCTTGTAGACCTCTCGTGTTGGTCTCACTCCCTACGCCGCGACTGGCCACTCCTCCACCACTTCGTCGTCCCCTGGCACTGTCTGCACATCGGCTAGAGGTCCCAACTCTCCAAAGCTTCCTTCTTCATGTACCCCCAGGCCTCCCGTCGTAGTCGCCTTTGGTCGTGGTGCTACTCCTCCAACGGTCGGTGTCACTCGTCCATCTGCCACTCTTTCTTCCTCTTCTCATTCGGGACCTCCGACCAGTCCGCCCTCTTCGGCTGTTCTTACTTAAGCCAGTGGTGCCTCCACAAGCATCCGTAAGACGCGTTTAGGGAACACTACTTCCTGCTTTCTTTACCACTCCCTTTCAACGTTAATACTTTAGCACTCCACCCGTTTCTACCTCAGAACTTGAAGAGACAACCAGTCTACCAATTCTGAGGAGGAAGGTCACGTCCCCTACTCCCAAGGTACGGACCATCCCCTTGATTCTAGAGTGCACTGTGTCCCAGACCGGTTGTTAATTTTTATTTATTTGGAACAAAGTTTTAAACTTTAAAATTTTTTCTACTGGAGAAGAACATAGACTCGGTTCGTAACCTTGAAGACAGAAAATCCGAAAGTACCGGAAACTCCGTCGTGTCGGAACTTAGGTATAATCTGAGAACGACCGAGAACCTTGGGACCCACTTACCACGAGAGACACGGATTGAGGGAGTGGACTGAAGAGGGACCACCACGGGTGGAAAGTATCGTTGTGTGACTTAAGACAAAAGTCAACGAGGTCCCTACTCCCGACCTAGTAAGATCGGAGGAAAAAATGAGAAAAAAGGGAACGAGAAGGAAGGGTGTCACGACCCCTGTCTTAAAAGGGAGGGTCGTCTATAAAGGGAGGAGTTTCAATCTACACAAGGTGCAAGTCCCTCCCGTACTTTTTAGGGTCAAATCAGCCTTAAAAGAAACACAAAAAAGGAAAAACTCAGGAAGACATAGACAGAAAATAAAAGGAAGAAAGTGTACCAAGGAAAAAGGTACAGAGAGTCAAACAGAGAGGAGAGTGTGTTAAAAGTGTATCAAGGGGGGTGGGGGTGGTTGAAGTCGAGAAAGAAGTCAATGGTTTAGGCGAGTTGGAAGGAGATAAAAAAAAAAGGACAGTCAAAGGATAGATTACCGTTACTCTATTTAAAGTACCAAAAGTTTCCCCTCTCTTCTTTAACCTTTCTAAGAGAGAGGATATCCGTCAATTTGACAATTAATAGGTTTCCTCACTCTTAACGAGATCAAAAATTTCTATGAGTCCTTCCTCTACCGTCCCAGGAAGGACCAACGAATAAAGACGGAAAATGTCGGGAGTTTGAAGTAGAGATAAATAGAATTATACATACGTTTTTAGGTTTGGTGTACACATTTGAAGTGTCTAGGTGTGCGATTGTATAATGTAAAGATTTATGTTCGTGTCTTTTTATCGGGTTATAGGAGTCTACGATCTCAGTCGATTCTAGTGTTTATTTAATACATAACATATATGTACGTTTATAGTGATGTTTATTGTTATTTACACTTTTAGGTAAATTGGATCTTTATATTTATGTGGGTCTATATATTATCTTCGCATTTAGATTTAAGAAACGTTTGCATTTTGGTATAAGTTCTTGTAGATAATTTTTATGTTCGAGTGTGTGCCTCCAGGAAAACGGCAAGCTCACAGGAACCGAGTAAGGTGGAATCACCGAGAAAGTCACAAAAAGTCCTCTACGATAGTCTTAAGAAAGAAAAATAAACTTCTTTGTCGGTCACTATTTCCGTCTACCGGAACCTACTGAACGAATAAAAGAGGAAAGAGATGTGTCACCTAGGGAGGACTCCTTCCATGACAAGTTAAACCAAAGAGAAAGTACAGAGACTCCTGGACTCAGAGGTTCGTATAAACTGAAAGGTTTCCCTTCACGAGAAGTGTGTTGGTTAATTACACAACAAAATTTCAGACACAGAATCCAACGTCTTTAACATCCCACTGGACAGTTCTCGTATAGTCTCTTTTACAGGTCCCGATAACAAAAAGAATCGAGAGGGTATTGTAGTTTTGAGATTGGGTTAATTTTTTACCCGTCTACTTGACTTCTCTGTAAAAAGGGTTTCTCCTTTATGTCTACCGGTAGTCCGTGTACTTTTCTACGAATTATAACGACTAATAGTCCCTTTACGTTTGGACTTTGTGTTACTGGATAGTGGAGTGTAGATAACCTTACCGACATTAGTTTTTCTTCTGTTTGTCGTTTACAACCACTCCTATACCTCTTTCTCTTGGGAACATGTGACAACCACTCTTACATGACCACGTCGGTGACACCTTTTGTCATGTCTCCAAAGAGTTTTTTGATGTTTACTGAGTCGTCAAGGTGAGGACCCATATATAGGTTTGGTTTGACTTAGTTTTGTGATTTTTCTATGTACGTGGGTACTAGTATCGTCGTAATAAATATTAACAGTTCTTTACCTCCTTTGGATTCACAGGTAGTTGTCTAGTTACCCACATCCTCTACATCACATGTGTGTGTGTGTGTGTGTGTGTGTGTGTGTGTGTGTGTGTGTGTCTCCTTATAATGAATCGGTTTTTGCCCTACTTTATTACGGTAAACGTCGTTGTACCTACCTGGGATCTCTAATAGTACGATTCATTTCATTTGGTCTGTTTCTGTTTATAATATATTATAACGAATATACACCTTAATTTTTTTACTATGTTTACTTGAAGATATGTTTTATCTTTATGTGGGTTTCTGTATCTTTTGTCTGAATACCAATGGTTTCCCCTTTCCTCCCCTCCCTTTTAATCCTCAAAAGATAATTGTATACCGGAATCTTTCATAGTGATACTTGTTTCGATCACCTCTACTACCTTAAGGTCAACTCGATAAAGTTTAGGACTTTCTACTACGACACTTTCACGACGTGAGTTATACGGTCGTTTACTTTCCAGTCAAAAGTAAGGTTAGGGTTTCTTTCCGTTACGGTTTCTTACGAGTTTGATGACGTGTTAACGTGAGTAGAGTGTACGATCATTTCTTTACGAGTTTTAAGAGGTTCGGTCCGAAGTCGTTATGAACTTGGCACTTTAAGGACTACAAGTTCGACCAAAATCTTTTCCGTCTCCTTGGTCTCTAGTTTAACGGTTGTAGGCGACCTAGTACCTTTTTCGTTCTCTCAAGGTCTTTTTTGTAGATAAAAAAGACGAAATAACTGATACGGTTTCGGAAACTGACACACCTAGTGTTATTTGACACCTTTTTGGACTTTCTCTACCCTTATGGTCTGGTGGACTGGACGGAAAACTCTTTGGATATACGTCCAGTCCTTCGTTGTCAATCTTGACCTGTACCTTGTTGTCTGACTAAGGTTTATCCTTTCTCATACAGTTCCGACATATAACAGTGAGACGAATAAACTGAATATACGTCTCATGTAGTACTCTTTACGACCCGACCTTCTTCGTGTTCGACCTTAGGTCTAACGGCCCTCTTTATAGTGAGTGGAGTCTATACGTCTACTGTGGTGGGATTACCGTCTTTCACTTCTCCTTGATTTTTCGGAGAACTACTTTCACTTTCTCCTCTCACTTTTTCAACCGAATTTCGAGGTGTAAGTCTTTTGCTTCTAGTACCGTAGACCAGGGTAGTGAAGTACCCTTTATCTACCCCTTTGTCTCCTTTGACACAGTCTGAAATAAAAAAATCCGAGGTTTTAGTGACGTCTACCACTGACATCGGTACTTTAATTTTCTACGAATGAGGAGTCTGTTTTTCAATACTGGTTGGATCTATCGTATAATTTTTCGTCTCTGTAATAAAACGGTTGTTTCCAGGCAGATGAGTACCGATACAAAAAAGGTCACCAGTATATACCTACACTCTCAACCTGACACTTCTTCCGACTCGCGACTTCTTAACTACGAAAACTTGACACCACAGCCTCTTCTGAGAACTCTCAGGGAACTTGACGTTCCTCTAGGTTGGTCAGGTAAGACTTCCTCTAGTTGGGACCCTAAAGAAAATTCCCTTATTACGACTTCGACTTTGAGGTCATAAAACCGGTGGAGTACGCTTCTCAACTGAGTGACCTTTTCTGAGACTACTACCCTTCCTACCCCCCGTCCTCCTCTTCCCCTACTCTCTTCTACTCTACCGACCTACCGTAGTGACTGACCTGTACTCAGACTCACTTGAGACCCTCAACCACTACCTGTCGCTCCGGACCGCACGACGCTAAATACCCCGACGTTTCTCAGCCTGTGCTGACTCGCTGACTTGACTTCACTTGACTTGACTATGGGTGATAACATGCATTTTATCTATTGGATATTTCTTAGATAACATATCGTGTTCTTTGACATGAGTGATAAAACATTATTGGAACTTCCCTTTTCTTAGACTTTTTCTTATATATATATATATATATATACTTAGTAAAATGACACGTGCACTTTGATTGTATTGTAAAACTTAGTTAATTTGAAGTTATTTTTTCTTTTATTGTCCGTTTCAAATAAACCCCACGGTATTGTTTCATAGTGTCTACCCTACCTAATTCTTTCTCTAAGTAATAGAGTGTCAAGACCTCAGACCTCTAGGTTCACAACCGTTCCAATCAAAGAACTCAGATGAGAGTAACGAATATCTTCAGACAGAAGAGGATACATAATTCTGTGACCAAAAGGGAGACACATAGACACAGGATCGACGGAGAAGAATTTTCCTATGATCATCAGTATAACCTAATCTGGGGTAAGGTCCATGGAGTAAATAGGAATTAGTAGAGAAATTTCCACGACAGAGGTCTATGTCGGAGTAAGACACCGTAACCAGTAATCCCGAAGTTGTATACTTAAAAAGACCCCCACTCTCTCCACCAGTGTGTGTCAGGTCGCGTATTGTCGTGATGTTCCTTTCTTTTGATGTACGGTTAGATTAGATTATTTGGTCGTAAACAAGTGACGAAAGGCAAGTCAATGAGTCGGTACAGACTGAGAAACGTTGGGGTACCTGACGTTGTGTGGTCAGAAGGGACAGGTAGTGGTTGAGGACCTCGGATGAGTTTGAGTACAGGTAACGCAGTCACTACGGTAGGTTGGTAGAGTAGGAGACAACAGGGGAAGAGGAGGACGGAAGTTAGAAAGGGTCGAAATCCCAGAAAAGGTTACTCAGCCAAGAAGTGTAGTGCACCGGTCTCATAACCTCAAAGTCGAAGTTGTAGTCATGAAGGTTACTTATAAGTCCTGACTAAAGGAAATGCTACCTGACCAACCTAGAGAAAGGTCAGGTTCCCTGAGAGTTCTCAGAAAAGGTTGTGGTGTCAAGTTTTCGTAGTTAAGAAGCCGAAACGTAGTAAAGAAGTAAGTGACGAAACGTACAATAATTCAGATGACTTGTAGTCTTGAAGAGAGACTCTCTTGATTTTTCCTAAACTACAAGAAACCAATGGACGGACTATCGTTCACTCCCTCGACCTACAGGTTGGGTCTACATGTCTGATGTTTGGTACACGCTAAAGGGTCGTGAACATACTTGTACTCTCATAAGTGAGGAGACCTCTTCGACTCTTTACCTTCCTTGTCCGTTTTTACCTGTGTGACCAACCGTCTTCCT
Organism: Capra ibex; assembly: GCA_006410555.1. Taxonomy (NCBI): domain Eukaryota; kingdom Metazoa; phylum Chordata; class Mammalia; order Artiodactyla; family Bovidae; genus Capra; species Capra ibex. The sequence continues at coordinate 17,839,028 of SJYO01000647.1, read as the reverse complement.
CGTTGACAAAGCGAATTGTACACGGTTCCTATTGAAGGGTCTCGTTTATATATCTGAATTGCTAACCTGAAGGGTGTCAGTATGTCACCTACCCTCAGACGGATGTTTACGTCCCTGTGAACAAGTTAGGGACAAGACCCTTCTAAGGAGTACCAACCCCGTTGATTTCACCCACACCGTCTTGATGACTCGGACTCGAGATCTCGGACGCTCGTTGATGACACGGGTACGTGACGTTGGTGAGTCCGAGGACGCGGATCTCGGACACGAGGTCTTACTCTCTTCGGTCACGGCACTCTTCGGTCACACGACCGTTCTCGTTGGGGATGAACAACGTTGATCTCTTTCCGAAGCGCTTCATTGTTTTTGTCACGTTGGTTTTTAATTTTTTATTTTCGATTCGAATTACTAATTTTTTCGACGGAACGTGTCCACTTTCAATTACTGATCGTCAATAAAAGACGACCTATAGGGTGGTCGAAACGAAAGAGACGAAGAGGACACCGAGGTAGTGAAAAAGAGGGACGACCTCGCCATCTGGAAAAAGTAGGCCCTGTGGTTCTGAAAGTCTCGAAGGAACTGTAGGAACAATGCCTCACATATCTACTCTCCTAACTCTTCCCCTCACTACTGACTCATCTTTTATCGGTGTTAGAACAACTATGAACTGAGTATGAATTGGCGCCCCGCCTGTATGTACTTATACTCACACGGTTTCATCTACCACTGGTGCCTTTCTACTCGACACGTGCACCTTTTCCGGAAGACGGCTCGTCGTCGACTCCGGTACCGATCTTAACACCGGTCCTACACCCGTATCCTTCGGTACCATTTCTGGTCCCGAGGATCCTATTACTGTCACGATTTTCGTATCGGGTGTCGAACCTACCACATACACAGACACGTTCTTTCCGTCTTTTAGACCAGTCGCAGTGTCTTCTTCACCAACTAGACCAACCCCCACGTCTTCCTCTAGACACATTCCTCCTTACTTCCCTTGTACCCCGTCTCCTTAGGGTGTGTGGTTGTCTACGGTCGGTCCCATGGTGTGCAAACTCCCGACTCGTCGTCACCCATCACCTCGCCAGACGTCTACCGGCGTATCGCCAGTATCCGGTACCACCACTCTTTCTTCTCAAGACACCGTCGGTTTCTCTTCTTCTTCATCATGACCCACTACGTCGACCCTTGACTCTACTGGGGAACCCTTGACTCTTTCAACCGGTCGTAAAACCCGTGCCACTGACACCACATGGTCTCGAGATGGTTCCTCTCCAACGTCTATTTCTTCATGTACCCTCACACCTCCGAGGGCAGGTCCCGGTGTTACTCGTGTTACTCGGGTAACGGGTGGTCCCTATTCTCCATCTGGTCCTCCTTCTCCATCTTCTTCTCGTCGACGTCTGCACCTCTCGACCTTTTAGAGTACTTCTATTTAACTCACTGGTTCCACGCCAACCGATAGAGGTAAGTCGGAGCACCCAGTCGACCCGTACCTCTTCTGTATACTTCTAGAACTCTACAGAATTCAATGTACCAAAAGAGAGGTCGAAATAGGGTGGTAGACCTGAGGTGTGTGAGTGTCATAAGGAAAATTAAGTGAGAAACTGACGGAGTCTCGAAGAGGTTTCGTCTCTCATCAGATGAAGAAGTTTTCATCCCAATGATTTATAAGTTCTGCGAGAGAGAAACAAGAGTAACTTTATCCAGGATTTTACGGTGTAAAGGGTCCTTAAGAGAAATCTTACTAATCTCCTCGCCTAAGTCGACACCGAGATTGATCTCACTTGTACCTCGGTGTGACAGGGGTTCGTATCCAACTTAACGTATATTAACATCTATAGTTGAAAAAACCTGAAGTCTGGTCCTTCAAGTATAATAAATTGAATTATAAAGGTTCCTAACCAATCACACATCGGGACTCGAGAGACTAGGGTTCTTAGAAATTGGAAGTCTGAACGTCTTCTATACCCTAAAATGACTAGAAGATAGACGGACGAGACCTGTCATCGACAGAACGGTAGTCTAGAGTCTTCCACCCCTCATCACTCACACAAAGGGAAACATGTCTAAGGTCGTGTTCTGACCTATCTCCGGGAAGTACCTCTGAGACTAAGACTCTTAGTTTCCGTCTCATTCTCTCTAGAAGAACGAGTCACTTCCCATTCCTCACCTTATATCAAATTGCACTTCTCAGTTACATCCGAACCTAAGGGTCTACCCTTACACCCCTACCCAATTCTAGGAACTTGACTTAACTTGACTTGATTCTAGGAACTTTCCTTTGTTGACAATATCTATACACGAATTTAGGTTTGACTAGTGTTTTCGTTCCGAGTCTCCGATGAGTCCAAACGTATCGACTTCAAGTAACCCTACCTACTTCCACTATCGTGACTGTAATAACTCTGCACTCAAAATGTATAAAAGGTGTAGAACGTCCAAAGAAGTAAACTTCACGAGATTTTTACCTTTATAGTTTATATAAGTTGTAATCCTCATTCTAATTAATACGATATGTAATTTTATGTACTTTATTTTTTATGTACTTTTTAACAAAACTGTGTTACATTTCCATACTACGTTTTAGATTATAAGTTATACTAGACTATATATACGGGTTCTACAGTCTAATGGTCACTGAAGAATTTACATTTAAAAACACAGTGGTGAAATATTATTTATGTGAAAGTCATAGTTCTCCCTATAAAATAAAGCCATAATTTTATAAATAAAATAAAACTACAGTCTTTACAATCAACTATTTCTAGGAAGTCCGACGTTGGTTCAGGACCGTATCGACTTATTTATTTATTTATAATTTTTCTTTACGTAACTCAATCAATTCTTTTTGATCTTTTTTAACTATTCATAATTTTTCTTTAATTCTTAGTAGACTTATAAAAGGTGAGTCACACTCTTTGTAATAAATATAACCTTATAATTGAAAACTTTATAAAATAAAAGTGAATACATAAATATGTGTGTATGTGTTTGTGTGTGTACGTTTCTGGTTACGTATGAACTTTGGTATTTTTCTTTAAAGACTTGAGAAGTAGGAAATGAAAAGTAAGAAGGTGATGGTAGAGGACCAAGTCCGAATCATGGTAGAGGAAACAAGTACTGCGATGGTGGGGAGTCGAAAGGGTACGACGGTTATACCTAAGTACAAGTTACTGAGGGAAGAAGGGGAGACAGAAAGAGACGGGGGCACAGTTATGAATGATTTCACGAAACACTATATAGACAAATACAGATAAAAAGATGATAATTTGGAGTCGAGGAACTTCAACCCTCGAGATGCAATAAGTTCCAAAATAAGAGTTTTGGATCCTATGTCGTACCTTCTGTCTCGTCATTTTTGATTCACAGTCCATCTTCTTACTTATCTATGTGGTAGTTTCGACGAACGATTAACAATGGGTCGAAGAAAGATAAGGTTTCACAGGTCTTAAGGGACGGTCTACCTAAAAGGACCTGTGTCAAAAGTAAGGTAGTAAGAAAACGGATGCCGTGTCACTAAAGATATTATGATATATAGTCCAAGGTTAAGGAACCGAACCGTAAGAAAGCGTCTGGGACGTTGTACACAAGATATGGTGGACAGATTCTTTCACACAAAAATTCAAACGGCCATCCTAAAAAGGATAAAGGGGTCTCGAGTAAGATTTATGTTTGAAAGACACAGACAAAAGAGGGTCATTCTTGACGACTCTCTGAATACAGTCTTCTTTCTTGAGAAGGAGAGATGAGAGAGGTCGGGGTTTAAAAATGAATAGATACTTATGGTAACTCGAAGACTGAAGTTCCTCGAGTACAGATTATCATCTTTAGATCTATATTTGTCTACATAGTACTTCATAAAACCATTCACAATATTTGTACCCGATCAGTTTCCTGGAATTCCTTTCGTGGCGTCAACTTCCTAGACTGAAAAGTTTTCGTCTCTTTCCAAAGTGTCTCTTCCAGTTTAAGTTGTAGTCAGAAATACTTATGTTTCCTCAAAAATCCATCGTTTCTCGTCCCACGAACGTTTACGTGCCTCCGTACTTGACTTGTGACTCCACAAGGGATCCCGAAACCAATTCCACCTCGAAGGGACCACCGAGTCTGACATTTCGCAGACGGGTGTTACGTCCTCTGGGCCCAAGTTAGGGTACCTCTTCCTTTACCGTGGGGTGAGGTCATGAGAACTGACCCTTTAAGGTACCTGACTCCTCGGACTATCCGATGTCAGATACCCCAACGTTTCTCAGCCTGTGTTGACTCTCTGAAGTGAAAGTGAAACGAATTCCACTCCCGACCCTCTTTCCCCACCCAGTAAAAACACCCCTTCCGTCCCGAACGAACGTACCTGTCCGATAGAGGTAGAGACTGGAAGGTTGTTAGAAGAAAGGATTCAGTTGAGGGAAGAAAGGGACTTCCTTTTCACTCTGGACGTCTCTTTTCTGTGACTGAAGACTAAAGGAGTCACCTACGAGTGGGTGGTCGTCTATGACTACCCCGATCCCCTCCTCGAAACCCTCTCCACTACGCCACTCTGGAGACCCGTCTCTTCTTGATCTAGAACGAAGGAACTTCATGACTAAAGGGTCACCTTACTTCTGCTTAGGTACACATCCATGTCCGAGGTCTCAGTCCTAATATCTCTCGACTACGTAAACCCGGGTATGACCCAGTAGCCCGTTTCTCAAACCCCGTAGTCCTTAAAGCATACTCCGAGAGTCAACCCTCAGTTGACCGTTCTACTTTGACTCACCTACCGGTTTCGAATTCCCTCGACGAGCTGAAGACAAATCTAATTGAAGCCGAACTCGGTTTCAAGGTTGGTTCTTATCCTACGTTGGAATGGTCGCATAACTAGGAGAAGAAGGAATAGACGGGCTGGTCTTTTTCATCTATGCCCCCTCCCCAGTGCACTTGTCTGGCCCGAGAGAGGGAAAATGACGATCATCTCGATCATCTCGTTTACATCCTGACCGACAACCGACCATAATTTTTCCGTGTAACTATACTTTTGCACTAACCTTGTTTTTGCTTGCCCCTAAACACACGTTTCAAAGTGGGATTATCTTCGTTTCCTTTTCATTTACAGAATTATCGGTCTCTTGTGAAACTTTGTATTTGTACTGGCTGTTTAGTCCCTTAGATTGAGTCCCCAGTAATCCGTCAACCACTGGGTCACCTTTCCCTCCGTCATTTGTCTCGGGCCACATACCGTCATTGGTACTTTTATGTTGACGACATGTGAATGTTAGGTATGTAACTCAGAAGAATCATGATATATGTATATAGTCGTTAGTGACTACGTGTAAATTGTAAATCTCTCAGATTCCAACCCCCGGTAAAATCCGTCGAAAGGGATAAACCGGGGTTTGGGAACTAAGAAAAGACGGTGTCACGGAAACGAGTACGAACCGTAGGAGAGGACACAAAACACTTTGTCGTTGGTAAGAAAAACTAAGTAAATACTTCAGAGTCGGTTTACAAGATCAGGTCCCTGATCACTTTATTAGGACTTAAGAATGACAAATCTCTCGATATGACAAGTCTTCTTACCGTTGACCTGGACCTTTAAGACTACGTTATTTGAAGTGGATGTCATTCACAAGGCGTCGGGTCTCTCCTTCCCCAAACCTTGTTAGAGTAGAGAAAAGTAGGTACGACCTAAGACTTGTTGTCTTGACTGCCGTCGTATAAATATAAAATAGAAACATGGGACCTTGGTCACAAGTGTTATGATAACAAAAAGGGACATATTTAGATACTATAAGGAATGACATAAAATAAAAGGTTCTACCCTTACTCACTCTCACATATCCCCCTCATTTTGTCTGAGATACGAAGGTATTTGAAACACCAGTTTATTCATCACCAGGGGAAGGAGGGTAGTGGTTCTCCGACACGAACATCAACGACCATAGTGTTATAAATACGGATCTTAAACCAGGTCCTTAATTCTTTACCGTAGATAGTAGAGAGTAAACCAATAGAATTTCTTAAGTAAATTAAAAGACTCAGTTTAAAAGGAGACTTTGAAACCTGTTTAGTAGAAATTAGAATTGATATTCTTGAGAACCTTTTACAGAACTTTTGGTAAAAGTTTTACAGTAACTTTTGAGTTACTGTGTTTTTTACAGTAGTTTTTGAGAACTTTTGGTAATATTTATAAAAGGAAAAGAATGGAAGTAAATAATTAAAGTTTTTGTCCGTTTATATATTAAAATAACTTTTATTTAAAAGTCTATAGTGACTTACTCTCGGTAACTGATACACTGACGGGAAAGACTTCAATACCTGTTTCAACTCAGTCTCCCTATATGTACTTTTGACAGTCAGAAACTTTTTATAGTCCATCTCCAGTTTGTCACCCAACAAGTCGACAGGGACTCTTCGGCTCATACTAAGTCTTTACTTGTTGAGATCCACGAGGTGGAAGAGATAGAGAGAGGGATGTAGTCGTCGACTATTTCTTATGAAAAGAGAGGGGGTAGGTAGTGAGACCTGTAAATAAGAGATCAAGATTTCTCCCCCTCTTTATGAGACGTGGTAAGACGATAAGTCACTTCAAGGTCCAATGAAAACTTTACAGGATAGGACCGATAAAAGGTAAATCCAAAAGGAAGGAAGGAAGGGGATAGCAAAAAGAACGATTCAGTGAAGTCAGGACAGGATGAGAAACGTTGGGGTACCTGACATCGGGAGGTCCGAGAAGACAGGTACCCTAAGAGGTCCGTTCTTGTGACCTCACCCAACGGTACGGGAGGAGGTCCCCTAGAAGGGGTAGATCCCTACCTTGAGCTCAAAGGACGTCGAAGACGTAACGTCCGTCTAAGACAGTCGGTGACACCTTCGGAAATTTTATCCCTATTACGTTGACTTAAGACTGATTCTCTCGTCTAGACTGAGTGATAGTAATTAATGTAAGATTGAAAGGTAAGGATTAAGAAAAATGTACTTATTTCTGTGACTGGGAGTGATGGAATCCGTAGTCCCGTCCTCATCTATCGTGAGTGGTTACTACCCTTTCTCCTGGTCTTTCTACGTAGACAACCAAGACACCCTGTTTCTCCATCCCACGTCGGAAACAGAGTCCTTTTTGTCATTGTTTCAGGTTCACTCTCTCCTCCACAACCTCTCCTCGAGGGGCACAGGAGAAGAGGGTCGAGGGAAAAGTCTTCGTACAGAAGGAATCCCCTAGTCCCAGAGACCTTTTGGTACCTTAGAAGTCTTCGTGGAAGTCAAATAAAAGGTCAAAAACTCGGAGGTACGAGATTCCACTAACGGGACATCACAACAACCACAAACAGAGAAAAGGAGTCCCCTTGACATGAGGGACTCTGTGTGTGTGGGGTTCCACTGAGTGTCTCTACTAACCACAGTCCTCGGGTCGCCAGTGTGACAAGAGAATCTCAGTCTTTCGGGACGGTCACGTCTGTTAAGGGACATCTTCCTGGTATAGACGGAGAGACACATGCCTGGTCCGACTACCCCTTGTCCAAAGGAGAAGACGAGAGACCTTACAGTCGAGACTCCGACAACCAAGGTCTTAAAGAACTACAGTATAACAAGCTAGATCTCGGTGACTTCTTCTAGTGAGGGGTGTGTCTCAGAACATGCCAGTCATTACTGGTAATCATTAACCCTCACACAGGTTACGGGTGGAGAAAAAAAAAATTCCAATATTAAAAAAAGACAAACAAATAAATAAACCCGAAGGGACCACCGAGTTACCATTTCTTGGAAGGACGTTACGTCCTCTACGTCCAAGCTCGTGACCCAGTCCTTCTAGGGGACCTCTTCCTTACCGTTGGGGGAGGTCATAAGAACTGACCCTTTAGAGTATCTGTCTCCTCGGGCCACTCGGTGTCAGATACCCCGGAGTTTCTCAGTCTGTACTGACTTGCTGGTTTGTTGTCGTTGTTATATAAATAAACCGACGTGACCCAGAATCAACGTCGTACATCCCAGAACAAGGGACTGGTCCTTATCTTGGACCTGGGAGACGTGACCCTCGGTCCTCAGAATCAGTGACCTAGTGGTCCCTTCAGGGGTCACGGGTCAAGAATACGAAAACAACTTGTGTTTGTAAAGAAAAAGTCCGAAATCCCTTCTGGAAGGAGACACCCTCATTTCTCTCAATTCCTCCCCTTTCCATTGTCGTTGAACGGAATTAAGTGATTACTCGCGAACTCCTTTAAGAGGGTTCATGTCAAACACTGTCCTGTCCTTTTCAGGGTAGTTCAAACTTATTAGTAATGTTACTTATAAGACAACAAAGTAAGGTATCCCAAAAGTTAAGTGACGACGTAATCCCAGTTGTGAAAAACCATGACCTTTTAGGGGGTTTCGAACAGACTACGGAACAGGAGGAGGACTAAAGGGAACACACAAAAAAGAAAAGGATAACACAACATCCTTCATTCCTATATCGTCTCTCTCGTCACTGGTCCGGTCCCAAAGCTAGAACCGACAACTTCCATTATTTATCTTTTATTTAAATTTCCCGTTAAACATACCATTAACCGTTTGTGTATTTTTTAAATTTGTACCTTTCAAAAATATACCTTTCTTTGTTTTTTACATACTTTACTTTTAGTACAGATAGTGGGGTTTAGGGGTTATCGTTCTTAATCATCAAAACTACGATTGGTCCAAGAACCGGAAGGTGTCAGTTATCTTTGACTGATGTCTGGTCTGTTCTTTAAGTCCGTTCCGAAATAACCCCGAGGACACGGTCGACGTCCTCCCTCTCTTTCGTTCATTGTGCAAGGGAACGAACAAGGTCACCTCCCCGCTCGAGTAAGGAATGTACCCACTCCCATCCTCACAAAAGGGTTATCAGTACATGCCTACACTCTCAACCAGGTATTCCTTCCAACTCGTGACTTCTTGACTAAGAAAGTTCGTCACAACGACCTCTTTGAACTCTCAGGGAATATGACGGTTCTTTAGTTCGGTCAGTTAGAATTTCCTTTAATCGGGACTAATAAGTAACCTTCCTGAGAACGACTTCGACTTCGAGGTCATGAAACCGGTGGACTACGCTTCTCGGCCGAGTAACCTTTTCTAGGACTACGACCCTTTCTAACTTCCGTTTTCCTCTCTCTTGTCGTATCCTACTCTACCAATCTAGAGTAGATTAGTAGAATCAATCAACTACGATTAATTGATTACCTAGTAGAGTTACCTGTACTTAAACTCTTTTACAATCTTCTATCACATCCTCGGACCACACGGTGTCACGTCCCCCGGTGTTTCTCGACCTGTGATATATCACTGACTTGTTGTTCCTCACACAGGTCCCGAACCCAACCTCATGGGACAAAAACGAGGGTTATGGATCAAAAATGAAGGTGGAGAAGTTTTTACCGTCAACCCTGAAAACATGGAAAACCAGATCTTAAACGGGGTTGACGCGTACGTGTGTCAATATAAATCAGGGTATATCAAAGAAACATAAAACATCGCCCTTCTCTCTACACAGGTCCACATTCGAAACGTCATAACGTCGTTTCCTAGGGTCCAGAGTCGTGACAGAGTTAAAGAATTAATACAGGTGTCTTTGTCTACACTCACCAAATAAAATGAAAAAACATGTTCACCCTTGCCTTGTGTGATTCGTATGATAAAACATGAACTAAAAAAAGACAAATTGTTTATAGCATCTCGAGAAACCGTGGTGACCTTTATTAGTATCCTATAATCCCGAAGGGTCCACTACGTTACCGTTTCTTAGACGCACGACTCCGTAATACAAACGTTTACAAAAATATTCATTTCCCTTTCCATACATTTCTGTCTACGGTTATTAATTTGTTACCAGAGTAGTTCCATCCACCTCACAAGACCCCCCTCTTTATCTCTTATAAGTAAAAGAAATCTCTAACGATAAAATAAACTTAACAAAATCAATCCCACGTAATATAGATACTAAATTCGATAACTTAATTTTTTTCATCACCGTAAATGACAACCGACATCTATCACCTGGTATGTCATCAAGTCTCTTTCCCCGAAAGAGACATCCAGACAATCCTTTTTTTACCCTTACTTCATTCCCAAACTGAGTCTACCTACGGTCACTTCACTGACTTGTGTGACGACCCCTACTCTTCAGTTATCTAGTCGGACCATAGACACCTCTTAAGTGTCTTCCCTTGTTACCCTCTCCTCGACAGTCCATCCGTAAACCTGTACCTCCTGTGACTTCCCGGAAATTTAGTACATCTACAATGAAACATTATTATACAGTCGAAGGAAAGGGAATTTAGTCCGGGTTATAACCGTTCCGAAACTTTTAGGTGTACTTTATGAGGAGTCCCGAGAGAGTTAACTTTATGAAAAACCCTACCACTTTCCAGACTTTCGACCCACACCCCACCTTCCCAACTCTCGTCAGAAGACCCTCCTGGTGAGAACCCGTACCACCAAATCCCTCCGACATCTCTTGAATCTCAAAACACTATTCAAGACCCCTTTCTCGGACCCTTACCCCCTACCCTACGAATCACCTCTCGTGATCGGGGGTACCTCTACCTTTCCACCCAAAGGCATATTGGGAACCAAAGACGAGATGAAAACCAGTTCGGTTGTCAAGTCCTTTGAGGAGACCTCTTTCTGTTTATAGAGTCCCCTGACTATAAAGCAAAAATAAATTCCAACAAGAGGACAGTTCAACATTAACCAAGAGTCCCCGGGGAGGGGAGAACCGTTGACAGTCGGGAGAAAACACTATTTCCCTTCCTAGATGTTACTTATCGGTTTCCTTAGTCCCTTGAATTTCCTCTACCTCTCACCTTCTCCGTTACTAAGACCCCTCACCTCCCACTTTTCACACTGTAAAGATTAGTTACAGGATGTAATAAAGTCCAACTCAAGTTCCCTCCTCAACTTTAACCCTTTGAAGTTATTAGACTTGAGAAACCTTCTAGAATCGTGTATAAAACGAAAAGTGTTAAAAATGGAAATCTTCCCGATAACGTCCACTCAAAGGATACAACATATTAACAAGTGTCGAATCAAGTGTCTGAAAAATGTTTTTCGATTTCTTAACCATAAATACCTCAACAAAGGAGACTAGTCATTGTGTAAAGTAAATTGGGTCTCTCAGTTTTTCAGTCAAAAAGTTTCAGTAAACTTCTTTAGGGTGTTAGAAGGAGACCTTAGGATCACAACGTTGCAGAAGGTGATTTTGAAAGGGTAAACAGATATTAGGAGTGTAGGAAGATAGAAGAGAAAAGGAAGAAGAAAGAAAGAGGGGTGAAGGGGTTGGGGAACTTTTTATCTCACCCTTACACCACTAGACTTTTCGATCGTAATACGATACTGAACTTTTAACAAAAGTACACTTACTTAAAAAAATACGAATTAAAATAATAAAAAAAAAAAGGGTCTGTCGTACACCCTAGAATCAAGAGGTTGGTCCCTAAGTTGGACACAGGGGTCACAGGTGACAGGAGGTTTGTCACCTTCGAACCTTAGAATTAGTGACCTGGTGGTCCCTTCTAGGACTGACTTGAAAACTTTGTGAGGGTTATTGTCAGAATAACACCTCAACTGTTAGTATAAAAAGTATGGAAGACGATCGTCTAAGACACTGTGTCTGTGTGTGTGTGTTTGTGTGTGTGTACGCACTTGTTTATAGACGTAAAAACGACATGGTAAAGGGAGACGAAGGTTAGTAAACTACGTAAGAGTAAAAATTATTTGTGTGTGTGTGGGAAAACCTATCGTATACTCTAGAAGGAACGTCCATGAGTCCACGTAAAAGTCGAAAAGTGAGTCAATATGCAGAAACGAAAGGTAATACAGAGAGGACGGATCTTACGATACGAGTGAGAGGATAGGAAACGGACCGACTGAGAACAAGAAGTTCTGCAAAATGGATATTAATGAAGGAGTCCCTCGGAGAGACTGGAACTAAGAGTGTGAGAGAGTCAAGGATCAAACTCAACCAAAAGAGAGATAAGTGTGTCGTGGATATGAAAGTAGTTAGTATAATAAATGATGTAAACATAATATTTTAGAACATACTTTAATCTTAAATTTCTTGTAATAAAATTCCCTCTCCCGTTAGATCTCTGATATTCCAATATTAACACGATTCTATTTCTCCAACGTTCTGATTACTTCTCTCTTATGTATCCTTAAAATGTTCATTTTTAACTATTCCACGAACTCCTTACTTCTCTGTCACAATTCTATTTCTACTGACGTTATATCATTCGAACCCATAGTCTTCTTAAAGGTTTGACGAGTGTCACTTCAACCAACACTAGTTCCTTCTATTTTGTCCAAAAAAAAAAAAAAGAAAAGGATATTGTTCGACTAACATTCGACACTATCCTGTGTTTCGTCCGTAAACTTCCTGTAATGTGACAACGAGTACTCCTTCCGAGATACTGACCAATGTCTCTAACCCTTTCATCTTGAATCACTTAGTATTTTTGTAACCACCACCAAATCAACGATTCAGCACAAGCTGAGAACACTGGGACACCTGGCATCGGACGGTCTAAAGAGACTGGTACCCTAAGAGGTCTGTTCATATGACCTCACCCAACCCTAAAGGAAGAGATTATTTTTATAATCTAACTTGATTATCCAATTCCAGAGACTTCTGACCTTTAACACTCAGACTTAGTAACTAGTTTGAAGAACTCAGAACTTATACACGTGTTAATTCCTTATGTCGTCTCCTGTCCTCAACCTTTTCGTTGATTTTTCCTCTGTCTGTTCCTACACACATTTACTAAGAACAAAAACTCTAAGTGGAAATAGAAAAAGTAAAATCGAGATGAATAGAGCCCGAACCACATCTTCTACGTTTCTACGTGATCTTAGAGAGCGAATTAGTGACGTCTTTGAACCTACTAGAAGTACCTTTACCGGAGGTATCCTTTGGTTTGATAATGACTTAAACAGGAAGAACCAAAGATACAGTCTCGACTCGACGTAGAGGAAGAAAAATAACACAAGTGACAGTAAATGTGTAGGTAGTAGGATCCATTGTACGATTAGTAACACCGCCACCAATCGAGAGTCTCTGAAGTGTGTGGGTACATAAAGAAGGACCGATTAGACAGGAAGGACCTCTAGGAGATGTGAAGGAGTCACCACGGGTTTTACAACCTCCCGAAGAACGTCCTCCGTCGGTAGAGACACCGACCAACGAACGAGGTCAAGAAATAGAAACCAAGAAATCGGTGACGACTCACGAAGGATGACCGACAGTACCATATACTGGCGATGGACCGGTAGACGATGGGGGAGGCGATGGGAGAGGACTACCCTGGGTCCACCACAAACCCCGACCACCAGTATCGGACCGAGAGACCGAAAGACCATCCACATCACTAATATCGGGAGTACCGGGTTGACTCTAAGACACCGGGGTTGGTGTAACTGGTGAAAATGACACTGAAGTACGGAAACTACTCGGACCGGACGAGTCTAGGGTCACATCGGGTCTACTGTTGTAAGTAAGACAGACACCAGACGGAGTGACAAGGGAAACCTGACTAAGACTGTAGAATACCGGCCTAGCACCACCGACACGACTCTCAAGGACACCCCCGGTCGTCTTCCTTCCGAAAGAGGTGCACGAGGAGGGTGGATCGACATCACACGTGTATGATACCGAGAGAGTACCAAAACATGTAGCGTGGGAGACGACAGGTGAGGGTCGAGGAGAGATTCCAGAAACGGGACGAGATGTGACACTAGTGGGGAAAGAAGTTAGGACACTAAATATGGGACTCCTTATTCCTTCAAGTCGTCCGTGACACCTATGAAGATATACAATTTGTTCGACTTTACTAAATTCCTCCTACCACCATTTCTACAATTAACCTGAAACCCTAACCAACCCATCTTCATTGAAACAGGACAAAACTGTAAAGAGAGGCACTTTTCAAAATATCAATGACATGAGTATGATTTTTACTTATAACATCTCGTTATTAAAAATTCACGAAATTTAAAAAATGAAATTATAAAATATTAAAGAAATGGTTTATCCGAAACTTATGAAGGATATCCTTTATTTATGTGTTTTTTGTTGTTACGTTTTGTTTGGACCTCTATTCAACTTAGTACCTTCAAACATTACACCAAAAAGTAACTACTGATACAGAACTAGGAGAAAAATAAAATTGGTTATATATACATAAATAAGAAGTCTCTAAATGTCGTATCGATTTGTACTAAATCCACCAGAGACACTTTCGAGTATCAGTAAAAATTAAAAAAGTGGTACGTTTATATTAAGTGTAAATCTAAAAGGACGTTATTTAAGAATCCTCAACTTAACAATCCAATTTCCCTTTCGTATAATTTTTAATTTCGACTTACGTAAATTAACAAATTGATGAAATGACATCTTTCAAAGTTTATATGTGTTTTCATCTATCTTGTGATATTACTTAGGGTATGTCGGTAGTAGATCGTAGTTATAGTTATAAACGGTTAGGATAAAGATGACGGATATCGAGGAAAAAGAGACTTTGTAAAATCTCGTTTAAAGTCTACACAATTCATAACACAATACACTCATCATATCGATACAAAAGGTACACATTTATGTAAATTAGGAACTTGTTGTACCTAAACTTGACGTGTCAAAGTGAATTTCCGGCTGTAATAAAAAAAAAAATCATCATTTATGTCTTCATGTCCTAAATACTGACCAACTTAGGTATCTATCCCTTGGAGTATACATGTCCCCTTGGTACACATGTCTCTCGGTTGAGTTTCAATATCCACCTAAAAGTTAAAGAGTCACCCAATAATGGGGACTGGAACCACAACTTAGTTCACATGAGTCATACAAAATAACTACTTCCGTAAATTTCTTTTTTTGTACGGTTGGAACTACAATACTATAAATTTTTATGAAGGGGTTACCGTAGATTATGAGTCTGATACAAGTTTATAGAGGTTAATAGAAATTCATTTAAGAATTTTAGTCCTACATTTGTTCCAAGTGTGACATAGAAGAACACCAAAATTCAGGAAATAAAATATCGTCAGGAAGAGGAGAGAGAGAGAAAAAAAAAAGGTATGAAAACTGAATAACCCCTTTAATTCGAGTGACATCTTACCAAATATAAAATGTAATCTGAAAGACGACTGAATACCAAAACAAACCACAGATGGGAATATAGAACATAAAATATACTTGAACAAAACACAGTTAGAGTCAGATAACTATCACATCACTACGGTAGTCGATTCTTACGGACTCCGTGAGTGAACCCGAAAGGGATGTCAGTAAAGAGACTGGTTCCGATTACGACACCGACCCGACTGGGAACACCAAGAATAATACTAACGTCCTACGTAGAGTCGTTGTTAGTAACACCTTTAAACTTTTTTGTTCCAAATAATGAATATCCAGGACCTCCAATATACTTGTGGACCCCGGTGTGTTTTTCTTAAATCCCTCTCTCTCTCGTACCTAGACCCTGAGACGGTAATAACCCTAGTTCCCACCCTACAGATCCCACAGTACCCAAGTGAGAAATAGTTACTTTTATTTTGTTTTCTCCTCTTTAATTTCGTACCCTCCCTTTTCGTCCCAGTGAGTTCACGAGTCAAGTACCTCCAGTAGGTCCCAAAAGATTTTCCCCTTAAGTACCCACCCCACCGGGTCGAGAAATAAATTTACACATTAACTGATATACAAATAAACTCCATTCACACAAACTTTATTTACGGACAGTTAGTTTTCGAATTACAATCCGTGAACGTAATGTTATTTTTTCCATTAATAGTCCGCGAATTGTGATGTTTGATTATAATTCTATCTTCGAATTAACCTAAACCTTCTTCTTCTAACCAAAAACAAGATCCTCTACGAAGTTCAGTCCCTCCTAGTAGAACTTTATCTACTAATAGAACTTAGTTCCCCCGAACCAAAATACGAAACCATCATACGCAAACACCTTTCTGATTCCACAGTGAGAGAACACACTGTACTGAGTCTGAGGTTTAAGAGAGAAGGACAACCTGTACCCAAAGGGTCCACCGAAATCGTGACCAAAGGGTCACGATTTCTTAGACGGACAGTTCTTCCTCTCACCCCAAACTATGGGACCTCTTCCTTTACCGTTGGGTGAAGTCATAAGAACGGACCCTTTAGGGTACCTTTCTCCTCGGACCATCTATGTCAGGTACTCCTGCTGAATCACGGATTTACTGTTGTTCTTGTTGAAAAATTATGACCCTTCAGGGGGTTTCGAATAAACTACGGAGCAGGAGGAGGAACGAAAGGTACATAAAGAACAAAAGAATAACACAGAGGAAACGATAGAGTGTATACCCCAGTAGCAATGGTAGAAAGATTTAAGGTATGTATACACAATTATATGACATAACCACGAAAAGAAAGACTGAACGAAGTAAGACATTTTATCCGAGGTCGAAGTAGGTGGAGTAATATCGACTGAGTTTACGCAAGAAAAATTATTGACTCATTATAAGGTAACACATATACATGGTGTCCAAAGAATAGCTAAACAGACGGCTACCTGTAGATCCAACGAAGGTCCAGGATCGATAACATTTGTCACGACGCTACTTGTAACCCCATGTACACAGACAAAGTTAAGACCAAAGGAGTCACACATACGGATCGACACCCTAACGACCCAACATACCGTCAAGATAAAGGTCAAAAAATTCCTTAGAGGTGTGACAAGAGGTGTCGCCAACATGATTATACGTAAGGGTGGTTGTCACATTCTCCCAAGGGAAAAGAGTTGTGGGAGAGGTCGTAAATAACAGACATCTGAAAAACTATCGTCGGTAAGACTGACCGCACTCTACCATGGAGTAACACCAAAACTAAACGTAAAGAGACTATTACTCACTACAACTCGTAAAAAAGTACACAAACAATCCGTAGACATACAGAAACCTCTTTACAGACAAATCAAGAAACCGGGTAAAAAACTAACCCAACAAATAAAAAGACCATAACTCAACGTACTCGACGAACATATAAAAACTCTAATTGAGAAACAGTCAACGAAGTAAACGATAATAAAAGAGGGTAAGACTTCCGACAGAAAAATGGAACGAATATCAAAGGAAGTAACACGTTTTCGAAAATTCAAATTAATCTAGGGTAAACAAATAAAGGTAATATGACCCCCCACCTAGTATCTCCTAGAACGATACTAAATACAGTCTCTCACAAAACGGATATAAAAGGAGATTCTCAAAATATTAAAAACCAGAATGTAAATCTAGAAATTAGGTAAAACTCAAATAAAAAACACATACCACAATCTTTCACAAGATCAAAGTAAGAAAATGTTCACCAACTGGTCAAAAGGGTCGTGGTGAACAATTTCTCTAACAGAAAAGAGGTAACATATAAAAACGGAGGAAACAGTTTCTATTCCACAGGTATCTACACACCTAAATAGAGACCCAAAGATAAAACAAGATAACTAGATATAAAGACAGAACACGGTCATGGTATGACAGAACTACTGACATCGAAACATCATAGTAGACTTCAGTCCGTCCAACTAAGGAGGTCAGGGTAAGAAGAAAGAGTTCTAACGAAACCAATAAACTCCAAAAAACATTAAGGCATGTCTAACACTTTAATAAACAAAATCAAGACACTTTTTACGGTAACCATCGAACTATCCTTAACGTAACTTAGATATCTGACAAAACCCATCATATGAGTAAAAACGATATACTAAGAAGACTAGGTACTTGTACCATATAAAGAGGTTGATAAACACAACAGAAACTAAAGAAAGTAGTCACAAAATATCAAAAGATATATATCCAGAAAGTAAAGAAATCCATCTAAATGAGGATTCATAAAATAAGAAAAGTAACGTTACCACTTACCATAACAAAGGAATTAAAGAGAAAGACAAAAGAGTAACAATCACTTATCCTTACGTTCCCTAAAGACACATAAATAAAATATAGGACTTTTAATTAATCGCGATCATTAAAAGACCACCACAGAAATTCCAAAAGATGCATTTCCTAGTACAGTAGACGTTTGTCACCCTCAAAGTAAGAAAAAAAGGGTTAGACTAAAAGAAAGTAAAGAAAAAGAAGATACTAACGACACCGATTTTGAAGGTTTTGATACAACTTATCATCACCACTCTCACTCGTAGGAAGAGAACGAGGACTGAAATCCCCTTTACGAAAGTTAAAAAGCGGTTACTCCTATTACAAACGACGCCCAAATAGTACATACCGAAAATAACACAACTCTATACAAGGAAGATACGGACGAAAGACCTCTCAAAAATAGTATTTACCCACAACTGAAAATAGTTTCCGAAAGAGACGTAGATAACTCTATTATACACCAAAAATAAAAAGTTAAACAATTACACCACATAGTGTAACTAACTAAACGTTTATAACTTCTTAGGAACGTAGGGACCTATTTCGGGTGAACCAGTAGTACATACTACAACAACCTAAGACAAACGATCTTAAAACAACACTTAAAGACGTAGATACAAGTATTCACTATAACCGGACATCAAAAGAAAAAAACACCGTAGAAACAGACCAAAACCATAATCCCACTACACCGGAGTATCTTACTCAAACCCTCAAATGGAAGGAGACGTTAAAAGATCTTATCAAACTCATCCTATCCACAAATCTAAAGAGTAAAAATTTACTCTAATGTCCCTGAAGAAACCATCAGGTCACCAATTCTGAAACGGAAGGTCACTTCCCCCACACCCAAACTAAGGACCAGGTCCTCGATTCTAGGGTGTACGGAGGACCGGTTTTTGGGGTTTGTATTTTGTCTTCGGTAAAACAGTGTTCAAGTTATTTCTGAATTAAAATTTTTCACTCTACGTTGTTAAAGAACGATAAACGTTATCAATACGAAAAATATATTTTAAAGGAACTTGTGACTTCAACAAACACTCATAGTTTACGAATAAAAACGAGATCCCCTTTAAGTCCCAATATAAGAATGTTCGAGAACCAGTGGAAAAACAGTTGACTAGTTGCATATCAGAACAAAATTCACACGAAGACGAATTTCTGTGATGTATATACAGTAAGTAATTGGGACTTGAGTGTCGGTTACCGTGACATTGAGTACCGACTTTTCTCGAATAGATTATGTACGTAAAAAGAGACATTCCGGGTAGTGTCAGAAAAACGGGAACCCTTTAATCTGTCGTGAAATCATGATATGAACCCCTGGTCACTCTAGTGGTTTTTTGTGAGGTTTGACACTTTTTGTACCGTGATTTATATGGTACTTTTCCGGTGAATGAATATCGTATCTTGACTTTGTTCTCCCGTTTTGAAATAGAACAAGTTGGATTCGACCGTTGTCCAGATAGTCGACTGAGTTAAAAAGTGGTACACGTGTACGATTGTGGGTACGTATTCATCTTTTCATGACTTTTATAACTAAAACCCTAATGTTTATTTAAAATCTCTCGTTCGCAAAACTGTTTATGACTTATGTCTTTAATACTTATAACTGATAACATTAGAATAGAGGAGAACGTTAGAAACCACAAAAGAAGGGTCGACTTTGAAATTCTGTAAAAGTCTTCCGGTTCCTAATACTCAGTTTATGGGTACAAAAAGTAAATCCGTAGGTACTTCCGTAAAGATAAGTAACAAAACGATGGGTAAATACTTTGTTGATGTTACATGGAGACCTTGTTTCTACTTATTCTATGTGATGAACGGGACTCATAATGAATAAAGATCGAACTCAGATCACTTCTTCTTACGATTTAAAGATTATCTTTGGTGTTTTCTGATACTAAACAGAACGATTTTAGACCGACCTATCTTATGGTAGAGAAAACACATTTTAACTTAGAGACTAGGAGTTCTTCACAACCTTGCATACCCTATTTTGTAAAGGTCAATCCAGGTACTTTAGGACAACAGTTTCTGAGGAACCCACGTTTAAAGAATTCTACGTTCCCTTCCCTAACCCCTTGATAATTGTTATTGGTCTATTCTCTTGACCCGAGACCAAACACTTTATCGGATCACTGTACCTCCTGGGTAGTACAAAAGTAAACAATGTTATACTTAGATAATGAAAACCTTAAACTATTTATTTTTTATTTAAATTTCTCGACAAATATCCTATTGACCATTTACATTTTTAAATTTGTATCATTTCAAAAATGTGTCGTTAAAAAATTTTTTACATGCGTTACTTATAATATAGAAAGATAGTGGGCTTTGGTGACTATGGGAATGGATCTTAGGTCCATGTCTATCTCATCAAAACTATGGGTGGTCCCAAGAACTGAAAGGGGTCAGTTATCTTTAACTGATCTTCGGTCTGTTCTTTAAGTCCGTTCTGAAATGACCCCGAGGAAGTGAGGGACGTACTTCCTCACTTTTGTTCATTGTCTAAGTTAACGAACGATGTCTCCTTCCCACTCGAGGAAGGAATGTACTCCACTCCGACTCCCACCCTTCTCCCTACCCCGGTCTCCTCACCGAATCTACCAAACGCATGGTAAAACATAACAATTCCCGTCCCCCCGTAGGAGTCATGGGACGAAAACGAGGGTCGTGGGTCAAAAACGAGGATCGAGAAGTCTTTACCGTCAAGCCAGAAACCAGAAAACATAGAAAACCAGGTCTTGAGCGGGTCCGGGTGTCAATAGAAATCAAAGTATATCAAAGAAACATAAAACATCGACCTTCTCTCCACACAGTTCTACGTTCGAAACGTCGTGATATCGTTTTCCAGGGTCGATGATCCGGACAGAGTCAAAGAACTGATACGGGTATATTTGTCCATACTCACCAAATAAAATACGAAAAATGTGTTTACCCTTGTATGATTCGTATGACAAAACATGAAATAAAAAAGACAAACTGTTTATAGTACCTTAAGAAACCGTTGTAGCCTTTATTAGTAACCTATGATGCCGATTGGTTCACCGTGAAACCATTTCTTAGGTGGACAGTCAAGTCCTCTGTGTTGTCTGTGCCTAAACTCGAAACCCAACCCTTCTAGGAGACTTCATCCTTTACAGTTGGACTAGATCGTAAGAACGGACCTTTTAAAGTTCCCATCTCCTTTGTTCACTCGATGTCTATCAGGTACCCCAGTGTCTCCCAGTCTGTACTGACTCGTTGACTCGTGGGTGTAATACAGACGTATACAAAAATATTCATTTACCTTTCCATAAATTTATGTCTGTGGTTGTAAAGTGTTACTAAAGGAGTCAACACACCTCACAAACTCCCCTTCTTTCTCTCTTAGAAAAAAAAAAACTCTAATGATAAAATAAACTTAACAATGTCAATCCCACATAATATCAATGCTAAATTCGATATCTTAATTTTTTTTTTACATCCGTGGTAAATGACAACCGACATCTGTCACCTGGAATGTCCTCAAGTTTCTTCCCCCGAAAGGAACAACCAGACAATCTTTTCGTTACCCTTACTTCGTTCCCAAACTGAGTCTACCTACTGTCACTTCACTGACTTGTGTTACGACCCCTACTTTTCAGTTATCTAGTCGGACCATAGACATCTCTTAAACGTCTTCCCTTACCATCCTCTGCTCGACAGTCCGTCCGTAAACCCGTGCCTCCTGTGACTTTCCGGTATATTAGTACATCTACAATGAAACATTATTATACGGTCGAAGGAAGGGGAACTTAGTCCGGGTCGTAACCGTTCCGGAACTATTCGGTGTATTTGATGAGGAGTTCCCGACAGAGTTGACTTTATGAAAAGACCCTACCACTTTCCATACTTTCGACCCACATCCCATCTTCCTAACTCTCGAATCGTCTCTCGTAATCGGGGGTACCTCTACCTTTCCACCCAAAGGCATATTGGGAACCAAAGACGAGATGAAAACCAGTTCGGTTGTCAAGTCCTTGGAGGAGACCTCTTTCTGTTCATAGAGTCCCCCGACTATAAAGGAAAAGTAAATTCCAACGAGAGGTCAGTTAGACATTAACCAAGAGTCCCCGGGGAGGGGAGAACCGTTAACAGTCGGGAGAAAACACTATTTCCCTTCCTGGATGTTGTTCCTTTCGGTTTCCTTAACCCCTGGATCTTTTCCTCTACCTATCTTCTCTCTTACCGAGACCCCTCACCTTCCACTGTCCACACTGTAAAGATTAGTTACAGGATGTAATAAAGTCCAACTCGAGTTCTTCCCTCCTCAACTTCAACCCTTTGAAGTCATTGGACTTGAGAAACCTTCTAGAATCGTGTATCAGACGAAAAGTGTTAAAAAAAGGAAACCTTCACGAACGTCCACTCAAAGAATAAAAACATATTAACAAGTGTCGAATCAAGTGTCTAAGAAATTTGATATTCATTTTTTAACCATAAATACCTCAACAAAGGAGACTAGTATTTGTGTAAAAGAAATTGGGTCTCTCAGTTTTCAGACAAAAAGTTTCCCTAAACTTCTTTAGGGTCAACGGGAGACCTTAAGGTCACAACGTTGCAGAAGGTGATTTTGAAAGGGTAAAGAGATATTAGGAGTGAAGGAAAATAGAAGACAAAAGGAAGAAAGAGGGGTGAAGGGGTTGGGGAACTTTTTATCTCACTTTACACCACTAGACTTTTCGGTCCTAACACGATACTGAACTTTTAGCAAAAGTACACTCACTTAAAAATAAAAAAATAAAGTAAAATAAAAAAAAATGAAATAAAATGAAATGTTATGACATAACCAAAACGGTATGTAACTGTACTAGGGTTTGTACTTGGGGGGAGGGTGGAGGTAGGGGTGTTGTATGGAGACCCAGTAGGGGTACGTGGTCGGGGTTCGTACGACATAGGACGTAGCCTGTATCTGACCACTAAGCTACGAATGTACTGTCATATGTACGGAGTTACGGTAAGAGGGTTTAGTAGGGTGGGAGAGGGAGACTCTCAAAAACCGACGTATCGTCCGTCCTAGAATCAAGGGACTGGTCCCTAGTTTGGGCACGGGGACACCACCTTCACGCGTCAGAATTGGTGACCTGGAGATACCTTCATGGACTCATTTAAAAATTTTGTAAGGGTTCTTGGCAGAACACATACTGTTGGCATAAAAGTGTCTGAGACGATCGACTAAGACACTATTGTGTGTGTGTGTGTCCTTATCGACGTAAAAAAGGATATGAAAAGGGGAGACGAAGGTTAGTAAACTACGTAAGAGTAGAAATTGTTTGTGTGTGTGTAGGGAAACCTATCGTATACTCTAGAAGGAACGTCCATGAGTCCACGTAAAAGTCGAGAAGTGAGTCAATGAACAGAAACGAAAGGTAACACAGAGAGGACGGATCTTACGACTTGAGTGAGAGGGTAGGAAACGGACCGACTGAGAACAAGAAGTTCAGAAAAATGGATGTTAATGAAGGAGTCCCTTGTAGAGACTGGAACTAATAATGTGAGGGAGTCTAGGATCAGACCCAACTCAAAGAGAGATGAGTACACCGTAGACATGTAAGGAGTTAGAATAATAAACAGTACAAACATCATATTTTAGAACATACTTTAATCTTACATTTCTTCTAATAAAACCATTCCCTCTCCCCTTAGATCTCTGACACTCCGGTTTTAACACGATTTCTCCAGTACTGTGATTACCACCCTATCGCTTCTCCCTGATATATTCTTAAAGGGTTCGTTGTTAACTATTCCACGATCTCCTTATTCTCTGTCACAATTCTTTTTCTACTGATGTTATGTCGTTTGAACTCACAGTCCGTCTTAAAAGTTTGGTGAGTGTTACCTCGACCAACACGAGTCCTTTCTGTTTTCTCTAATTTTTTTTTTTTAGTGCGACTAACATTCGACACTATCCTGTGTTTCGTCTGTAAACTTACTGTAATATAACAACGAGTACTCCTTCCGAGATACTGACCAATATCTCTAACCCTTCTATCTTACATAATATAGTATTTTTATAATCTAACTTGATTATCCAATTCCAAAGATTTCTGACCTTACACTCAAACCTAGTTGAAAGAAATCAGAACTTATACACGTGTCAATTCCTTACGTCGCCTCCTGTCCTCAACCTTTTCGTCATTCGTTAATTTTTCCCCTCTCTTCTCCTGTTGTACACAATTTCTAAGAACAAAAACTCTGAGTGGAAATAGAAAAAGTAAAATCGAGATGAATAGAGTCCGAACCACATCTTCTACGTTTCTACGTGATCTTAGAGAACGAATTAGTGACGTCTTTGAACCTACTAGAAGTACCTTTACCAGAGGTATCCTTTGGTTTGATAATGACTTAAACAGGAAGAACCAAAGATACAGTCTCGACTCGACGTAGAGGAAGAGAAATAACACAAGTGACAGTAGATGCGTAGGTAGTAGGATCCCTTGTACGATTAGTAACACCGCCACCAATCGAGAGTCTCTGAGGTGTGTGGGTACATAAAGAAGGACCGATTAGACAGGAAGGACCTCTAGGAGATATGAAGGAGTCACCACGGGTTTTACAACCTCCCGAAGAACGTCCTCCGTCGGTAGAGACACCGACCAACGAACGAGGTCAAGAAATAGAAACCAAGAAATCGGTGACGACTCACGAAGGATGACCGACAGTACCGTATACTAGCGATGGACCGGTAGACGATGGGGGAGGCGATGGGAGAGGACTACCCTGGGTCCACCACAAACCCCGACCACCAGTATCGGACCGAGAGACCGAAAGACCATCTACCGAACCAACATCGGGAGTACCGGGTTGACTCTAAGACACCGGGGTTGGTGTAACTGGTGAAAATGACACTGAAGTACGGAAACTACTCGGACCGGACGAGTCTAGGGTCACATCGGGTCTACTGTTGTAAGTAAGACAGACACCAGACGGAGTGACAAGGGAAACCTGACTAAGACTGTAGAATACCGGCCTAGCACCATCGACACGACTCTCAAGGACGCCCCCGGTCGTCTTCCTTCCGAAAGAGGTGCACGAGGAGGGTGGATCGACATCACAGGTGTAAGATGCCGAGAGAGTACCAAAACATGTAGCGTGGGAGACGACAGGTGAGGGTCGAGGAGAGATTCCAGAAACGGGACGAGATGTGACACCAGTGAGGAGAAAAGTTAGGACACTAAATATGAGACTCCTTATTCCTTCAAGTTGTCCGTGATACCTCCGAAGACATACAATTCGTTTGACTTTGCTAACTAACTGCCCCCTACCACCATTTCTACAATAAACCTGAAGCCCTACAGAAGGTCCTAACCAACCCATCCTTATTGACAAGACAAAAATGTAAAGGGAGACACTATTCAAATTATCAATATGATTTTTACCCATAACATCTTGTTATTGAAATTTCACGAATGAATTTTATAAAATGAAATTATAAAATAATAAAGAAATAATTTATCCGACAGTTATAAAGGATATCATTTATCGATATGTTTTTATCGTTGTGTTTTGTTTAGATCTCTATAACCGATGGACATAATACATACATTTTGTTCAACTTAGTACCTTCAAACATTAGATCAAAAGTAACTACTGATACAGAACTTGGAAAAAAATAAAACTGGTTATACATGAATAAATAAGAACACTCTAAAAATCGTATCGATTTGTACTAAATCATTAGATAACACTTTCGAGAATCAAGTGGTATGTTTATATCAAGTGTAAATCTAAAAGGATGTTATTTAAGAATCCTCAACTTAACGACTCAAATTCCTTTTCGTATAATTTTATTCAAATTTCGACTTACGTAAAATTAACAAATCGATAAAATAACATCTTTTAAAGTTTACATGTTTTTTCATCTATTTTGTAATTTTACTTGGAGTATATCGGTAGTAGATCGTAGTTATAGTTGCAAACGGTTAGGACAAAGATGACGGATTTCGAAGAAGAAAAAAACCTTTTAAAATCTCGTTTAAAGTCAACATATTCATGACACAACACACACAACATATTTAACATAAGACACACGTTCATGTAAACTAGGAACTTGTTGTACCCAAACTTGACGTATCCAGGTGAATTTCCGTCTGTAAACGTTATCATTTTTGACGTCGTCATGTCCTAAACACCGACCAACTTAGACACCTATCCCTTGAAGTATACATGTCTCCTTGGTACAAATACCTCCTAGTCGAGTTTCAATACCCACCTAGAAGTGGAAGAGTCACCAAGTAACGGGAATTGGAACCACAACAAGTTCCCAGATGACATAAACCATACGAGCGACTGACTATTTCCGTAAATTTCTTTTTTTTCACGGTTTGGACTACGATGTTATAAATTTTTATGATGAGGTTACCGTAGACTATGTGTCTGACCCAAGTTTAAAGAGATTAATAGAAATTCATTTAAGAATTTTAATCCTACATTTGTTTCAAGAACATAGAACATAAAGAATCGGAGAATAAAGTATCGTCAGGAAGAGAGAGAAAGAGAAAAAAAAGTACGGAAACTGAATAACCTCTTTAGAGAAATAGACATCTTCTCAAATATAAGATGTAATTTGAAAGACGACTGAATACCAAAACAAACCACAGATGGGGATATAGAACATAAAATATATTTTAACAAAACACAGCCAGAGTCGGACAACTACCACAACGCTACGGTAGTCAATTCTTACGGAGCCAGTGCGTGAACCCGACTGGGGTGTCTGTAAAGAGACTAGTTCCGGTTACTACACCGACCCGACTTGGAACACCAAGAATAATACTAACGTCCTACGAGGAGTCGTTGTTAGTACTATCTTGAAACTTTTTTGTTTGGAACAAAAAAGTTTCAAGACATCTGACGGTCCGAGTGACATCTGACGGTCCAAGGAGACAGGTACCTTAAGAGGTCCCGTCTTATGACCTTATCCATCGACAAGGGGAGACGTCCCCTAGAAGGGTTAGGTCTCTAGTTTGGGTCCAGAAGACGTAACATCCGTCTAAGAAACGATAGACTCGGTGGTCCTTTCGGGACTTTTTTATTCCAAACAATAAGTATCCAGAACCTTCAATGTACCGTGTAGACCCCGGTGTGTTTCTCTTAAATCCCTCTCTCTTTCTCTCTGCCTCCGAGACGAAGATAATCCCAGTTCCCACCCCCAACGGATCCCAAAGTATCCAAGTGAGAAGTATCCACTTATATTTTGTACTCTCGTCCTTAATTTCGTACCCGCCCTTTTCGTCTCATTGAGTTCACCAGTCAATTACCTCCAGTAGGTCCCAAAAGATTTTCTTCTTGAAGTACCCACCCCACCGGGTCGAGAAATAGATCTACACATCAACTGATATGTAAATAAACTCTATTTACACAAACTTTATTTACGGACCGTTAGTCTTCGAATTACAGTTTGTGAATGTAATGTTATTTTTCCCATTAATAGTCCGTGAATTTGATGTTTCGATTATAATTCTATCTTCGAACTAACCTAGACCCAATTGAAAATTCGTCTTATAGTATCTCGAGGACACTAAAGATAACGTGGTATAGTACTCCACGTGTTACTAACCAACAGGGTAAAAATCACTACGATAAATATAATAACTGGTCTCCCAAGTCCACCGTAGACAGACTAGACACATAATAAGTCAAAAGTTAGTCTAAAAGTGGATTATAGAAATCCCCTATTTTCAACTATTTTCAACGACTAATTACGGTTTCACTAAATTAATAAACTTGTATATAAAAGAAAATTACAAAACTTACATAGACATCGACAACATTTTGTAAACAGACACCTAAAGATATAGACCCGGTGTAGTTTAAATCAAAAATAAGTGAAGGAAAAGAGAACTTATAACTAGTCTAAAATGGTTTATAAACATACTGACTATTAAAAAACTAACTTATATCCAACAACTCCTTTGAGACCTAAGAGAATGAAAGAAATCTTCTTCTAACCAAAAACAAGATCGTCTGTACAGTTAAGTACCTTCCAGCAGAACTGGAACTTCTAGTAGAACTTAGTTCATCCGAACCAAAATACGAGACCCTTATACCTAAACACCTTTCGGGTTCCACAGTGAGAGAAAACACTATACTGAGTCGGAGGTTTAAGAGAGAAGGCCCATCGTACCAGTCCCAAAACCTAAACCGGACACAAGTCAGTCCAGATCACATGAGTTCCTACACCAAAAATGAGAATTCTGAACCTGAAATTCTCACTATCAAACTATTGTTCCCATAACTATTCCACACGTCTCGTCGGGTGAAAGGACCATGACGAGAAGAGGTTCGGGACGAGGTGAAAAGTACACAAAATAAAGTTAGGATATCGTCGAAGAAAGACTATTCAGATTTTGCCAGAAAGGTAAGTATGGAACTTCAGTCGGTGTCGTAGACAAAGGGGGTTTGATAAAAACCTATAGAAGATGTTTCTAGGGAGAAGAGAACACGGAATAGGATGTTGAAAGTCAACGAACTCCACGGGGTACAAAGTTTGAGAACTAAAGACTAAAGAACCACTCACCCTAACGAGTACACAACTAAGTGTTGGAACCCTTAAGGGACCCACTTTATAAGGGATTTATACCTTCAACAGGACCAAAGATATAGTCAAAATAAAGGTCAACAGATACATTATGAGACACACTTAGAACTACAATTGACTACGTGAAACATTTACACCACCACTTCACCCCTCTCTAAAAAAGGTTTACGAAAAAATACCTCTAATAGGAATTAGGGTTCTTGAAAAGTATGAGTCTTAGGAAAAGTCCCTTGAGAAGTGAAGGAATAAAGAATCTGATATTTACTTTCCTAACTCTCACCCCCAATGGTCCCGTATGTACTGTCGTCGTGGGTCGAGGGGTCTCCGTACTCTTCGACTGTCCCTGAAGTCCATCCACCTTTTCTGACTCGACATCTTCTCCTACTGGCACCTCTCCACCCTCGACGTACACCGGTCCCGAAAGAAGAAGGGGACACGACTACCCTGGGCTCTATGTCGTTCCTTTTATGCCCGTATCCTCAAATACTACGTCTCCTCTCCCGGCTAAGGATTCTCAGGACAGTCTTGGTAGTAGTCCAGGAGTAACTCCACCCATAGTCTCGTCCTTTTGGAATTCTCACCAAACTTTAGTGTTTTTTTCACTCCTTAGAGATCTAATCATACCTTACTATCAGCTCAATTGTAGTTCCAAACCTAGTTTCTCAACCTCACCCGGTGAGGGGTACGGGGTGGGTGGTCGTCACGTGTAGACGTTCCTCAGTAATCCTCACGTATCACGTCCCCTACCGTCTGCCGTCGCATCGCCAGCTATCGGTACCGTCAGTTTTCGTCCAACAGGTACAATCGTTTTTGACGCTTCCTTATATTAACCCGATCTGTGAGTCTCTTCCTCTAGCTAGGCAACGACCAGGTGTTTCAGAGGTCGTAAAACCCCCGACACCACCATCACCTCGTCTCCAGCTGGTCCCTCTCGACCGACTCCTTCTTCATGTACCCTCACACCTCCACCTACAGTCGTGGTTATCGGTCGTCGTTATCGCTCAAAGGATTCTCTGAGTCGTTCATCTCCCAGTCCTTCTCTGGTTTCTCCTCGACACCGAACAGACCCAGTGACCTGTAAGGACTCTCCTGTTTCAGTCCCAAGAACGACGTCAAGTAAAGTCCAGAACTACCCGATGTCCTTTTCTTAGTCGTATTTCTGCTAAGTGAATCAATCGATGTCTACCTATTTTGGAACCTAGGAAAGGGAACCGTTACCCAAAATGAATATGGTGGTTACCCTTCTTACCTATTTGTTTTATGGTCACCCCTTCTGTTCTCCACATGGAGTGTTTTCTACCAGTTTAATTCCTTTGTAGTTCCCTTCGCTTACTCTCTTTGTTGTCTCTAAAGGACCTCCAGAATTTCACATTTCTCAAAAGAATTACTATGAAACATATTAACCACTAAATTGATGAACGAACAATTAGACAAAAGAAGTGTTCTGACACTCAGAAAGTTCCGTGTCCGACACAAAGTCATGAATCGAATTACGGACCGTGTATCTTCCCCGAGTTATTTATGGATGGGTGGATGTCTCAGTCATAGGAGCATTGACAAAAGTGTTCCTAGTACGGGGGTAGGGTATGTAAGAGGTATGATACCAGAAAAGTTTTGTCTTCTAGAGTAGTACAGTGAAGTAGCAAATTTTTTACCCAGAGATGTATGTTTACCGGTCATCCACGTACATTTCTACGAGTCGTAACGATTAATAATCTCTTTACGTTTAGTTTTGATGTTGCTCCATGGTGGAATGTACTCATTCTTACGGGTGGTAATTTTTCATATGTTTTATTATTCACGACCTATCTTGTACCTCGTTTTCGTTGGGAGAATGTGACAACCACCCTTACATTTAAAAACGTAGGTGACACCTTTTGTTATACCTCCAAGGAGGTTTTTGATTTTCATCTCAACGGTATACTGGGTCGTCAAAGTGAAGACCCGTACGACGATTCAGTGAAGTCAACACAGGCTGAGACACGTTGGGGTATCTGCCGTCGGGTGGTCCGAGGGGACAGGGACCCTAAGAGGTCCGTTCTTGTGACCTCAGCCCGCGGTAAAGGAAGAGGTTACGTACTTTCACTTTTCACTTTCACTTCAGTGAGTCAGTACAGGATGAGAATCGCTGGGGAACCTGACGTCGGATGGTCCGAGGAGGCAGGTACCCTAAAAGGTTCGTTCTCATGACCTCACCCCACGGTAACGGAAGAGTCGTGAAGACCCGTATATGGGTCTGTTTTGATACTAATTTTTTCAGTGTACATGGGAATACAAGTATCGTTGTGATAAATGTTATTGTTTCTGTACCTTTTGGGATTTATGAATAACTGTCTACTTACCCCTTTCTTCTACATTTGTACCTTGTGTTACCTTATAAGTCAAGTCAAGTCAAGTCAGCGAGTCAGGTCAAGTCAGCGAGTCAACACAGACTGAGAAACACTGGGGTACTTAGCATCGTGCGGTCCTGAGGGACAGGTAGTGGTTGAGGGCCTTAAATGAGTTTGAGTACAGGTAGCTCAGTCACTACGGTAGGTCGGTAGAGTAGGAGACAGTAGGGGAAGAGGAGGACAGAGGTTAGGGAGGGTCGTAGTCCCAGAAAAGGTTACTCAGTTGAGAAGCGTACTCCACCGGTTTCATAACTTCAAAGTCGAAATCGTAGTCGGGAAGGTGACTTGTGGGTCCTGACCAGAGGAAATCTTACCTGACCAACCTAGAGGAACGTCAGGTTCCCTGAGAGTTCTCAGAAGAGGTTGTGGTGTCAAGTTTTCGTAGTTAAGAAACCACGAGTCGAAAGAAGTGTCAGGTTGAGAGTGTAGGTATGTACTGGTGACCTTTTTGGCATCGAAACTGATCTACCTGGAAACAGTCGTTTCATTACAGAGACGAAAACTTATACGATAGATCCAACCAGTATTGAAAGGAAGGTTCCTCATTCGTAGAAAATTAAAGTACCGACGTCAGTGGTAGACGTCACTAAAACCTCGGGGGGTTTTATTTCAGACGGTGACAAAGGGATAGATAAAGGGTACTTCACTACCCTGGTCTACGGTACTAGAAGTAAAAGACTTACAAATCGAAATTCGGTTGAAAAAGTGAAAGGAGAAAGTGAAAGGAGTTCTCCGAAAAATCAAGGAGAAGGGAAAGACGGTATTCCCACCACAGTAGACGTATAGACTCCAATAACGTTACCTTATAATGAGTCAGTAATTTTTTTCTTTATTACGATAAACGTCGTTGTATCTTACTGGATCTCTACTAGTATGATTCACTTCATTTAGTCTTTCCCTTTCTACTTATGGTATACTATAGTCAATATACACCTTAGATTTTTTACCGTGTTTACTTGCATAGATACTTTGTCTTTGTCTGAGTCTCTTGATCTCTTGTTCGAACACCCTCAAGGGACCGTCGGGCCAGCAATCCTGAGTAACGAGAGTGACGGACGGTACCGACCCCTAGTTAGGGACCAGTCCCTTCATTTTTCTCGTCTGAACACCAACGGTTCCCCCTCCCCCTTCTCCTCCTTTGTCCACCTCCTCCATTCATAACCCGTAAATCCTAATCGTTTCGTTTCATAATACATATCCTACCTATTTGTCGTTCTAGGATGAATATACCGTGTACCTTGTATAAGTTATAAGAGACTATTTGGTATTACCTTTTCTTGTACTTTTTATCTTCTACATATTGACTCAGTGATAAAACATGTCGTCTTTAATTTTGTTATGACATTTAGTTGGCATGAAGTTAATTTAATTTTTTTTTTTCTTAGAGGTCTCTTGGTAACGACAATACTTTTTATGGAACAGTGCAGATCTTTCGAGTAAACCAAAACTGGAGCTCCACAGAGTGACAGGTGAGTAGCAGACAAGGGGTCGTTGTGACCGACGTGGAATGTATGTCGTGCAAGTAAGAGACGAAGTTCAGTCAAGAACGAGTAGGAAGATTGGAGATTGAAAGAATCCTTTTCAGGAGGCAACGGAGAAACAGATTCTGTTACGAAGGAAAAGACACAAGAGTACCGTGGAACCATCAAATGACGTTAACATTATACCTCCTACATTAGTATAAATAAGTTTATAACTTCAATAAATCAATTACAACCAGAGGGATTGTTTTACGATACTAGTAATACCAACTCTAACCTAGTCCAAAAGGAGAGGTCACGAACCTTATGTTTCATACTATATACAGTCTATTACTTTATTTACCATTCACTTCCATCCTCTCCTACTACCCAACAGAAGGGGATTTTCATAAAGAGGTAAAGTTCTTATTTTAAAGAAAGGATGTTTTTGACAGGACCATTGTACCCAACCTTTGTAACTAAGTAGATTAAGGAAGTGGTTCAACTCTGGTTCATACCACTCAAAATAAAGGATACTTTACAGGAAGTGAAGTCTGAGAAAGAGTGAAAATTTTTAACCGTAAGAAAAACTCGAAAGAGATCAGTTGAGTAAGGACCAATCAAAGTGGTCGTCGATTGTCCGAAGTGACAGAGATGGAGATCAACGATTCAAGGTTCGACAATCGTAGACGGTATTTAAAATCCCGAAAGAAGAAACCCGGACTGAGAGGGACCAAATGTAGAAAGATTATAGAACAAAACACAACGTAGTGTATAGGTGACCGGAGAAATAGTTCTTGAAGACACAGACGTAGGAGGATAGTCATTCTATCCTAAAAGGTAATGAGTCGTCGTAAGTAAGAGGAAAAGAGTTAATATCATATTTAAGGACCCTCGTCCTTGGTACGTACTCACGTACGTAAGATTCAGCGAGTCAGCACAGACTGAGAAACGTCAGGATACCTAACATCGGACGGTCCGAGGAGACAGGTACCCTAAGAGGTCCGTTCTTATGGTCTCACCCAACAGTACGGGAGGTCCTCCAGAAGGACTGGATCCCTAACTTCTATGTAATATAGAAGACGTAAACGTCCGTCCAAGAAATGATGATCACAGGGGACCCTTCGGGTCATCCCTACTGCCAAGAAATGTGATAAAATTCGTGGTGGATCCAGTACTCATATACCAACAAAGGGTCCTAACAACAAGTCATCAACGAGAGTTTTGTACTCCTGTAGATACATAAAGAGTACACACTCATTTCCTCTTTTACGGGAAACACAGTTGATGGGACTTCTCTACTTGACATGAGACGAAGAACCTTTGTTAGTTAATGTGGACTTATTTTCAAAATAAACACAGACGATTATTACTCAACACATTCCATCTACGAGAAGTTGTAAAAACGTCACACACCGTAGGTATTAGTTTCGGAATATTCCTTAGAACACTATCCGTGTCAATGTAAAAGAAAAGGTGACTATCGTAGTAAAGAGGGAACAAAGATTGTTTGAAATTTACAAGGTTACAATTGACTGAGTCCTATTTCTCTGAATTGTGAAAGGAAAAAGTTCGGTTCGTAAAAATTTATGCACTCTTGTCTCTAAGACTTTGGAATCGTACGAATTCCTAGTAAACGACTCAGTCACTTCAGGGTCTAAGGATCCTAGGTGGGTCTCCAAGACTAACTTCTCAAGACTCCACCCTGTACTCTTAAACGAAAAGATAGTAAAAGGTTACAGTCTACTACACCTACAGTAATTACACGACACATCTTAAGTTTATATCGTTTTATATAAGAAAATAGTAGACATAACGAGAAAAAACGAAAGTAAAAGAGATAGGAAAAAGTAACTCTTGACTTTCTAAAGGGTGAAAAATATTCTAATTCAGAAGGACATGAGGAAATAGAGAAAGTCAAGTCAGTGAGTCAACACGGGATGAGAAACCCTGGGGTACCTGAGATCGGGCGGTCCAAGGAGACAGGTACCGTAAAAGGTCCGTTCTTATGTCCTCACCCAACGGTAATGGGAGAGGTGAATGACGAAATCTTATAATGAATAAGTCGAGTCTGTCCCGACATTAAGAGTGTAAGGTTTAGAGAGTCCAATACGGAGGAACTGATAATGACTTATCGGAGTGACAATGATATGGGTGGAGATCCAAATATAAAATATAGGTAGAGAGTTAATATCATATTTACTATCTTAATATGATAATATATATACATGTAAATAAATCTTGAGATCTCTTATATACCAAATGGAATCCAGAGTTCTGTTCACACCGAGTTATAACTTTAATGGATTTATGACAAAATTGTGGAGTTTCATTACTCCCAAAAGATTGGTAGAAATTTTCAAATCGGAGTCTATCTCGTATGGGCTTTGGACCACTCAAGGACATCGGAAGAGGTCTACTACCGGGAGAAGAGACTAAAATCTCGTTTCAGTAGTTTTCGAGTCACAGAGGTAAGTCAAGTCAAGTCAGCGAGTCAACACAGGCTGAGAAACACTGGGGTACTTAGCGTCGTGCGGTCCAGAGGTGATGAATAACGGTTAATGAAAAGTTTGGCAAACGGAAATTAGAAGAGAACTTGACTCAAGTTAGTTTGCAAACCAGAATGGTAAGGTGACTTAAGTGAGAACAGTTACAGTTTCAAGTTAAGAGTCAGAAATTTAATGAACTGGAGAGTCATTGTGAATTGTCCGAACTACGAAAAAAAAGAATGGAGTTTGTAATTTTTTTTCTTTTTTGGGTTTTGTTTTTTAGGAACGAAAGTCTTATGGGAGGGTCGAGAGTGAAAGGTCACGTCTGAACAAAAGTCGGAGTGACCGACGAACGACGAGAAGGAAGAAGAATAAGTGAAAACATGGAGAGGAGAAAGCCAGAAAATACGAAGTATATAGATATTTGTGTATCGAGAGTTTACTATGGAAATTAAAGTTGAATAAAAATGTTGAGATCTGTATATATAAATTAAAGGTTGATTTGTAAAGATGGTATCGTCAAAATGGTAAATTCTATACGAGAAACTCGACCAAACTAAATATATGACGGAACCTTTGCCTATGTGTTTAGTTTTCTCTGAAAGATGCAATACATCGGGTGTTCATGTCTTGAACTTTAGAGATCCAGGTGAAACTTTCGACTAGGGTAATGAGGTAAACCGTGTACTGTAGAAGTTGGGTACGGAGACTAAAGAGATTAGAAATGAGGCATTCACTACTGCAATCTTTATAAACAAGATAGGTTACAGTAACCATCCACCTACCCTTTCTTGTTTCTTAAACTCCCGGAACCTTATAAGACTACATGGTCGATTTCTGTTACGTAAATCCTCGACTCGTAATAGTCAGAAGTAAAGAGAACCCTGGTCTTTCACAAACCGATGTTTTATTTAGAAAGACCGGAATCTCTGAGTCAAGGGTATCAATGAGTAATCACTTTTTGGATCTCCTTAAAAGACAACTCTTTCAAAGGATATCTATCCCAACTCCTACCTTTAATTGTTAATTTGACTTCGGATTGTAACTAAACCTTCATTGAATCTTTTTAATGAATTTTGCGTTTTGAAAATGATAAGTGACCAGACAGAGGAATATATTCTCATTGAACTTCTCTGATTTTATGTCGATGTTATACAGTATACACAGGAAAATAAAAATCATGAGACTTGAAAACAGTATTTTGTATAACTCAAATATTTTAATAAAAGTATGTAGATAACTATTTCAGTAGAGTCAACTCTGGACTTTATACAATTTACCTCAATCATGGAGGGATGACATGAGAAGGGTTAAAAACTTGGTGTCTTATTACGTCGAATTAATTTACATAGATTTGCAGACACAAAAGCCATTGTCACACAGTACGTCACCATCCATTGGTACACGAGGAGATATCAAATCAAAGGTACTTCCAATCTAATACATTTTTTAAGACTAGGTATCTTTAAGACCAGACTCCATCAAGTCCCAATTCTACGGAAGAGGCTATGTGAAAGAAAATATTTGTTTTGACCTTAAAAAAAAAGATAACAAGGGAAGACTACGGTTGCTTTGTATGATTAAAAAAAATTACATATTGGATAAAATTTTCCAGAAATGATTTACCTTGAATTTCGATTATTCTAAAATGGATCGGTAAAAAATTTAAAAATAAAAAAAATAAAAAATAAAAAAATTAAAATTTTAGAAATTAAGAATGTACGCAAGGGTTTGTACTTGGGGGGAGGGTGGAGGGAGGGGTATTGTAGAGAGACCCAGTAGGGGTACGTGGTCGGGGTTCGTACGACATAGGACGCAGTCTGTATCTGACCGCTAAGCTAAGAATGTACTATCATATGTACAATCTTACGGTAAGAGGGTTTAGTAGGGTGGGAGAGGGAGAGGGAGACTCAGGTTTTCAGGCAATATGTGTAGACACAGAAAAAAGGACAGAACGTATGTCCCAGCAGTAACGGTAGAAGGATTTAAGGTATATATACACAATCATATGACATAACCACAAAAAGAAAGACCGAATGAAGTGAGACATATTAGCCGAGGTCAAAGTAGGTAGAGTAGTCTTGACTAAGTTTACTTAAGAAAAATTGCCGACTCATTATGAGGTAACACATATACATGGTGTCGAAAGAATAGGTAAGTAGACGACTACCTGTAGATCCAACAAAGGTACAGGACCGATAATATTTGTCACGACGCTACTTGTAACCCCATGTACACAGAGAAAGTTAAGACCAAAGGAGCCACACATACGGGTCGTCACCCTAACGACCCAGTATTCCATCAAGATAAACGTTAAAAAATTCCTTAGAGGTGTGACAAGAGGTATCACCGACATGATCAAACGTAAGGGTGGTTGTCACATCCTCCCAAGGGAAAAGAGGTGTGGGAGAGGTCGTAAATAACGAACGTCTAAAAACCTAGCGTCGGTAAGACTGACCACACTTCACCATGGAGTAACACCAAAACTAAACGTAAAGAGATTATTACTCACTACAACTCGTAGAAAAGTACACAAACAATCGGTAGGCATACAGAAGAAACCTCTTTACAGATAAATCAAGAAACCGGGTAAAAAACTAACCCAGCAAATAAAAAGACCTTAACTCAACGTATTCAAGGAACATATAAAAACCCTAATCAACAAACAGTCAACGAAGTAAACGATAATAAAAGAGGGTAAGTCTTCCGACAGAAAAGTGGAACGAATATAAAAGGAAACAACACGTCCTCGAAAATTGAAATTAATCTAGGGTAAACAAATAAAAACGAAAATAAAGGTCTTAAGACCCTCCACCTAGTATCTCCTAGGACGACACTAAATACAGACTCTCACAAAACGGATACAAGAGGAGATCCTCAAAATATCAAAGACCAGAATGTAAATCTAGAAATTAGGTAAAACTCAAATAAAAACATACGCCACAATCTTTCACTAGATCAAAGTAAGAAAATGTTCACCGACTGATCAAAAGGGTCGTGGTGAACAATTTCTCTAACAGAAATGAGGTAACATATAAGAACGGAGGAAACAGTTTCTATTCCACAGGTATACACACACCTAAATAGAGACCCGAAAGATAAAACAAGGTAACTAGATATACAGACAGAAACACGGTCATGGTATGACAGAACTACTGACACCGAAACATCATCTCGGACTTCAGTCCGTTCAACTAAGGAGGTCAAGGTAAGAAGAAAGAGTTCTAACGAAACCGTTAAGCTCCAAAAAACATAAAGGTATGTTTAGAACTTTAATAAACAAGATCAAGACACTTTTTATACCGAACTATCCCTAACGTAACTTAAACATTTAACGAAACCCATCATATGAGTACAAGTGATATAACTAAGAAGACTAGGTACTTGTACCATATAAAGAGGTAAATAATCACAGGAGAAACTAAAGAAAGTAGTTACAAAATATCAAAAGATATATATCCAGAAATCAAAGAAATACATCTATATAAGGATTCATAAAATAAGAAAAGCAACGTTACCACTTATCTTAACAAAGGAATTAAAGAAAAAGATAAAAGAGTAATAATCACATATCCTTACGTTCCCTAAAGACACACAACTAAAATATAGGACGTTGAAATGATATAAGTAACTAATCGAGATCATTAANTACTCGAGATCATTAAAAGACCACCTCAGAAATCCCAAAAGGTACATCTCCTAGTACAGTAGACGTTTGTCACTCTCAAAATGAAGAAAAGGTTTAACCTAAGGCAAATAAAGAAAAAGACCAGAATAAAGACACCGGTTTTGAAGGTCTTGATACAACTTATCATCGCCACTTTCACCTGTGGGAACAGAACAAGGACGACTGAAATCCCCTTTACGAAAGTTAAAAAGTGGTAACTCCTATTACAAACGACACCCAAACAGTATATATCGAAAATAATACAACTCCATACAAGGAAGATAAGGACGAAAGACCTCTCAAAAATAGTATTTACCTACAACTTAAAACAGTTTCCGGAAGAGACGTAGATAACTCTATTCGTATACCAAAAGTAAAAAGTTAAACAATTACACCACTTAATGTAACTAACTAAACGCCTATAACTTCTTAGGAACGTAGGGACCCTATTTCGGGTGAACCAGTACCACATACTAGAAAAATTACACAACAACCTAAGACTAACGATCTTAAAACAACTCCTAAAAACGTAGATACAAGTAGTCACTATAACCGGACATCAAAAGAAAAAAACACTGTAGAAACAGTCCAAAACCATAATCCCACTACCACCGGAGTATCTTACTCAAACCTTCAAATGGAAGGAGACGTTACAAGACCTTCTCAAACTCATCCTATCCACAATCGAGAAGAGTTTTAAAAACCATCTTAAGTCGACACTTCGACAGACCTGGACCCGAAAACAAACGACCTTCTAAAGACTAATGTCAAAGTTAAAGGTACGAACACTACCCAGACAATTCTAAAAGATAAAGAAGGACCAAGTTAAAACCTTATAACATGAAAAGATTCTTAAACAGGTAAAGAAGGTGCAACAGGTAGAATAACCGCATGTTGACGACTATCATCAGAGAATACTAGGAAACATAAAGACACAACAGACAACACTAGAGAGGTAAAAGTAAAGATTAAAATAACTAAACTAAAAAGAGAGAAACGAAGAACTACTCAGACCAATTACCAAACAGTTAAAATGAATAGGAAAGTTTCTTGGTCGAAAACCGAAACAACTAAAAACGATACCAGAGAAAACAAAGAAAACGTAAATAAAGACGGGATTAAAAATTCTAAAGAAAGGAAGATGATTGAGACCCCAAGAGGTCAAGAAGGAAAAGATCAACGAAATCAACATCTCAATCCAACAAATAAACTGAAAAAAGAACAAAGAACTCCATACGGACATAACGATACTTGAACGGAGAATCGTAACGAAAATATCACAGGGTGTCCAAAACCCAACAACACAAAAGTAAAAGTAATCAAAGATACGTATGAAACTAAAGAAAAAACTAAAGAAGACACTAAACAACCAATAAGTCTTCACAAAACAAGTTGGAGGTATACAACCTTAAAAATTATCAAAAAGAGGACATTAACTCTAGATTAGAATTACGTAATACCAGTCTTTTCTACGAACCTTACTAAAGCTAAAAAAACTTAAATAGTTCAAATCTAAATACCGGGTCCTACACTAGATAGGACCTCTTCCAAGGTACTCGTGAACTTTTTTTCCACTTTAAGTAACAAAACCCCACTTTACAGGATATCTATAGTTAATCCAGATTGACTAGATTACATAGGAAATTTCAAACGTAAAGAAACAGTTAAAAGACAAATCAACTAGACAGGTATCCACACTCACCCCATAATTTCAGAGGGTGATAATAACACAATAACAACTAAAGGGGAAAGTATGAACAATCGTATACAGAGTGTATAACACCACGAGGATATAACCCACGTATATATAAATATTAACAATATAGAAGAAGAACCTAACAAGGAAACTAGTAATACATCACCGGAAGAAACAGAGAAAAGTGTCGGAAACAAAATTTCAGATAAAATAGCCTATACTCATAACGGTGAGGACGAAAGAAAACCAGAGATAAACGCACCATATAGAAAAAGGTCGGGAAGTGAAAGTCAGACATAGACAGGGAACAAAACTCCACCCAGAGAACATTCGTCGTATATCTCCCCAGAACAAAAATATAGGTAAGCCGGTGAGAAACGGAAAACCAACCCCGCAAGTTGGGTAAATGTAAATACCATTAATAACTATTCATACTAGGGTAATGGTAAATGAAATAACAAAACCCAAGCCCAAATATGTGGGAAAAGCACAAAGGGCAGATCTCTTATAGGAAATCTTAAACAACCTCTCGACTAAACCACCACGACTTAAGAGAGTCGAAAACGAACAGACATTTCGAAAACTAAAGAGGAAGCATAAACTTACTCTAGGAACGACCCATGTCATTAGACCCGACATCCAATAACAGAAAGTAGTGAAATTCATACAGAACGGTAAGGGAGGACCGGACTTCTCAAAGATAACTTTCTAGTCGACAATAGGAATACCCTTAGGGGAACACACAATAAACAACAAAAAGGGAACGACGAAAATTATAAACAAGAAACACAAACTAGAAACAATTAAACTAATTATACACAGAACACCACAAAGCGGAACCCAAATAGGATAAACCTTGAGAGACACAAAGAACCTGAAAACACTAATAAAGGAAGGGGTATAATCCCTTCAAAAGTTGATAATAGAGGAGTTCCTAAAAGAGTACTAGAAAGAAAGACAGAAGAAGAAGACCCTGAGGATATTAAACTTACAACCTCACAAAGTATAACAGGACCTCCAGAGAGTCTAACAGGAGCAAAGAAAATTAAGCAAAGAGAACAAAGGAGAGACTAAGTGAATAAAGATGGTAAGATAGAAGATAAAGTGATTAGGACAGAAGACGGAGGTAATAAGATGATAAACAACGGAGGTCTCACAAAGACTAGAGTAAATAACGTAATAAGTAATATAAGACTGAGAAAAAATAAAGAAGATCCAGGAACAATTTCGAAAGAACGTAGAAGAGTTAGGAACAGAGATCCGATAAATAGACACTAAGGTAAAACTAAAGTTCTAAAACCTAGTAAAAGTGATAGTTATAAACCTTAAGGAAGAGTCCATCTAAAGGATGAAGAAGGAGAAAACAAACCAAACCACCCGTTGAGAGGACAAGGAAATGGACGACTCATAAGGAGACAGAGAAGTAGAACCAATATAACGACGCAAACCCCACCAGAAAAATATAAGACCATTAAACACCTCAAGAGAAAAATACCTCGAAGGAGTGACACCTACCCCAACATAGTCACCGAACAGTTCCAAAGGACCAATCCTTCCGAACACAACCTCAAGACCACCCACCTCGACCCAAAGAAGAGAGACCTCACGTCACCTCACTGGGCATTACCCAATACTCTGTAGTTTCCAAAACCCTATTAAAACTCGACGGACATATAACTTCGACTCCCCTCACAAGGACACAACGACCTCTTAAACGTACCATACAGAACAAAACCTTGAACAACCGGGAACCCACCTCGAACCAAAACCACATACATACTTCCGTAAACTACTCGAGGATAACGAATTACAAGGGACTTAAGTCCTCAAGCGATTACAAAAGTCCGAAACCTAAATTCGGAGGACGAAGACCAAAAGTCAAAATAAAAATGTCATCGGAGATCTGAAGAGGTAGATATGTCGTGGTTACTATTTTGAAGATCCAATTTCTACTTTTCAAAGAGGTATAACTCCCTGTGAGTCTCTCCAAGTGACTCAATGTTCTTCTCTTCTACCTCCCCCATCAATCTCCATTGACCTTACTCTACGTCACTCTAGTTTTCTCCTCTCTTGTTCGATAGGTCATCAGTGAAGGAGTGCACGCGACATATCAGACCTGGCGAGTCTCCATAGATTCCTCAATATACCCCTTCTCTTCTCCCTCCTTCATCTGTCTCCACCGGTCCTCCTATTCTCTCTCGTTACTCTTCCTCTCTCTGTTTAGGACGGTCATTGGTCAAGGAATCCACAAGAGGTGGCAGACCTTGTGGGTCTCTAAGTGTCTCAACCTATCTCTTCTCTACCCCCTCTTTTCTCTGTCTCCGATGGACCACCCCTTTTTCCTCTCAGATTTCCTCCTCTCTCACCAGTTCGGTCATTAGAGCGAGAGTCCATTTGAACCCATCACTTCAAACCCAAAAATTTACATGTTTTAACTGTTGTTTATGGATTCTCGTTTCTAATTTTTAGATCTCATCTCCAACCTAAAAGTTTTTATGTTATAATTTCTTTTCTTCTTCCTTTTTCCTTCTTTCTTTTTTTTGTTTGTTCTTAATAAATTTTTTTTTTTGTTTTTTGTGTTGTGGTCGTTGGTAGGTTTCTGATATATACTACAAACCGAATTTTTTTTTTTTCAGAAAAAAATTTTTTTTATCATTATCATCCGATATCTTTATTTTTAATCTCCTCTTTATCTTCTGAATTGTTTATTTTTTTTCAATCTTTTTTTTTCTTTTTTTCTTTTTTTTTTGTTTGTTTTTTTCCTTACTAAAATTTTTATCATCTTTATATAGACCGGGAAGAGACTACAACGCCCGGCACACCCTAGTGAAGGTTCCACCAAGGGAGACAAATTGAAGAAGAAAAACGACCAAAAAATCCGAGTGATCAAGTCAGTGCGACACCCCTCCCCCCTACGACGTTTGTTTATCGTGACAGTACACGTGTGTCACAGAGTCGGGG
Source organism: Capra ibex (assembly GCA_006410555.1). Lineage (NCBI taxonomy): Eukaryota > Metazoa > Chordata > Mammalia > Artiodactyla > Bovidae > Capra > Capra ibex. The sequence continues at coordinate 17,795,906 of SJYO01000647.1, read as the reverse complement.
CGACCTGGACAGGGAAGAGCGCCGCGTGTTTGGCGAGACCGAGATACTACGAGTCGGCCCTTGGCAGACCCCGGCCGGGATCCGACGCACGTGAAGGGGCCAGGTTCGGCGAGTCCAAGCCGCGAGTCCGTCGGGAGTCTCCGTGTCTAAGTCAACCCTGATACGAAACACGGGAAGGGTCCAGGCTCATCGAGTCCTCAAACCGCTCGCGCTAGCGACGCCGAACAGTGGAAAAGACGGCGACGACGAGTCGAAAGACCCACCTGGCGACCGCGGGGGGGCACTCCGTCTAACACTGACAGGTCGTGGGGGTCTTCAGAATCGTTTCTTCGGACGAACGTCAATCCATTCATTTCAGAGAGACCCAGACGTTAACGGGGAAAGGTCAGGAATGCCGAGACCGACGGAGAGGGGCCACCCCCTACCAGTCGTCGGCCGAAAAAGGCAAGGCAGGAAACCAGACACGAGCCAGGACCGCCACAGAATACAAGCTCGAAAAGCACGCCATCGATAGGGTGTCAGACCAAACGATCGAGTTCAATCTAACAAGACCAACGCGCACCCCACAAGGACGGGCTAAGAATGTTTCGGGACGTCGGGCGCGGAGGGCGCGCAGGGACGGGACGGGGGCGAAGGGTCACCGTCTACGTCCGCAGACACGACGAAAAGGCGACCCCCTCAATGACAACCCGAACATTAGAGAACCAAAATTAATAAAGAAATAAAAAGGAAGGATAATACAACGGGAGACACAAAGGTTCCGAACGGTGGCTGAACCGTCCCTCTCACAAAGGACCACAAACCTTTGGAGAGAAGAATTTTAAGGGAAGGACCCTGTCCGAAGGGAAGGGCCCTGTCTCGAGGGAGGGGTGGAGGAAACAGAGGAAAAGGCAGAAAATATAAAAAGGAGTTTTATAGGAGGATATAAGAATGGACATATATAGAGACAAAATGAATAAATAATAATGATAATTAATAGACACCAACACGACGGGTCGAACACCTTAGAATCAAGGGATTGGTCCCTAACTTGGGGTCGGGAACCGTCACCTTCACGTATCGGGATTGGTGACGTCCCTGTGGTCCCTTAGGACATAGAGATTATCAACATTCACGACCGTGAGGGGTACCAAAGTCCAGGTCACTGTGAAGGTTCTTGAATCTTTCACTCCTTGTATCATTAAGAATAGATAATTGAGGTTTTTATGAAGTCGTCAATGACACATTATCAAAAGTGAATCATATTCGAACTACTGTCCATTCCTTTTGTTCTCTTTAAAACCTACTCAAGAAGTATAAAGTGACTATAATGTACTATAATATAGTGTGACATTAGACACTTTCATTTATATCTTTATTTTTCTTTTATATAATTTTCCTTTTCAGAACTTTGACTTAAAAGTTCTCTGGGTTTTAACTCCTATTTTATATGGTTACCCGTTCTTTCCATAAGGACTCTAAAAAAAAAAATTCGACGGAGGTGAATATTGTTATAAAATGTTGATAGAAACTGTCTATCAAGTTAACTGAATATTTTGTATAAACCTCAGTCTCAAGTGTTTTAAGAAATCTATTTGGTAACCAATAAAATAGAGACAATTAATTATGAGTTTTATAAAAAACGAAATTAATGAATGAACGAAGGTCTAACCTCTTTTTGTTTAGTACTGTATATAATAAATAGGGAATTTTTATAGGGAATCGAGTATACATTCAATGGTAAATAAAAAGGTCAACTCATTAGTCCCGGTAATTAATTTATGGAAATTTATAATGTCGTATTCTAAAATAACAAGTATAAAATTATATATTTGAATGTCCCTTGTGTGTGCATTTGTCTGGATTTATGATAAGTTAATGTCTCAAGTACCCATTGATTCTGTTTAAAGACATAGATTAAAATAAGTTCTTGTGTTTTCTTATGTATTGTTTAGTCAAAGTAGTTAACTATAGGGGGTTGTCTAAGTCGTAATTCTAAGGTACAGACAAACAAATTCAAAGGTAATATAATAGATCTTTACGTAATAAATTGTTTTATATGACCTGAATGGGTGAATGTAAAGGAAATATATGAAGGAAGATAAAAATGTTTACCATTTGTTAATCTTTTCGTCATACTGAAGTGTACAGTTAAAAGAGAAACGGGGAAATACGGAGTCTTCTTAAGAGAGCTGAAGTCCAGTCTCAGAAGAGGACTAGGGAGAGGAGTTCCGGGGGAAGTGAAGGAACAAGGAGTTTCATATCTAGTCACCTAAATCATGTCCCCACTGGTACGACATGTATTACCGTTACTAGGTAAGGACGAGGTGTCTCGATGGACACCGTCCTACTTATATTCACTTTTGATGCCCTCACATCTTTTCTTGTTGATGGTACTTCACCCTCTGTGTTCATCTGTCACGAAATACCTCGTACGACGTTCTCACCCAGAACTTTTTTTCTATCTATTATTACATCCGTATCCTATCTTCACAATCTTTTTTACCCGGTTACCGCTTACAGGGGCACTGTCATAACTCGTCGGTGAGTAACTCGAGTCACGAGGGTGTCCGGTTGAGGTTGTTACCGAATTGTAGTGTCTTCTTCACAACCTATACCAACCTTGGTGTCTTCAAATTCGCTCTCCAGTAATGACTCACGTCGTCCCGTACCTTTTTGGGTTATTAGGTCTCTCACTGTCGGTAGACCTGTGTCTGGACTACTGAGTACTATTCTCCCATTACTTCATCAAACGTCTATCGGTGTTTCCCCAGTTTCCGGTAGTGCCAGTCGTTGTCCCTGAGACACGACGGGTCCTTCACCTTCTTTACTTCGACCGAATACGTAGGGTTCTTTCTTTAACGAAACACACATCTCTCCTTCCCTCATCGTCTATAGATCTGTACTGTCCAAAGGGTCCTTTTTTATGTATCCTCTTACCTCAGAACTTAGTCTCTACTGTTGGTAGTCCTACCGACGTAAGGGTCGGTGTAACTGTTACATTCAACGTTCCTTTTGGTGTTTCTCTTGTCCGACGTTATGAACCTACAGATAGTGAGGGTCCTCCTCTTTAAGTCACTGACTCCAAACTAAGTCGTAGTGAACTTTCTTTTCTGTTTTATTGTATACCTTACGTTAGAGACTACCCTTGTCTCAGGGTGTCGACTCCTAAAAGGGTAGATCTGTTATTATAAAACTCCTTGTAACGATAAATTTATTCCAGTGCACAACCAATACCTGACAATGACTTTGTAAAATTCTTAATCTAAATAATAATTATAAACAGAAAGAAGGTCCTAAATCGGTCTAATAGTAGAAGAGACTATGTTCAACGGGAAATAGTAGGATTTGGTTGAGGTTTTCGTCCCTTTAAAAATTCGTGAGGTGGTGTCACGATAGAGAACTGGATCCTTCTTTGGTAGACTTCAAAAATGAATTCTTTTTATCTATTACTCTCTTATTATTCTCGATATTCTTTTAGACTTATCTCTCCGTCTGTAACCTCGTGAACGATATTTTTCCTTAGTAAGTTTCAGACCCTTTAGATACTTTACTCTTTCTAAACTAAACTGATCTTATTTTTTCACTTAGTAAAGGTCTAAGGGTCCCTTGTAAGGGTCTTTTACAGATCCCTTGTAAAGGTCTCTAGGGTACCCTAATAGTGAAAACATCGATCTCTTTTAAAACGCTTTAATAGATTGGAACTAATGTAGAAACAATGTCGGACCGTTCCGTCCCTAGTCTTGGACGGGGTACTGTCCTCACACGTCGTTTGGCGTGGGGGACTCTAACAGGATCATTCGTACGGGTTGCCCGTATGCACCTCGACTTGAACGACAGACAGTCGAAGTGACCGACGGGGACACAGGCAGGAGTACCTTTGTTTCGTTCTACAAGGACTAATTGTTGTCTCGGAATTAGAACTACCACGCGACTAGTTTGAGGGGTCATATCGATAAAGGATTACTAGAGTACCTGACGTTCCTCTAGGTTGGTCAGGTAAGACTTCCTCTAGTCGGGACCCTAAAGAAACCTCCTTTACTACGACTTCGACTTTGAGGTCATGAAACCGGTGGAGTACGCTTCTCAACTGAGTAACCGTTTCTGAGACTACGACCCTCCCTAACCCCCGTCCTCCTCTTCCCCTGCTGTGTCCTACTCTACCGACCTACCGTAGTGACTGAGCTACCTGCACTCGGACTCACTTGAGTCCCTCAACCACTACCTGTCCTTTCGGACCGCACGACGCAAAGTACCCCAGCGTTTCTCAGCCTATGCTGACTCGTTGGCTTGACTTGACTTGACTTGACTTACTCGACTACACTGAAGACGGTTATTTTCACTCCTGACTTTCCTCGGTAAAACAGAAGGACGATACCGCTCGTTCTTCCAGGGGACTGAAGTGCGAACGGTTTAATACATATAGATACAAAGTAATGCTCGGGGGGAGTTGGGGACCCAAAGTCCAGAAAGAGTGGCCGACACGAGCTGCGACGTGCAGAAAAAACATTTATACCGAAGTCCTTAAGTCCCAACGGAAGGAACTATCGGTACAGATAAAACATATGACAATTTGAAATAGTGAGGACTAGTTCTATGTGTATATAGTTTGTAGCAAAAACCAAGAGATGAACGTTTTGTTTTAATGTAAATTTTTTAAGTAAACCCCTGTTTTAGAAAGGGATTGTAGATTTCTTTTATTGTTACTCTAAAAGACATGGTTTATAAATAAAGTAACGTAGAACTTATAAATAACTAATGAATAAATGAAACCTCTGATAGATCTCTATACCGTTATTTTTACATCCGTTGTTTCTCAGAAGTATTAGGTGTTTCTGTTCCAAGTACCATTCTATCCTTTGTCCAGATTTAGGAACTGAACATGTAACTTATGTCCGTTCTTCTGTCTCCTATACCCGTTGAGGGGTCGGACAGAGGACCAAGTAAGAGGATGGACTCATAACTCACAAGTTTAAGTATCGATTCTTCTGAATAGTCTAACTGTGAAGACTTTTCATTTATCATCTTTTTAAAAACTTTTTATTTCTCATCTTTTTATAAACTACACTATCAAATATGACCTTAATGTCGTATTCGAGAAGTAGAAGACTTCGAAGAAGAAAAACTTTAAGACGGACAGACAATACTAGGTGTCTAGAAATCTATAAGTTTCGAACTCTCTCTCACAGGGACCCCAAACCCTCCTAATAACTTTCTTATTTGTTCAATGGAAAAATATGGACGTTATATTCTCTTAAGAGGAACCCCTTAAAGATAGAACTCAAGGTCCAAAAGGAAATAAAAGGAAGGAATGAGACAAAGAAAGAATCAAAGTATTTGTGTCTGTCATGTCAACAGTTCCCGGAGTCCTAAAGAAATTAATGGAAAGTAAACGACCCTGTCTCTAAACCTATGTGAAAGAGTACAACTCCTGAAGGTACCTTTTTACCTTCCTTTAGCCCGTTCCTGTCAATTCTTTACTCCCGGTCAGCATAGGGTAACTAGGTATGTCTTTTAACTAGTAGTAATTTTATCATATGAGTAAATAATGACACTAAAATCCCTTTTGTTTTTTCTCCTGATCCTTCTTCATCATAACGAAACCACGGAAGATTTAGACTGATAAGTGGAGACCATCATTGTAAATTTATAAAAGAAATTAAAACCCTAGGAGTTTCGAGTGTAAATAGAGATCCTCTGACTCCGACCAGAGAGGTTACACATAGAAGTGAATAACGACATGGGAATACCGTGGGGTGGGGTCATGAGAACGAACCTTCTAAGGTACCTGTCTCCTCAGAACATCCGACGTCAGGTACCCCAGCGCTTCTCAGCCTGTGCTGACTCGCTCAAGGGAAAGTGAAAAGTGAAAGTACGTAACCTCTTCCTTTACCGTTGGGTGAGGTCACAAGAACGGACCTCTTTGGGTCCCTACCCCCTCGGACCACCCGACGGCAGATACCCTAGTGTGTGTCAACCTGTACTGACTTCACTGAATCGTCGTCGTCGTCGTCAATCCATTGTTATAAGAAAGACGAAGTAGGTTCCTTATGGATATACGTTAGACTGTACCTAGGTTCGTAAGATTAATAACAACATTTACGGTATATGAAACAGGTAGATAGTGTCAAGTAAAAACAACGTAACGTCAAGTAATATATAAGTAGTGTTATTAACGAACAATATCATACGATACTTATATTATATTTAACTTCACAATTACGCCGGTGTTATCCCTTTCACCTCTACACGACGAACGTTTGTCCTACAAGACGGTTCCTCTACCTGTGTCGGAACTCTAATTACCAGGGAACGTTTATTCCCTTGTAAGGGAAGAACACTATTCCCGAGACCTGTCTGAGACGTCATCCGGCCTTGAAGTGAGGGAAAACGACATGCTATTATAAACACGTGTACGCGACATGACTTGTTCAAACCAGTATGTCAGACCTTAAGACGGGTCTCCCCTATATATATTTATTTGGCGCTCGAGCGACCGCGTGTGTCAAGAATAGGGAGACCGGTCTCACATACAGAGAACACACGCAGAGCATACAGAGCATACAAGGCACAGTAAAGTGAGCATCATTGGTTGTATTTATTAATTAATAACACATGAGTAACAAATTCAATAACAAGACTAAAGTGTACAAGTATAAAGACAGGAAGGAACTGTTAGAGATGTAGAACTTTCCCTACGGTTTAAACGACCTTCTGAAGGAGAGATGAGTGTTTCAAAGAAGTCTACGTATTCAGTCGAAGTAAAGAAGGTGAGGGGTCACCGTACCCCTGAAGTCCATCCACCGTTTCTGGCTCTACATCTTCTCCTACTGGTACCTCTCCACCCTCCACGTACACCGGTCCCGAAAGACAAAGGGGACACGACTACCCTGGACTCGATGTCGTTCCTTTTATACCCGTATTCTCGAATACTACGTCTTCTCTCCCGACTAAGGACTCAGGACAGTCTTGGTAGTAGTCCAGGAGTGACTCCACCCGTAGTCTCGTCCTTTGGGAGTTCTCTCCAAATTTTAGTGTGTTTTTCACTCCGTAGAGATCTAATCATATCTTACTATTCAATCGTAGTTCGAAACCCAGTTTCTCAGTCTCACCCGGAGAGGGGTACTGGGTGGGTGGTCGTCAGGTGTAGACGTTCCTCAGTAATCCTCACATATCACGTCTCCTACCGTCTACCGTCGTATCGTCAGTTATCGGTACCGTCAGTTTTCGTCCAACAGGTATAGTCGTTTGACGTTTCTTTATATTGACCCGGTCTGTCTCTCTCTCTGACTAGAGATGGTGTACCTAGCGACGAGTCACAATGCACCATCGGACTTACCCTCCTCTCAAACCCCTTCTTACTTATGTCTATATACATACCGACTCAGGGAAACGACAGATGGACTTTAGATGTATTGTAACAATCAGCCGATATGAGGTTATTTTTATTTTGAATTTTTTTTTTTTTTCACTTTCAACGAGTCAGCACAGGCTGAGACACGCTGGGGTACCTGACATATCAGGTACCTTAAGAGGTCCGGTCTTATGACCTCACCCATCGGAAAGAGAAGAGGTCTCCTAGAAGGGGTTGGGCCTCTAACTTGGGACCAGAGGACGTAGTAAACGTCTAACAAATGGTCGACTCGATGTTCGCTTCGGACTCTTATAACCTCACTCATCGGATAGGGAAGAGGTCGTCTAGAAGGGTTGGGTTCCCATTTTGGTCCCAGAGGACGTAACGTCCGTGTAAGAAATGGTTGACTCGATACTTCCTTCGGAATTTTTTTATTATTTATTTATCTTCATTTATTTTTCTTTTTCCTTTCCATATATTATTATATAAAGAGACAGATATGTTACATAGGGGCAACGAATAGGTAATTTTTTCTTTTCTCTATTCGTTGTTCCTATGTGACACATCGTCTATCTTAATATCGATAATAGGACATTATTGAAAATTGTCTCGTACTAGACATTTTTATTACTTACTGATACGACATGTGAACTATCATCCTATTAAAACATCTATTTGGTATTAATTTAAATTTTTTCTTTTTTAAATAATGTGAACGATTCTTTGATCTAGAGTTAACAAGGGTGTCAATGGGTAATCTCTTTTTGGACCTCTTTTAAAAAGAACTCTTTTAAATGATATCTATCCCAACTCCTTATTTTAGTTGTTAATTCGTCTTCGACTTATTACTAAACCTTTATTTTAATCTTTCTAAGGAATTTTGCAGTGTTTAAAAAGGAGTAATAACGGGACAAAGGAATTCATTCTTATCAACCTTCTCCGTATTTGACAATGTATACAGGAAAGTAAAAATAACAAAACTCTTAAAGACAGTACTTTTATATAACGTCAACTAATTTAATAAAAGTATGTAGATATTTATCTCAGTAGAGTCAACTCTGGACATTGTAGTAATTTGTTTCAGTCACAAAGGGACGACATGAGAAAGGTTAAAGACCTAGTGTTTTATTACGTCAAATTAATTTATTCACAAATTGGAAGACACACATCCCACTGTCACATAGTACGTCGATATCCATTAGTACACGAAGAGATATCAAATGTCAGAGATACATCCAACCTAATACAGTTTTTCAAACAAGTTGTCTTTAAGACTCTGTCAGGTCCCACATTGTATAGAAGGGGGGTGCATATAAGAAAATAATTGTTTTGACTTTAATTCTCCGGTTTTTCCATCTCAGTCTTCTATCTTCTTTGTACACTTATTCTATTCTTGGTTTAGGAAACCTAAATGTTTTCACTTACATTTGTTAAACTTGTCAGATAGTCGAGTTTTCTAAGAAAATGTCCGAATAAACAGACATGAGATAAATGTCATAAATGAATAACCGACACGACGGACCGAACACCCTAGAATCAAAGGGTTGGTCACTGCCTCGGGCCTGGGAGCTCTCCCTTTCACGTCCGAGGAGTGGCGACTTGACGACGTAGTAAGACGCAGAGAGTCATCAAAATCCACGACGGGGTGGTACCAAAGTCCAGGTCACCGTAACGATCCTGAAATCTTTCCCTCCTTTTATCATTAAGAACAGTCAATCGAGGTTTTTATGAAGACGTTGATGATAAATTATCAAAAAGGAACCATATTAAAACCACTGTCTATTCTTTTTGTTCTGTTTTTTACAAATACTTAAGAAGTATAAAGTAGTCTCCTCCGTTACCGTGGGATGAGGTCATGAGGACGGACCTTTTAGGGTACCTACCTCCTCGGACCATCCGACGTCAGGAACCCCAGTGACTCTCAACTTGTACTGACTCGCCGAAGTAAAAGGGAAAAACGAAAGTACGTAACCTCTTCCTTTACCGTTGGGTGAGGTCGCAAGAACGGACCTCTTAGGGTCCCTACCCCCTAGGACCACCCAGTGGCAGATACCCCAACGTGTCTCAGCCTGTGCTGAGTTCGCTGAATCGTCGTCGTTGACGTCGTATAAAGTAACCATAATGTAGTATTATATAGTACAATGTCAGACACTTTTATTCACATCTTTATTTTTTTGATTTATTTTTCCTTCTTAAAACTTTGAGTTAAAAGGTACTGGTCTTTAACTTCCCTTTTAGTGTATTATTACTTGATCTTTCCATAAGGACTCTAAAAAAAGTTCGACTGAGGTGAAACTTGTTATAAAATGTCATTAGAAACTGTCCAACAAATTAACTTAATAATTTATAGGAACCCCAATCTTAAGTGTTTTGAGAAATCGATTTGGTAATCAATGTGATAGACATAATTAATCTTGAGTCTGATGATAAATAAAATTAATGAACGGAGAGACGAATCTCTTTTTCTTTAGTACTGTATGACGAATTTTTACAGGAAATTGAGTATACACTCAAATGTAACTGAAAGAACACCTCAGGTACTGGGATTTAATTTCAGGAATTTCACATCGTCAAATTCCTTTGTCAAATTAAATTTCACATTATTAAAAATTTTTAGTTAAATATAAAACCGACAAGGTACGTTGTACACCCTAGTATCAAAGACTGATCCCTGACTTGGACATAAAAGACGTGATCTTCGAACCTTAGAATTGGTGACCCGGTGGTCTCTTCAGGAACTTTGTCACATAACAATAATAAGTGTAATACTATACAATTGAACGTCCCTTGTGTATCCATTTGTATGAAATCATGATAGGTTATATGTTACATACTCATTAACTCCGTTTAAAGACATAGACTAAAATAAGTTCTTGTGTTTTTTATCTATTGTTTAGTAAAAATAGTTGACTATAGAGGTTTTGTTTAACTTGTTATTTTAAGTTACCCGTCACAGGGTAAATAAGTTCGAAAGGAATATAATCCATCCTTACGTAATAAATTGTACTGAATGACTTGAAAAGGTAAATAATAAAAAATTATGTAAAGGAAAACAAAGTGTCTATCATTTGTGAGACTGTTCGTCATATTAACGTATAGAGGTCAAAGAGTAACGGACAACTAAATACGACTCTTCTCAAGAGATCTGAAGAAGTTCAGTAACTGAGGAACTTTAGTGGGAGGAGTTCCGGGAGAAATGAAGAAAAAGGAGTTTCATATCTAGTCACCTAAATCGTATCCTCACTGGTGTAACATGTATTACCGTGACTAGACTAGGACCAGGTACCTCGAGGAATTCCGTCCTACTTACATTTTTTTTGTGGTCCCTGCACCTTTTCTTGTTGACGGTTCATCATCCTCCGTGTGCATCTGTCACGAAATACTTCGTACGACGTTCTCACCCAGAACTTCTTTTCTATCTATTATTATATCTTTATCCTGTCCTTACAATCTTTCGTACTTGGGCACCGTTACCACGGACACTGTCATAACTGGTCGGTGACCAACTCGAGTCACAAGGGTGTCCGGTTGAGGTCGTTGCCGAATTGTAGTGTCTCCTTCACGACCTATACCAACCTTGGTGTCGTCAAATTCGCTCTCCAGTAATGACTCACGTCGTCCCGTACCTTTTTTGGTTACTAGGTCTGTCACTCTCGGTAGACCTATGTCTGAACTCCTAAGTACTATTCTCATATTACTTCACCAAACGTCTATCGGTGTTTCGCCAGTTTTGGGTAGTGTCGGTCATTGTACCGGAGACACGACGGGTACTTCACCTTCTTCACTTCGACCGAATACGTAGGGCTCTTTCTTTAACGAAACACACACCTCTCCTTCAAGAGGTAGTAGAAACCGTCTGAACGACACCTCTTCGTCTATAGGTGTGTACTGTCCAAAGGGTCCTTTTTTATGTATCCTCTTACCTCAGAACCTAGTCTCTGCTGTTGGGAGTCCTGCCGAGGTCAGCGTCGGTCTAACTGTTACATTTGACGTTCCTTTTGGTGTTTCTCTTGTCCAACGTCATGAACCTACAGATAGTGACCGTCTTCCTCTTTAAGTCACTGACTACAAGTTAAGTCGTAGTGAACTTTCTTTTCTGTTTTATTATATACCTTACGCTACAGACTACCCTTGACCTCAGAAGGACGACTCTTAAAAGAGTGGGTCTGTTATTATAAAACTCTCTCTCGTAACGATAAATTTATCAGGGTCGTAGTGTCCAACATGTTATAAACCTGGTGATCTAATAATTTATAATAATAAAAAAGAAATTTTTAAAAAATAAAAATGAAATGTTATGACATAACCAAAACGGTATGTGACTGTACTTAGACGGTACCCACATGTACTCAAGGGTTTGGACGTGGGGGGAGGGCGGAGGGTGGGGTATAGTAGAGAGACCTAGTAGGGGCACGTGGACGGGGTTCGCAGGACATAGGACATAGTCTGTATCTGACCGCTAAACAAAGAATGTACTATCATATGTATAAAGTTACGGTAAGAGGGTTTAGTAGGGAGGGAGAGGGAGAGGGAGTCTCAGGTTTTCAGGAAAGATATGTAGACACAGAGAAAACGACAGAGCGTATGTCCCAATAGTAATGGTAGAAAGATTTAAGGCGTATATACACAATCATATGACATAACCACAAAAAGAAAGACCGAATGAAGTGAGACATACTAGCCGAGGTCAAAGTAGGTAGAGTAATCTTGACTAAGTCTACATAAGAAAAGTTACCGACTCATTATGAGGTAACACATATACATGGTGTCGAAAGAATAGGTAAGTAGACGACTACCTGTAGATCCAACAAAGGTACAGGACCGATAATATTTGTCACGACGTTACTTGTAACCCCATGTACACAGAGAAAGTCAAGACCAAAGGAGCCACACATACGGGTCGTCACCCTAACGACCCAGTATTCCGTCAAGATAAACGTTAAAAAATTCCTTAGAGGTGTGACAAGAGGTATCACCGACATGATCAAACGTAAGGGTGGTTGTCACATTCTCCCAAGGGAAAAGAGGTGTGGGAGAGGTCGTAAATAACGAACATCTGAAAACCTAACGTCGGTAAGACTAACCACACTTTACCATGGAGAAACACCAGAACTAAACGTAAAGAGACGATTACTAACTACAACTCGTAGAAAAGTACACGAACAATCGATAGACATACAGAAGAAACCTCTTTACAGATAAATCAAGAAACCGGGTAAAAGACTAACCCAGCAAATAAAAAAGACCTTAACTCGACGTATTCAACGAACATATGAAAACTCTAATCAACAAACAGTCAACGAAGTAAACGATAATAAAAGAGGGTAAGTCTTCTGACAGAAAAGTGGAACGAATATCAAAGGAAACAACACGTCTTCGAAAATTAAAATTAATCTAGGGTAAACAAATAAAAACGAAAATAAAGGTCATAAGAGCTTCCACCTAGTATCTTCTAGGACGACACTAAATACAACCTCTCACAAAACGGATACAAGAGGAGATCCTCAAAATATCAAAGACCAGAATATCAATGACCAGAATGAGACTAGAAATTAGGTAAAAGTCAAATAAAAAAACCCACTGCAATCTTTCACTAGATCAAAATGTTCACCAACTGGTCAAAAGGGTCGTGGTGAACCATTTCTCTAACAGAAATGAGGTAACATATAAGAACGGAGGAAACAGCTTCTATTCCACAGGTATCCACACACCTAAATAGAGACCCGAAAGATAAAACAAGGTAACTAGATATACAGACAGAAACACGGTCATGGTATGACAGAACTACTTACACCGAAACATCATCTCGGACTTCAGTCCGTTCAACTAAGGAGGTCAAGGTAAGAAGAAAGAGTTCTAAACCGATAAACTCCAAAAAACATAAAGGTATGTTTAGAACTTTAATAAACAAGATCAAGACACTTTCCATGGTGACCTTCGAACTATCCCTAACGTAACTTAGATATCTAACGAAACCCATCATATGAGTACAAGTGATATAACTAAGAAGGTTAGGTACTTGTACCATATAGAGGTAGTTAATCACAGGAGAAACTAAAGAAAGTAGTCACAAAATATCAAAAGATATATATCCAGAAATCAAAGAAATACATCTATATAAGGATTCATAAAATAAGAAAAGCAACGTTACCACTTACCTTAACAAAGGAATTAAAAAAAAGATGAAAGAGTAATAAGTACATATCCTTACATTCTATAAAGACTCACAACTAAAATATAGGACGTTGAAATGATATAAGTAACTAATCAAGATCGTTAAAAGACCACCTCAGAAATCCCAACAGATACCTCTCCTAGTACAGTAGACGTTTGTCACTCTCAAAATGTGGTGATCTAATAATTTATAATTTCAATGTACCACAAACACCTGACAATGAGTTTGTGAAAAATTTTTAATCTAGATAGTTATAAAAAGAAAGAAGGTCCCTAAGTTTCGTACAACGATCGGATAGTAGAAGAGATTATTGTGAACACAAAATAGTAGAGTTCTAGATTTTCTCTCATTTAAAAATTTATGAGGTGACACGACGAAATTGAATTGTTTCATTCTTGAGTAAACTAAATGAACTCTCTTTAGTTACATACGGTTTTGGTTATGTCATAACATTTCATTTTATTGTATTTTTAATTTTAATTTTTTATTTTCTAATTTTACTACATAGTGTGTGTGTGTGTTATTCTCTTTAGCTGTTACTCTCTTGTCATTCTCGGGATTCCTATAACTTTATCTCTACGTTTGGCACCTTACGAAAGATATTTTTCCTTTGTAAAATTCAAACCCTTTAGGAACTTTCCTCTTCTTTTGCTAAACTACACTGATCTTAATTTTCACTTAAGTCATCCCTTGTAAACATCGTTAGGGGACCCTAAGAGTGGGAATATCGGTCTTTTTTAAACTCATTTATAGATCGGTAATAAAGTGGAAATAACTTCCGACAAAAGGTCCATAAGTCTCATCGAAAGGACCTATTGGTACATATATATATATAAAAAAAAGGAATTCGTCAAAAAAAAAAAAACTCAAAAAAATTTAATAAAAAATAAAAAATTTAAAATTTTAGAAATTAAGAATGTACACACATACAAAACATATAATAATTTGAAATAGTGAGGACCAATTCTCTCCGTACTATACGGTTTGTAGTAAAAACCAAGCGATGGGAGTTTTGTTTTGACAAATTTTTTAGGAACTCCTTTTCTTGGTAAAGGATTGTAAATAAATAAAATAAAATAAAAAAGGACGGTCTGTTGGAAAATAATGTAGTTTTTTCGTTGTGATCCGTGATCTAAAACGTTTTGTACAAGACTGGTTGAGATTTAAAGGACTTTAATTTATACGTATTGGTGACATTCCAAAAATTACTTGTTTTGTCAATTTATGTTTGAAAGTATACGTTTTATCTAATGACATCTTGACCGTTGGAGTCTTGGTTCATGATTTAAAAGAACGTGTCTAAAGTCATCCCCACCTTACCCCTCTACATTACGATTACTCATATTTTGAATTAAAACTGAAGTATATTTCCTTTTTTTTTTGTAACTCTTTTTTTGTCGAAATTTAACTTATCATAGGAAACTTTAGTTGTCGAGTCCGGTCGGGAATGTATAGACTCCAATTATGTGTTGGTCTAAACCCTAGTTTTACTTCTAAATCCCAAATGTTACTGAAGTTTAGGTCAAAATTCTCATCGGTTTAGTGGAGTAAAGGCCTTCAGAGAAATCCTACTGAGGTTGCGAGAAAACGTCTATGAATCGACCGGTCTCAAGGACCCGGTATCAGGGTGAAAAGGTGCTGTGGTACGGTTACGACATCACACCTGAAGGAGACTTTCCGTTGGTCTCGGGATTTGGTGCCACGGAGAGGACCGTGACAGTTCGGAGTTTTCTTTTTTCTGGAGGACGAAGTTCATCCGTCAATGACGAGATCGACATCTCCAATTAATTGAGAAGGAAGAAGGGGGGTGACTGAAGGGAGTCCTAGAAATCGTCCCTTGCCGTCGAACTAGTTGTAAGGAAAGTCTTTATTTATCAAGTTTGTTCATTGAATCTCAATTGAAATTTTCTCGTCGTCTTTTGTCGGTGACGGGTAGTACAAACGTTTACTTACTCACTTACTTATGTGCACTTGTTTGTGTTTCTTTTTTGTTTAGTATTTTATTTTAGACGTGAAGGGTGCAAGTATCCCTTTTTTTTTTAGAATTTTTTTTTCATAATTAATCGTATACAAGAACACACCTAACTATCAGGTCCCGAGACTCGTCCGTGTCGGAATATTTGTCCCAACGTTGGTCGGGCGACGTGTGGTTCAGTCCTGGTCCCACGTCTCTCTNGAACTAGTTGTAAGGAAAGTCTTTATTTATCAAGTTTGTTCATTAAATCTCAATTGAAATTTTCTCGTCGTCTTTTGTCGGTGACGGGTAGTACAAACGTTTACTCACTCACTTACTTATGTGCACTTGTTTGTGTTTCTTTTTTGTTTAGTATTTTATTTTAGACGTGAAGGGTGCAAGTATCCCTTTTTTTTTTAGAATTTTTTTTTCATAATTAATCGTATACAAGAACACACCTAACTATCAGGTCCCGAGACTCGTCCGTGTCGGAATATTTGTCCCAACGTTGGTCGGGCGACGTGTGGTTCAGTCCTGGTCCCACGTCTCTCTCCGGAAGTACGTGAAGACTGTCGAGTCATGGACACTCTCTTGTCTCCACTACGTCCCTGAAGAATTGGGTGTTACGTACTCCATATACCTTTGCAGGTAGGTACTTTCTTGGTGGTCGTCGACCTCTCTGCTCCGCCCCGTAAGAGTGTCGTTGACGACTACTTCCTAAAGGGTGTGGTAGAAGAAGGCCTTGTCTCCGTAGACCACGACTCATTTACACTATCCAAATAGGGACCTCTATATTAGACGTATAAATGTTCATTTGTAAGGTGTTAATGAGGGCAAGTTGACAACTTCTTAGAGGACACCGAAGTACGACATCACCCAGGTAAGATTTTCTAAGTCCAGTTATAAAGAAAACCAGAATGAAAGTAGGACATTTATGACTTCCTCTTAGAGTGTCTAGGACACCGGAAAAACAGGGTATCTTAGGTCTATAAATTCTGTGGAAAAAGAATCCAGATATCGGTGGTCCGAGGTTACATGGAAGATTACTTATCCGTGGTCTTATTCAAGGACAAGTTTCTCTGACTGGGGAAAAAGGTAGAAAAGTGACGAACCATTGGGGGTCTGAAATTAAAACCTATCTTCTTTCATGACTTACGTATTTCACGACCTATGGGAACGGAAAATAAAGAAAGGTGGTCCTCTAAGTACATTTTTAATTACTGAAGTAGTAACTCGGTCACTATCAAGGAGTTCCAGACCTATAGAGGAGCTCACTAAGCATTAAACTTTCGTGATGAATCCTAGAGTAGGACACCCGGTACCGGATCTCGTAATGACTAAAGGAAAAGGTACAGGAGACATTCAAGTTCTTCTAGTAGACAGGAAAATACATGGTTTACTAAATAAAGTGACGTAGGACTGATAAATTTTTAGTGTATAAATGAGACCTCTTGTGAATCTCTTTCCGTTATTTTTACATCTATCATTTCTCGGAAGTATTAGGTGTTTGAGTTACCCCTCAGGTAGTATTTTATCCTTTGATCGGGGCTTAGGACCCGTAAGTTGAAATTATGATCGTTCTTCTATCTGTTACTCGCGTTGTGGGGTCGAAAAGAGGACTGAGTAAGAGGATGGACAAACTCACAAGTTTAAGTGGCGATTCTTTCGAATGGTCCACCTGTGAGGACATTCATTTATTATCTTTTTGTAGTTCTTTTTATTTCTCATTTTTATATAAACTTCACTGTTGAATATAACCCTGATTCATATATTCGAGAAGTAGAAGGTTTTGGAGAAGAAAGACTTTAAAACGGACAGAAAATACAAGGTGTCTAGAAGTCTGTTTGGGACTCTCTCTTACAGGGACCCCAAACCCTTCTAGAAAGATATGGACGTGATACTGTCTTAAGAGGAACCCCTTCAGGATAGAAGTCAAGATAAAAACAAAAAGGGTAGTAAGGATAAAAGAAAGGAATGACATGAACAAAGAATCAAATTCTTAGTGTCTGTCATATCCAGAGTTACCGGATGTAAAAGAAAAAAAGGGGGTTTGAAATTTGAAAGATAAAATTTAACCTCATATCGGTTAATTGTAATACCACCATCAAAGTGTACCTCTCACTTCTCTGAGTCCAGTATGTACATTTACATAGGTAAGAAGGGAAGGTTTAAGGGGAGCGTAGGACCGGTCGTGTATTGGGACTCTCTTAAGGTACTCGATATGTAACCCAAGAACAACCAATATGTAAAATTTATATCGTCACACATGTGCTGGTACGGTTTCAGGGATTGATAGGGAAGGGGACCGTGGGTATTCAAGTAAAAGGTTCAGATACTCAGAAAAAGACAGTGTGTTCATTCAAGTAAACATAGTAAAGGAAATTCTCAGGTGTATGTTTCCTACAGTATACTATAAAGAGGAGACTGACTGAAGTGTCATAACGTGAGAGATTTTAATAGAAAGTGAAGGACCCTGTCTCCATACCTATGTGAAAGAGTAGAACCCCTGACGAGACCCTCTAAGATATATTTTACCTTCCTTTAACCCGTTACTGTCAATTCCTTACTCGTGGTCAGTGTAGGATAACTAGACGTGTCTCTCTACTAATAGCAAATCCATAAGATGAGTAAATAATGACACCAAGATACCTTATGATTTCTCTCCTTACTCCTCTTCGTCATAACGAAAACAAGGAAGACTCAGACTGTGAAGTGACAACCACAAAAAAAAAAAAAATTAAATTAAAATAAACAAATACAAACCGGTGTGACTCAGAAGTGACGATACGTGCCGGAAAGAGGTCGACACCACTCGGGTCCGATGAGGGATTAACACCACGTGCCCGAAGAGTAACACCACCACAGAGCCCAACGTCTCGTACCTGAGATCTCCTACCCCCGAAGTCATCAACACCAAGCGTCCGAGATCTCGAACCTTAGTTCTCAACACCACGTGCCCTAATCGACGAGTCGTCGTATATTCTAGAAGGGCCTGGTCATTAGTTTGGACACAGGGGACGTAACCGTCCGTCTAAGAATTGGTGACCTGGTGGTCCTGAGAGGATGACAACCATAATTGTGAGTTTATAAAAGAAAATAAAACCATAGGGTCTGGAGTGTGAAGAGGGATCCTCTTACTCCGACTATAGAGGTTACACACAGAAGAAGTGAAGAACGAGAGACGAAATCATCATCATAAAATAGACGAAGTAGGTTCCCTATAGATATACGTTAGGTTGTAGATAGGTTCGAAAGATTAATGGTAATGTTTACGTTACATGAAACAGGTGGAAAGTTAACACAAAGTAAAAACGACTTCAAGTATTATATAAGTAGTGTAATTATTAAAGAATTAATAATTAAAATAGTCGTCGAATTGTCCGAGTGACAGAGATGGGAGATAATGATTGCGGGTACGGTAGTCGTAGGTACGGTAGTCGTAGACTTTGTTTCAAACTTTTCTATTTATATATGTACATCGACTAAGAACAACGACATGTCGTCTTTGATTGTGTTGTAACATTTCGTTAATATGAGGTTAATTTTTTATTTGACGTAAGTCCTCTCGGTGGTACAACTGAGGAAAGGACAGAGGAACCGACAAATGACGAGAAGGAGGAATAATAGATGAAAACACGTAGAGGAGAAGAGACAGAAGATCAAGACATGAAATATATAGATATTTGTCTATTGAGAGTTGAATATGAAAATTAAAGTTGAATAAAAGGATTGAGACCGAATAGATAATTGAAGGTTGATCTCTCAAGATGTCATCGACAGAATTGGTAAATCTATAAAAGAAAATCGACAGAACTAAATGTATGACGTAACCTTGGTCTATGTGTTTAGTTTATCTGACAGTTGGAATACGTCAGGGGGTTCACGTCTTGAACTTGAGAGATATCAGGTGAAACTTTCGACTAGGGTAATGAGGTAAACGGTTTACTGTAGAAGTTGGGAACGGAGACCGATGGGGTTAGAGATATTTGTTAATGGAACCCTCATAGGTAAGATAGGTCACTATAACCACTCATCTACCCTTTCTCGTTTCTTCGGTCCCTGAACCTTATGTGACTACTCTGGTCCATTTTTATTACAGTGTAATAGTTAGAAATAGAGAGAACACTGGTCTTCCTAAAACTCCTTCTTTAGTAAAACCGGAATCTCTAGTCAAGGGTCTCAATGAGTAATCTCTTTTTGGACCTCCTTAAAAAAGAACTCTTTTAAAGGATATTGATCCCGACTCCTTATTTGAGTTATTTGTCTTCAGATTGTGACTAAACGTGTATTTTAGTCCTTCTAATGAATTTTACGTGTTAAAGACAAATCAGTGACGGGACAGAGGAATATATTCTGATCGAACTTCTCTGACGGTAATGTCAGTATTGTGTAATATACACAGAAAAATAAAAATAACAAGACTCTTATAAACAGTATGTCTATGTAACTTCAAATTGTTTAATAAAGTAAGTAGACAACTATTTCAGTAGAGTCAACTCTGGACTTTGTAATTTTTCTCAGTCACGAAAAGACAACATGAAAGGGGTTAAAGACTTAGTGGCTTATTACGTCAAATTAATGTATCCACAAATTCGTAGACACAAATCCCACTGTCGCACAGTATTTCGTTATCCATTGGTACACGAGGAGATGTCCAATGTCGGAGGTACTTCGAACCTAATAAAGTTTTTAAGACAAGTTATCTGTAAGACAGACTCTATAACCTCTTACATTCTACAGAAGAGGGTGTGTGTAAGAAAATATTTGTTTTGACCTTAATTCACTGGTTTCTTTCATCTCAACCTTCTACCTTCTTGGTACACTCATTCCAATCTTGGTTTAAAGAACCCAAATGTTTTCACTTACATTTTTTAAACTCGTCAGGCAGACACTGGAGTTTTATAAGAAAACATCAGAACAGAATAGACAGATATAGAGATAAAATAAATAAATAATAAGGATAAAAATTAAATAACTGACACAATGGACAAAACACCCTAGAATCAAGGGGTTGGTCCTTAACTTGGACACGGAAGCTGCCCCTTTTATACCTCAGGATTTGTGACCTGTGTTTCCTTAAGACATAGAGATTTATCAACATTCATATACGTGGGTGGTACCAAAGTCTAAGTCATCGTGTAGATCCTTAAATCTTTCACTCCTTGTATCATAAAGAACAGATGTGTCCATCCGAATGACATGGAGACACTTGATTTTGATTGTCGTCATAAACAACATTAATGAACGGATGAACGAATCGGAGGTTTGTACGAAGTCGTTAATGTCAAATTATTGAAAGTGAATCATATCGAACCACTGTCCATTCCTTTCGTTCTGTTTCAAAACTACTTAAGAAATATAAAGTGACCTTAATGTAGTATAATATAGTGTAATGTTAGACACTTTTATTTATATCTTTAGTTTCTTATTTTATTTACTATCCCTTTCAAATCTTTGAGTTATAAGTACTGGTTTTTAACTCCCCTTTTATTGTACGATTTTCGATTTTTACATAAGGACTCTAAAAAAAGTTTGACTGATATGAAAACTGTTATAAAATGTTATTAAAACTGTCCAACAGTCAACTGAATATTATGTAGAAACGTCAGTCTCAAGTGTTTTGACAAATCTGTTTGGTAACCAATGACATGGAGACACTTGATTTTGATTATCGTTATAAACAAAATTAATGAACAGATGGACGAATCTCTTTTTATTTAGTACTGTATGACTAATTTTTACAGGAAAGTGAGTACACATTCAATTATAAATGAAAAGGTAAACACGGGTACTAGGATTTAAGTTTAGAAATTTTATATTACCGTATTATTAAAATAACAAGTGTAATATTATACAATTGAACGTCCTTTGTGTGTCTATTTGACCGGATTCGTGAAAGGTCACTATGTTACATACTCATTGACTCCGTTTAAAGACATGGACTAAAATAAATTCTCGTGTTTGTACTGTCTAGTCAACATAGTTGGTTATAGAGGGTTTGTTTAAGTTGAAATTCTAAGGTACTTATCACATGTAAATAAGTTTAAAGGGAATATAAGGGATCCTTACGTGACAACTTGTGTTGAATTGACCTGAAAAAGTAAACAAAAAAGAAATATGATAAGGAAGACAAAGTATCCGAAGAGTCCACCCTGGTCACCATTTCTTGGGTGGACGATTACGTCCTCTGTATTCTCTGCACTCAAGTTAGGGACTCAGTCCTTCTGGGGCACCTCCTCCTTTACCGATGGGTGAGGTCATAAGAACGGACCTCTTAGGGTACCTGTTTCCTCGGACTATTCGATGTCAGGTGCACAGCGTTTCTCAGTCTGTGTTGACTTCGTTGAATCGTGTACACGTGAGACAAAATGTTTCTCATTTGTTAAACTCTTCGTCATATTTGAGTGATAGAGGTCAAAGAGTAATGGATAAATAAATACGGAGACTTCTCAAGAAGTCTATAGAAGTTCAGTTTCGGAGGAAGTGTAGTGGGAGGAGTTCCGGGGAAAATGAAGGAACAAGGAGTTTCATATCTAGTCACCTAAATCATACCCTCACTGGTGTGACATGTATTACCGTTACTGGACTAGGACCAGGTACCTCGACGAACTCCGTCCTACTTACATTTGTTTTTGTTGTCCCTATTTCTTTTCTTGTTGATGGTTCTTTACCCTCTGTGTTCATCTGTCACGAAATACTTCGTACGACGTTCTTACCCAGAACTTCTTTTCTATCCATTATTATATCTTTATCCTGTCTTTACAATCTTTCTTACTCGGGTACCGTTACCACGGACACTGTCATAACTCGTCGGTGAGTAACTCGAATTGCAAGGGTGTCCGGTTGAGATCGTTACCGAATTGTAGTGTCTTCTTCACTACTTATACCAACCTTGGTGTCTTCAAATTCACTCTCCAGATAATGACTCACGTCGTCCCGTACCTTTTTTGGTTACTAGGTCTGTCACTGTCGGTAGACCTATGTCTGAACTCCTAAGTACTATTCTCATATTACTTCACCAAACGTCTATCGGTGTTTCGCCAGTTTCGGGTAGTGCCGGTCGTTGTACCTGAGTCACGACGGGTCCTTTACCTTCTTTACTTCGACCGAATACGTAGGGTTCTTTCTTTAACGAAACAAACATCTCTCCTTCAAGAGGTCGTGGAAACCTTCTCAGTGACACCTCATCGTCTATAGATCTGTACTGTCCAAAGGGTCCTTTTTTATGTATCCTCTTACCTCAGAACTTAGTCTCTACTGTTGGTAGTTCTACCGAGGTAAAGGTCGGTTCGACTGGTACATTTAACGTTCCTTTTGGTGTTTCTCTTGTCCAACGTCATGAACCTACAGACAGTGAGGGTCCTCCTCTTTAAGTCACTGACTCCAAACTAAGTCGTAGTGAACTTTCTTTTCTCTTTTATTGTATACCTTACGATAGAGACTACCCTTGGTCACAGGGCGACGACTCCTAAAAGGGTAGATCTGTTATTATAAAACTCCATCTTGTCACCACACAATTTATCAGAGTCGTCGTGTCTAATATATTATAAACCTGGTGATCTAAATTTATAATTGTAATATACGGTAAATACCTGACAATGAGTTTGTGAAAACAAAAAATAAACTGTATAGAAAAGTATATATATATATTTGTAGAAAAGTTCTCTTTTAGAAAAGAAAAAAGGTCCCTAAGTCTCGTTTAACAGTCGGATGGTAGAAAAGACTATTTCTGAACAGAAAATAGTAGTATTCTAGATTGTCTCCCATTTAATAATTCGAGAGGTGGTGTGATGACAGAGAACTCAATCATGTTTTAGTAAACTTCGCAAAAATTGGATTCTTTTTAATTGTCACTACCTTAGTATTCTCGATATTTCTTGAGACTTACCTCTACATTTGTAATCTCACAAACGATAATTTTCCTTAGTAAGTTATAAACCCTTTGAGTACTTTCCTCTTCCGTTTCTATACGACACTGATCTTATTTTTTCACTTAAATCAACCCTTGTAAAGATCTTTAAGGTACTCTAATAGTGGAAATTTACGTCACTCCTAAAACTCTTTAATAAATTACAATTACGTACAAATAACTTCCGACCGAAATTCCTTAATTCTCATTGAAAGGAACTATCGGTACATAAATAACATATATCAATTTGAATTGGTAAGAACGAATACTATGTGTATACGGTTCGTAATGAAAACCAAGAGATGAATGTTTTGTTTTAACATAGTCTTTAAGTGAACCCCATTTTTTGAAAAAGGATTGTAAATTTCTTTTCTCGTTACTCTGAAAGACACGATTTATGAATAAGGTGACGTAGGATTATAAATAGTTGATATATAAATGAAACTTTTTATAGACCTATATACCGTTATTTTTACATCGATCATTTTTCAGAAGTATTAGGTGTTTGTATTATACGTAGTATTCTATCCTTAAGTCGAGATTTAGGAACCGTACATTTAAATTATGTCCCTCCTTCTACCTCTTATACCCTTTGAGAGGTCGGACAGAGGACAAGAGGATGGACTAACTGACAAGTTTAGGTGTCAATTCTTCCGAAGAGTCCAACTGTAAGGACTTTTCATCTATCATCTTTTTTAAAACTTACTTATCTCATCTTTTCATAAACTGTACTATCAAATATAACCTTAATGTCATATTCTAGAAGTAGACGGCTTTGGAGAAGAAAGATTTTAAAACGGACAGAAAGTACTAGGTGTCCAGAAATCTATGTGTTTGGGACACTCTCTCACAGGGACCCCAAACCCTTCTAATAACTTTCTTATTTGTTCAATGGAAAGATATGAACGTTATATTCTTTTAAGAGGAACCTCTTAAGGATAGAACTCAAGATAAAAAAGTAACCAGGATAAAAGAAAGGAATAATACAAAGAAAGAGTCAAAGTCTTGGTATCTGTCATGTCAAAGTTCTCGGAGTCCTTAAGAATTTAATGGAAAGAAAAGGACCCCGTCTCCCTATATGAAAGAGCGGAACCCCTGAAGGGACCTTTTGACATATTTTACGATCCTTTAACCCGTTACTGTCAATTCCTTACTCCCGGTCAGTATAGGGTACCTAGGTATGTCTTTCTACTAATAGAAAATTTATAAGATGATTAAATAATGACACCAAGATACCTTTTTTTTTTTTCCTTTTCCCTCTTCATCATAACGATTTAGACTGAGAAGTGTCATTATTGTAATTTTATAAAAGAAATTAAAACTTTAGGGTTTTTAAGTATGAAGAGAGATCCTCTTACTCTGAACAGAGAGGTTTCATAGAAGCGAAGAACGACATAGTAAACACAAGTCAACGAATTCAGTGCAGACCGGGAAGTCCGGGGTTACCTGGGTCGTCAGAGGAGACAGGTACCCTAAAAGGGTTGTTCTTGTGACCTCACGCAACAGTACGGGAGGAGGTCCCCAGAGGGGGTGGATCCCCAGTTTGGACGTAAAGGACGTAACGTCCGTCAAAGGAATGGACGACCCGGTAACCCCTTCGGGACGACATAGAAACCACGGTTTTATTAACACCAAAAACGTAACAACAAACTATAACATTACGTAATAATTTAATCACAGGAGTCGACCATTTCTTAGGTGGACGTTACACCCTCTGGACCCAAACTAGGAACCCAACCCTTCTATGGGACCTCTTCCCTTTCCGATGGGTGAGGTTATTACTATCGTCGTTGGTCGAGGGGTCTCTGTACTCTCCGACTGTCCCTGAAGTCCATCCACCGTTTCTGACTCGACATTTTCTCCTACTGATACCTCTCCACCCTCGACGTACACCGGTCCCGAGAGAAAAAGGGGACACGACTATCTTGGACTCGATGTCGTTCCTTTTATACCCGTATCCTCGAATACTACGTCTCCTCTCCCGACTAAGGATTCTCAGGACAGTCTCGGTAGTAGTCCAGGAGTAACTCCACCCATAGTCTCGTCCTTTCAGATTTCTCACCAGGTTTTCGTGTCTTTTTCACCCCTTAAAGAACTAATGATATCTTACTCTTGACCCTATCGTTGTCCCGTACCTGTTCTCTCTGTCTCACCCGGTGAGGGGTACTGGGTGGGTGGTCGTCACGTGTAGACGTTCCTTAGTAATCCTCACGTATCACGTCCCCTACCGTCTACCGTCATATCACCGACTATCGACACCGGCAGTTTTCGTCTAACAGGTATAGTCGTTTTTGACGTTTCTTTAAATTAACCCGGTCTGTGAGTCTCTTCCTCTAGTTAGACAACGACCAGGTGTTTCAGAGGTCGTAAAACCCCCGACACCACCATCACTTCGTCTCCAGCTGGTCCCTCTCGACCGACTCCTTCTTCATGTACCCCCACACCTCCACCTACAGTCGCGGTTATCGGTTGTCGTCCACTCAAAGGATTTTCTGAGTCGTTCATCTCCAGATCCTTCTCTAGTTTCTCCTAGACACCGAACAGACCCAATGACCTGTCAGGACTCTCCTGTTTCNCGACTCCTTCTTCATGTACCCCTACACCTCCACCTACAGTCGCGGTTATCGGTTGTCGTCCACTCAAAGGATTTTCTGAGTCGTTCATCTCCAGATCCTTCTCTAGTTTCTCCTAGACACCGAACAGACCCAATGACCTGTCAGGACTCTCCTGTTTCAGTCCCAAGAACGACGTCAAGTAAAGTCCAGAACTACCCGATGTCCTTTTCTTAGTCGTACTTCTCCTACGTGACGTCAATCGATCTTGGAACCTAGGAAAGAGAACCGTTACCCAAAATGAATATGGTGGTTACCGTCCTTACCCATTTGTTGATTTTATCCTTACCCCTCCTGTTCCCAACATGGAGTGTTTCTACCAGTTTAATTCGTCTGTAATTCCATTCTCTTCCTTTCTTTGTTGTCTCTAAAGGACCTCAATACCTTCGCATTCACTCAAAAGAATTATTTTAAAACACTAACCATAAATTGATGAACGAACACTTAGACAAAAGAAGTGTTCTGGTACTCAGAAAGTTCCGTCTCCACTGTAAAGTCATGAATCGAGTCACGGACCGTGTTTTTTCCCCGAGTTATTTATGAGGGTGGGTGGGAGTGTCACTGATAAGATCAAGTTCCAAACACTAAACGACCTCTTGACAATAAGAGGATTGATAAAATTGTACCTAGAACGGGGTAGGTTATACAAGAGGTATGACACCAGTCTCACTAGAAAAAAAAATATTTTTTATTTTAGAGTAGTACAGTGAAGAAATAAATTTTTAACCAAAGATGGGTACCTTGAGCCGAGTTATAAACCGTCGGACCTACCCTACTCTTAAACCCCTTCTTGTGTGGTTTCACATACATACCGACTCAGACAAATGACAGATAGAATCTGATAATGTTGTAACAATCATCCGATATCAGGTTGTATGTTATTTTTCAAATTTTTTCTTTTCTTTCTTTTCTTTTATCTATTCGTTGTTCGTATATAACGCATCGTGTTTCTTAATGTAATGGGACATTATTGAAAATTACTTCGTATTAGACATTTTTATGACTTAATGATACGATATGTGGACTTTGATGATATTAATAATCTCCTTACGTCTAGTTTTGATATTACTCCATAGTGGAGTGTGACCAGTCTTACCGGTAGTAATTTTTCAGATGTTTATTGTTTAAGACTCCTCCCATACCCCTTTTGTCTTAACAGGATGTAACGTCTACCCTTACATTCGACCATATTGGTGATACTTTTGTTATGTTTCCAAAGAGTTTTTTAATTTTTAGCTCGACGATATCGTACATACTAAGTCGTAAGGGTGAGGACCCGTATATGAGTCTGTTTTGATACTAAGTTTTTCTATGTACGTTGGGATACAAGTATCGTCGTCGTGATAAATGTTGTCGGTTTTATATCTGTGTTGGATTTTCAGGTGCCTGTCTACTTACCTATTTCTACACAATATATATAATAGTATGATCCACTTCATTCCTAACGGCTTCTTAACTACGAAAACTTGACACCACAACCTCTTCTGAGAACTCTCAGGGAACCTGACGTTCCTCTAGGTTGGTCAGGTAAGACTTCCTCTAGTTGGGACCCCAAAGAAACCTTCCTTACTACGATTTCGACTTTGAGGTCATGAAACCGGTGGAGTACTCCTCTCAACTGAGTAACCTTTTTTGAGACTACGACCCTCCCTAACTCCCGTCCTCCTCTTCCCCTGCTGGCTCCTACTCTACCGACCTACCGTAGTACATGAGCTACCTGCACTCAGGCTCACTTGAGACCCTTTACCACCACTTGTCCCTCCGGACCGAACGACGCTAAGTACCCCAGCGTTTCTCAACCTGTGCTGACACGCTGACTTGACTTGACTTGACTTCATTCCTACTCTACCAACCTACCGTAGTGACTGAGTTACCTGCATTCATACTCACCTGAGACCCTGTGTCACTTCCTGTCCCTTCGGACCGGACGACGTCAAGTACCTCAACGTTTCTCAGTCTGTGTTAACACTCTGATTTGTCGTTGTTTTCACTTCATTTAGTCTTTCTCTATCTATGGTATACTATAGTTAATATATCCTTTTTGGGATGGTATAGACTGTTTCGAGTAAACCAAAACTCGAAGTACAGTGGTCGAAGTAGAGTGTGGTGTCAGGTAATAGTAGACGAGGGTCGTTGTGACAGACGTGACGTAACGGAACATACCAGGTACAAGGAAGAGTAACGAGACTCAGTCGAGAACGAGTAGGAAGATTGAAACCGAGATAACCACTGAAAGAATCCTTTCAGAAGGTACCGAAGAAACTGTTTCTGTTGGGAAGGAAAGATCCGAGGGTACCGTGGAACCAGTTAACGACTTCAACATTATACCTCCTACATTAGTGTAAATAAAACAAATTTATAAACTCAATAAATCAATTACAACCAAAGGGATTGTTACAAAAGGAGAGAACACATAAAGATCATGAACCTTACGATTTAGGTCATAGACAGTCTTTTATTTATTTAACCTATTACTTTTCACTTCCGTCCTCTCCTACTATGTAACAGAAGGGGGTTTTCAGGAGAAGGTAAAATTCTTATTTTGAAAATGATTGTTTTATAACAGGATCATTGTACCCAACCCTTATAACTAGGTAAATTAAGGAAGTAGGTAGTTCAAATCTGGTTACCGATCTTGAAAATAAAGGATATTTTACAGGAAGTAAAAGTTGACAAAGAGTGGAAAATTTAACAGTAGGCAAAACTCGAAAGAGATTAGTTGAGTGATGTAATCAAAGTGCAAAGTAGTCGTCGAATTGTACCAAGTGACAAAGATGAGAGATCATTGATTTTAAGTGAGGCAACCGTAGGTACGGTAGTCGTAGACTTTGTTTAAAACTCCCCTATACACGTATGTATATCGAATAAGTGTAAACAGATGTCGTCTTTGATTGTGTTGTAACACTTTCTTTCACTTTCACTTCAACGAGTCAGTACAGCCTGAGAAACGTCGGGGCACCTGACATCGAATGGTCCGAGGAGGTAGGTAGTCTAAGAGGTCCGTTCTTATGACCTCACCCAACGGTAAAGGAAGAGACACCTTAGAAGGGCTGGGTCCCTAGCTTGGACCTAGACGACGTAATGTCCGTCTACGAAATGGGAGACTCGGTGGTCCCTTCAGGTAACATTTCGTTAATATAAGATTAATTTTTTTTTAGACGTAAGTCCTCTGGGTGGTACATCTGAGGAAAGGTCAGAAGAACCGACCAATGTCGGGAAGAAGGAATAATACGTGAAGACCGACAGAGGAGAAGAGACAGAAGATCAAGACCCGAAAAATATAGATATTTGTATATTAAGAGGTTAATATGGAAATGAAAGTTGAATAAAAGGATTGAGATCTGAATGTATAAATTGAAGGTTGATCTGTCAAGATGTCATCGTTAGATTACGAAATTACATAAAAGAATGTCTATCGAACTAAATACATAACGTAACCTTTTTCTATGTGTTTTACAATACGTCAGGTAGTTCAGGTACGTCTTGAACTTGAGAGATACCAGGTGAACCTTCCGACTAGGGTAATGAGGTAAACGGTTTACTTCAGAAGTCGAGGACGGAGACCGAAGGGATTAGAGATATTTACCACTGGAATCTTTATAAGTAAGATAGGTTACTATAACTATCTACCCTTTCTTGTTTCTTAGGTCCTAGAACCGTATGTAACTACTCTGGTCCGTTTCTTTTACATCAAATCTTCGACTCGCAATGGTTATAAATAGAGAAAACCCAAGTCTAAAACCGTCGTCTTCTTTAGTAAAACCGGAATCTCTCTCAAAGGTTTCAATCTTTTTTTGGACCTCCTTAAAAGACAACTCTTTTAAAGGATATGTATCCCAACTCCTTACTTTAGTTGTTAATTTGTCTTCAGATTGTAACTAAACCTGCACCTTAATCTTTCTACTGAATTTTGAGTGTTAAAACAGATCAGTGACGGGAGAGAGGAATATACTCTTATCAAACTTTTGTGATTGTNTTTTTTGGACCTCCTTAAAAGACAACTCTTTTAAAGGATATGTATCTCAACTCCTTACTGTAGTTGTTAATTTGTCTTCAGATTGTAACTAAACCTGCACCTTAATCTTTCTACTGAATTTTGAGTGTTAAAACAGATCAGTGACGGGAGAGAGGAATATACTCTTATCAAACTTTTGTGATTGTATGTCGGTAGGTATTATACAATACACACAGAAAAACAAAATTAAAAAGACTCTTGAAAACAGGATGTTTATATGACTTACTTTAAATTGTTTAACAAAGTATGTAGACAACTATTTCAGTAGAGTCAACTCTGAACTTTGTAATTTGTCGCAGTCACGAAGAGACGACATGAGAATGGTTAAAGACTTAGTGACTTATTACGTTAAATTAATTTATTCACAAATTGGTAGACACAATATCACACCGTCCGTCGTTATCCATTGGCACACGAGAAGATATTAAATGTCGGAGGTACATACAAGTCAGTCAGTCAAGTCAACGAGGTAGTACAGGCTGACAAACGTTAGGGTACATGACGTCCTGCGGTCCGAAGGGACAGTCAGTGGTTGAGGACTTCGAATGAGTTTGAGTACAGGTAGGTCAGACACTACGGTAGGTTGGTAAAGTAGGAGACAACAGGTGAAGAGAAGGACGGAAGTTATAAGGGTCGTAGTCTCAGAAAAGGTTACTCAGTCAAGAAACGTAGTCCACCGGTTTCATAACCTCAAAGTCGAAGTCGTAGTTAGAAAGGTTACTTATAAGTCCTGACTAAAGGGGATCATAACTGTTCGAACTAGAGGGACGTCAGTGTCCCTGAGAGTTCCCAGAAGAAGTTGTGGTGTAAAATTTTCGTAGTCAAGAAACTACGAGTCCAAAGAAATATCAGGTCGAGAGTGTACTGATGACCTTTTTGGTATCGAAACTGATCTGCCTGGAAACAACCGTTTCATCACAGAGACTAAAAATTATTCGACGGATCCAACCATTATCCAAAAGAAGGTTCTTCGTTCACAGAAGATTAAAGTACCGACGTCAGTGGTAGACGTCACTAAAACCTCCGGGAGTTTTATTTTAGAAAATCACAAAGGTAACAAAGAGGTAGATAAACGGTACTTCGTTGTCCTGACCTACGGTACTAGAATCAAAAAACTTACAACTCAAAATTCGGTTCAAAGGGTGAGAGGCGAAAGTGAAAGTAGTTCTCCGAGAAATCAAGAAGAAGTGAAAGACGATATTCCCACCACAGTATATGCGTAGACTCCAATAACTATAAAGAGGGTCTTTAGAACTAAGGTCGAACAAGAAGTAGGTCGGGTCGTAAAGCGTACTACATGAGACGTATATTCAACTTATTCGTCCCACTGTTATAGGNGATTAAAGTACCGACGTCAGTGGTAGACGTCACTAAAACCTCCGGGAGTTTTATTTTAGAAAATGACAAAGGTAACAAAGAGGTAGATAAACGGTACTTCGTTGTCCTGGCCTACGGTACTAGAATCAAAAAACTTACAACTCAAAATTCGGTTCAAAGGGTGAGAGACGAAAGTGAAATTAGTTCTCCGAGAAATCAAGAAGAAGTGAAAGACGATATTCCCACCACAGTATATGCGTAGACTCCAATAACTATAAAGAGGGTCTTTAGAACTAAGGTCGAACAAGAAGTAGGTCGGGTCGTAAAGCGTACTACATGAGACGTATATTCAACTTATTCGTCCCACTGTTATAGGTACATACAACCTAATGTACTTTTTAAGACTAGTTATCTTTAAGATCAGACTCCATCAAGTCCCATATTGTGCGAAAGAGGGGTGTGTAAGAAAATATTTGTTTTGACCTTAATTCTCTGGTTTCTTCTATCTCATCCTTCTACCTTCTTGATACACTCGATCCAATCTTGATTTAAGAAACGAAATGTTTTCACCTGTATTTGTTAAACTTATCAGACAAGTACTTGGGTTTTATAGGAAAATATTGAAAAGTCAGACATAGACATAAAAAATAAATCATCAGAATAAATAAATACATAACCAACGTGACGGACCGAACACCCTAGAATCAAGAGGTTGGCCCCCAACTTGGATCCGGGAACCGTCACTTTCACGTCTTACGATTGGTGACCTGTGGTCTCTTAGGATATAGAGATTTATCAACCCTTACGAACATGGGTGGTACCAAAGTACAGCCCTCGACACAATCCGTAATGACTGTTTTACCTCCGTACCGGGATTAGGGAAGGGAAACAAGGTGTCCGTGTCTGACCTTACTTCCTCAATCCGAAATACTAAGACTGAACAAAGAAGGAAAGGAGCTGACTCAACTGACTTTTCTTACAATTCCACGAATAACAAAAACTCTCCTCGTACTTTTCCGTGTTTCGGAAGATGTCGACACGAGTTTTTTATTAAGTATTTCAATTAGTGACTGTAAACAAGTTTCTGAAAATGTTTTCTTACAAGGTGTTACTCGTGCGTTCGGCGTCGAACTCCGGTACCCTCCTAACGATAGACTTCGGATAAACACTCCTTTCACAAATACCGTTTTTTCAAACGATTTAAATCCAGAATTTTTATTAATTTTATCAATTTCAGAGATTATATTTCTAATCTCTGAAATCTCTATAAATATCGATCTTCGGGGAAGAATCTTTATCACTCGAATCCTATGATCCTCGTTTGTTCTGAATTTTTCTAGTCTTAATTTGACTTTTGACACCATACGTCGGGTCTGTAATCGTACTCAATATCACATAAGTGTCCCTGTGTACTCTTTTTCATCTATCCTCTGAGCGACTCCATCCTTGAGGAAAACTCCCTGTTGTCACTAAAAACCTCTGTTTTTTAGACCCAGTCAC
Organism: Capra ibex; assembly: GCA_006410555.1. Classification (NCBI taxonomy): domain Eukaryota; kingdom Metazoa; phylum Chordata; class Mammalia; order Artiodactyla; family Bovidae; genus Capra; species Capra ibex. Next base: position 17,763,091 of record SJYO01000647.1, on the reverse strand, counting down.
CCTTGACTTTTATAGTTTAGAGACTAGATTACGAAAACATTTTTATATTTTCTCTTAGAATCGAACTTTATTTGTCCGTCAGGTTCTTTTGACTCTCCGACGGAGTAAGAAGAGTGGTTGCTGTAGCAAGTAGAGAAGTCCAACTTAGGGACCGACGACCTCGACCTGAGACCGTCAAAGTCCAGGTCACTGTGAAGTACCTCGTATCTTTCACTCCTTGTATCATTAAGAACAGATAATCGAGGTTTTTATGAAGTCGTTTCTTTCGACTCACGGTTTCTTAACTACTAAAACTTGACACCACAACCTCTTCTGAGAACTCACAGGGAACCTGACGTTCCTCTAGGTTAGTCAGTTAGGATTTCCTTTAGTCAGGACTTATAAGTAACCTTCCTTACTACGACTTCGACTTTGAGGTTATGAAACCGGTGGACTACGCTTCTTGACTGAGTAACCTTTTCTAGGACTACGACCCTTTCTAACTTCCGTCCTCCTCTTCCCCTACAATCTCCTACTTTACCAACCTACCGTAGTGACTGAGCTACCTGTACTCAAACTCATTCGAAACCCTCAACCTCTACCTGTCCCTTCGGACCGTACGACGTAAGGTACCCCAACGTTTCACAACCTATACTGACTCGCTGACTTGGTTTGATTTAATGATGAGCTATCGAAAGTGAAACATATTTAAACTACTATCCATTCCTTTTAGGGTACCTGCCTCCGCGTACCATCCGACGTCAGGTACCCCAGCGATTCTCATCCTGTGCTGACTCGCTCAAGTGAAAGTGAAAAGTGAAAGTACGTAACCTCTTCCTTTACCGTTGGGTGAGGTCACAAGAACGAACCTCTTAGGATCCCTACCCCCTCGGACCACCCGCGGCAGATACCCCAACGTGTCTCAGTCTGTGTTGACTTCGGTGAATCGTCGTCGTCGTCGTCGTTCCTTTTACTTGAACTACTTAAGAAGTATAAAGTAACCATAAAATAGTATAAGATAGTGTAATGTTAGACTCTTTTATTTATATCTTTACTTTTTGTTTTATTCATTATCCCTTCTAAAACTTCGAGTTAAAAGATACTGGTCTTTAACTCCCCTTTTATTGTATAGTCACTCGTTCTTTCTATAAAGACTCTAAAAAAAAAAGTGTGCCGGAGGTAAAAATCGTTATAAAATGCCATTAGAAACTGTCCAACAGGTAAACTTAATATTTCATAGAAACCTTAGTCTCAAGGTTAAATAGAGACAATTAATCATGAGTTTCGTAATGAACAAAATGAATGAATGAACGAAGAAACAAACCTCTTTTTCTTTAGTACTGTATGACGAATTTTTAAAGGGAATTGAGTATATACTCAATTGTAAACAAAAAGATCAACTCATTGGTATCGGGATGTGAGTTTAAGAATTTTGTTTTGTCGTATTATTGAAATAACAAGTGTCATATCGTACAATTAAATGTCCTTTGTACGTCTAATTGTTCGGAATCATAATAGGTTGTTATGTTATATACGTATAAACTCCGTTTAAAAACATGGACTAAAATAACTTCTTGTGTGTTCTTATACATTTGTTTATCAAAATAGTTGAATATAGGGGGTATGTTTAAGTTGTAATTCTAAGGTTCCCCCGAAGCGATCACCGAGTCACCATTTCTTAGACGGACGGTTACGTCACTATGGTCAAACTAGGGACTAGGCCCTTTAGGGTGTAAGGTACCTCGTCAATTCGGCTAAACAGTGTCATCCTCTTCGGTGTCGTGACTCTATGGACTCGTGGTACTTACTTTCGAGGGTCAGCAGTTTTGGTCTCCTTTCCGACGGTGTCGTTACTTCTGAGTCGTGTCGGTTTTTTTTTTTTTTTTTCTAAAACACCTATCACAGGATAAACAAGTTCAAAGGGAATGTAATGGATCAGTGTGTGACAATTGTGTTGATCTGACCTGAAAGGGTAAATAAAAAGAAATATATTACGGAAGACAAAGTGTTTTTCATTCGTTAATCTTTTCGTCATATTAAAGTGTAGAGTTGAAAGAGTATCGGAAAAATGACTACCGAACCTTCTTAAGAGATCTAAAGAATACCAGTCTCAGAGGAAGACTAGCGAGAGGAGTTTCGGGGGGATGAAGGAACAAGGAGTTTCATATCTAGTCACCCAAATCATGTCCTCACTGGTGTGACATGTATTACCGTTACTAGGGAAGGACCAGGTGCCTCGATGGACTCCGTCCTGTCTACATTCACTTCTATTGTCCTCGTATCTTTTCTTGTTGATGGTACTTCACCCTCCTTGTGTATCTGTCACGAAATACCTCGTACGACGTTCTTACCCAGAACTTCTTTTCTATCTATTACTATATCTTTATCCTCTCTTCCCAATCTCTCTTTCCCTGGTACCGTTACCAGGGACAGTGTCTTACTTCATCGGTAAGTAACTCCAGTCACAAAGGTGTCCGGTTGAGGTAGTTACCGAATTGTAGTGTCTTCTGCACTACCTATACCAACCTTGGTGTCTTCAAATTCACTCTCCAGTAATGACTCACGTCATCCCGTACCTTTTTGGGTCACTAGGTCTATCACTGTCGATGGACCCATGTCTGGACTACTAAGTACTATTCTCATATTACTTCACCAAACGTCTATCGGTGTTTCGTCAGTTTCGGGTAGTGCCGGTTGTTGTACCAGAGACACGAGGGATTCTTCACCTTCTTTACTTCGACCGAATACGTAGGGTTCTTTCTTTAACAAAACACCCATCTGTCCTTCAAGAGGTCGTAGAAACCGTCGTAGTGGCACCTCATCGTCTATAGATCTGTACTGTCCAAAGGGTCCTTTTTTATGTATCCTCTTACCTCAGAACCTAGTCTCAAGTGTTGGTAGTCCTACTGACGTAAGGGTCGGTGTAACTGTTACATTTAACGTTCCTTTTGGGGTTTCTCTTGTCCGACGTCATGAACCTACAGACAGTGAGGATCCTCCTCTTTAAGTCACTGACTCCAAACTAAGTCGTTTCTGTTTTATTCTATACCTTACTATAGAGAGTACCCTTGGTCTTAGGACGTCGACTCCTAAAGGGTAGATCTGTTGTTATAAAACTCCCTCTCGTAACAACAAAACCCCAAATGGACCACCGAGTCACCACTTCTTTCTTAGATATTTACGTTCTCTGTACCTAAGAGGGCCCTCGGTCGTATCACTTAGGGTGGGTACCCTTTCCAATACCCCTTCCCCCGGACCGTTTTTCGTTTCCAACTCTAGTTCGGAGTCCCCATGGGGACCTAAAAGGACTCATAGATGGGGTTTTGGTCTCAGAAGGACGACATAACGCGATACGAAAGGTGGATGAGAAGACTGTATTGTCCCGCGATAGGGGCTGGTGGAAAGAGACCTTTCTCAATTGAATCTCGAGGTCAATTGGCAGAGGACGTATATTTTCCTCACAGAGTCGAGTTTGGGGAGACTACCGAGAGATTGACCGGACTTTCAATCTCTGAAAATGTCGAACACTAACAAATGTAGGGAAGTTGGCGCACTCCGTACGTCGAATTTTGTAGAATTTCTATATCTCGTAAAAGATTTCTCGACTCTTAATAACCACTACCCAAAAGTAACAACTCAGTTACTGACGACGGTCCGGAGGTATAATAAATAGAAAATCCGTGGACCTCCTATAATTAGTTACATTAACCCTATATCTTTTTCCTTATATCAACAAAACTACAATCGTTGTGATCTGAAAACTCAATCACTTGAAAGAGAAACAATATTTAGTGACATGAGGAGAAAGGAACAATATTTTACAACACAGGAACGATACATTCTTACATTGGAATTAATCACGAAAGACTCTCACCGTGGCCCGAAATCATTCTTGTTGTGAAAATTCCATTTATTCAAAGGACCAACTGCCTGGGAATAGTCTTTTCCCGGTATTTACGATTATCCGGAGGACCGGTCGTCTACTACATTTAGTGGACTCTGGACTATATGTCTACCCATACGTCTCTCTTTCGGACCCAGTCTCGACGACTGGGACGTACTGAAATGAAAAATGTAAATAGAGATACATGTTGATTTTCATATTTTCAAAAAGACCTGTTATTTCCTACCCGGTCAAGGACCTTTCTGACCAAGGGGACACAGAAAAGAAAGAATGGGATAAAAGACCGACGAAGGACAGACCCCGTATCTCCGATCGACACAGATGAATAAACGGGCCCGAAGATTCCGGGTGTGCTCTCCCTCGGGTTCCACCCCGTGGGAGACGATAAGTTCGCCCACGGACACCGGGATACATCTGTCAAATTCAGGGAACAGGGCCCCGAAATAACCGAAAGATACATTTGGTTCCTTATGTCGGAGAAAGAGAGGAGATAAAAGAATTGACGTTTGAGAAAGGAAGAGAGAGAGATTTAGATATATAGAGAGAGCGGTGTGGTAGGGACGAAGCTTAATGGGACCTAGGTGACCCCGACCTAGGGCCGTCTAAGTTGAGGACCCAGTCCTTCTTAGGGACCTCCTCCTTTACCGTTGAGAAAGGTCATAAGAATGGACCTTTTAAGACACTTGTCCCCTCAGATTCTCCCGATGACAGATACCCCAACGTTTCTCAACCTGTATTGACTCGTGTAGGTGTTTCAAACCCTTTGGGCACTTACCTCTTCTTTTTCTAAACTACACTGGAGTTTTTTTTTCACTTAATTGAACCTTTGTAAAGATCCCTAGGGTACCCTGTAAGTGGAAATATCGATCTCTTATAAAACTCATTAATAGAGTGGAAATAATGTGGAACTGACTTCCGACCGTGGTTCCTTAAGTCTCATCGAAAGGAATTATTGGTACACGTAAAACATATAACAATTTGTAATATGAGGACGAATTCTATGTGTACCGTACGGTTTCCAATAAAATCCAGGAAATGGGTGTTTTCTTTTAACATAGTTTTTAAGTAAACCCCCTTTTTTGGAAAAGAATTGCAAATTTCTTTTGTCGTCAGTCTGAAAGACATGATTTATTAAATAAAGTGACGTAGAAATCTCTAATGAGTAAATGAAACTACTTATATATCTCCATATCGTGATTTTAAATCCGTCATCTCTCGGAAGTATTAGGTGGTTATGTTACAGGTAGTAATTTATCCTTTGGTTGAGATACAAGAACCATACATGTAAATTGTGATTGTTCTTTAGTCTCTGATACCCGTTAAAACTCGGACAAAATAAGAGAATGGACTAAGTCACAAGTTTAAATATCAATTCTTTCAACTGGTCCAAATGTGAAGACTTTTTATTTGTCATCTTTTGATACTTTTTATTTCTCATCTTTTTACAAACTTCACTATCAAATATAACCCTAATATCATATTCGAGAAGTATAAGGTTTTGGAGAAGAAAGACTTTACGAAGGAAAACAAATACTAGGTACCAAGAGATCTATATATTTGAGAGTCTCTCCCACAGGGGAGCCAAACTCTCCTCATAACGTTCTTATTTGTTCTATGGAAAGATATGGACGTTATCTTCTCTTAAGAGGAACCCCTAAAGGATAGAACTCAAGGTAAACAGAGTAAAAAGGAGAAAAGAAAGGACAAAGAAAGAATCAAAGTCTTGGTGTCCGTCATGTTAAGAGTCACCGGAGTTTAAAAGAATTTAATAGAAAGTAAAGGACCCTGTCTCCATACCTATGTGAAAGAGCAGAACCCTGTAAGGAACCTTTTTGATATTTTTCCTTCCTTTAACCCGATACTGTAAATTCCGTACTCCCAGTCAGTATAAAGAAATTAGGTATGTCTTTCTACTAATAGAAAGTTATAAGGGGAGGAAATAATGACACCGAGACACATTTTATCTCCTTATCCCCTTTTATCATCACAAAACAAAGAAAAGTTAGACTGAAAAGCGACAACCACAATTGTGATTTAATAAAGGAAATTAAAACCTTAAGAGTTCGAGTGTAAAGGGAGATCCTCTTACTTCGACCAGAGAGTAACACATAGAAATGAAGAACGATATGGGAAATCCATTTTTATAAAATAGACGGAATACGTTTCCTATAGATATACACAAGACTGTAGATAGGTTCCAAATTAAGGTTAACATTTAAGGTACAGGAAACAGGTAGAAAGATACCGTTTAGTGAAAAAAAAAACGATACGTCTTCAAGTAACATATAGTAGTGTAATTATTAAAGAACAAGATCATATACGATACTTATATTATGTTTACTTATCGTTACTAACACACGAGTAACACATTCACTACAAAGACTCAGACACATAAACATAAAGGTAGGAAAGAAGATATACAAATTTCACTACGGTTTTCACAACCTCCTGAAGGACGTCTTCCGTAAGTAGAGATACTGACCAAGGAACTGGGTCAAGAAATAGAAACCGAGAGATCCCTGTTGACCTACGAGGACTGACCACCAGTTCCTTATATTAGTGATGACTTATTAAAAATGGGAGCGATGGTGAGTGAGGGTCTACCATGAACCCCGACCACCCGTATCGGACCGAGAAACCGAAGTACCATATACCGATCCAACACCGGGACTACCGGGTCGTCTCCAGTTCACCGTGTTGGTGTAATTGGTTAAAATGACACTGAAGTACGGAAACAGCTCTGACCGGACGAGTCTAGGACCTCACTCACCAGGTCCACTGTTGTGAGTAAGTAAGTAACACACCAATAGAGTGATAAGGAAAACCTGACTAAGACTATAGAATACGGACCTAACATCACTACCATAACCGTCTAGAACGACACCAGTCGTTCTCTTTCCGAGTGGGTGTACCACTCTTCAGAAGGTTCTTACAAACTTTTTCGTATAGAAACAGATAAGAGAACAAGGGAGATTAGAAAGATACCAAGGAGACTTTCACTCCGTTCATACCGTTAAAAATTCACAATCTAATTTAAAAAAATAAAATTTAAGATAATAAAGAGATAATTTATCCAGTACTTATAAAATATATTTTTTTGTGTTTATCGTAGTGATTTTCTTTGGATCTTTATGACAAATAAATATCGTTACAAAATACTGTAGTCTTAACGTAAGATACGGATACATATTTATTGTCTTCAACCTAGTAATTCAAATATTAGTCTAGAAGGTCACTTTACACAATCCTGTTAAGAAAAAGTTCTAGTTGTTTATGTATGACCGAACCGTCTTTTTTTTTTTGACTTACTTGAAACACCGGTTAAGTTACAAAATAAGAAACCCCGAAATATTATACCGATTTGTACTGTAAGAATTTATAAGAAAACAGTAACCCTTAAAAATCAACATAAGGTGAGAAAGTGACAACATAAGGTAAGAAAGTGTTTGTAACAGATAAAGGTCTTAAATGAAATTACACAATAAACCCCAAACTAACGTTACAGATTCATATGCCTATAAAATTTTTATAAATTTCGACTTACGTGAAGTGAATAAGTAAAATTGAAAAAGGAAATAAAAATAGAAAAATGACATCCAGAAACAACCAATAGATAAAATTTATATCGTAACACATGTACAGTTAGGGTAGACAGGTAACTGACTACTTACCTATTTCCACTTCACTTTGTATGTAAGTTACCTTATAATGGGTCAGTGACTTTCCTTACTTTATTACGGTAACCGTCGTTTTACCTACCGAGACCCCTAATAGTATGACTCACTTCATTCAGTCTTTTCTGTTTATAGTATATTATAGCGTATGTTGGATTTTTTCTACGCTTACTTGAATAAATGTTTTGTCCTTCTTTGAGTGTCTGAATCTCTTACTTAAATACCAATAGTCTCCCCCTTTTATTCCTCCTCCTTATCTACCCCTCGAACCCCAACGGTAAAATTGAAAAATAACATCTTTTACAGTTTGTAAGTCTCTTCATCTCAACCATTACATTATCTGGGAATACATGGATAGTAGGTCGAAACTACAGTTACAAAACGGTTATAACACGGATGATAGATGGTAAGGAAAAAAAAAGGACCTTTTAAAATTTCTTTTAAAATCTGTAACACATATATAACACGTCCGTCTAAGAAATGATGACGTAGTGGATCCCTCGGGTGTATATAACACGACATATTCAATACATTAGAACATAAGGGTCCCGTTTATAAATAATACGAAAGTTTAAATACTTCTGTAAAAATAGGTGGTACGGTACTACTATAAAGGGTGTTAATAGTTCTATCGTGTTTTTGTGTTTAATGATCTTGTAAGACTTTTTTTCCCCTTTTTCACGTATCCTGGTCAAAGATAAGAGAATGAATACTACTACTATGACCACAATGACTACCCCTGTCTTGACTTCTACCATTAAACATTCCACTGTGACTGCTGTTTTCTACTATAACTGATTTCGACTACCACTACTAGAAGTAATAATTTGACCACTATCTTTACCGTTATCACTAGTTTTACAACCATTACTACCCTTATCTACTAGTGCAGAGTTATCACAATAGTAATGTTCCTTTGAATTTCTCGTCGAGTAGGTTAGTTGAGATTTCTTATAATATATATGTATTATATGAATTAATATATTATATTATATTACACATAATATGAAGGAAACTGAAGGGACCACCGAGTCTACCATTTCGTAGACGGATGTTAAGCCCTCTGGGCCGAAGTTAGGGACCCAGTCGTTCTAGAGGACCTCTTCCTTTACCGTTGGGTGAGGTCATAAGAACGGACCTTATATGGTACCTACTTCTTCGGACCATCCGATATCAGGTACCCCAGCGTTTCTCAACCTGTACTGAAGTGAAAGTAAAACTCTATAATGACTATATTGCAAAACTCTATTATTATATCTATTGTTTATTATATCTATGAATATCGACCTTATGTATATGTTCGAACGTGGATCTCACCCTGGACCTTCGATCAAGAGGTTTAAAGATACATTACAATATAGGTTATATGGAATAGTATGNATATGGTACCTACTTCTTCGGACCATCCGATGTCAGGTACCCCAGCGTTTCTCAACCTGTACTGAAGTGAAAGTAAAACTCTATAATGACTATATTACAAAACTCTATTATTATATCTATTGTTTATTATATCTATGAACATCGACTTTATGTATATCTTCGAACGGGGATCTCACCCTGGACCTTCGATCAGGAGGTTTAAAGATACATTACAATATAGGTTATATGGAATAGTATGTCACACTGTACACTTTCGGAACCACAATTGACCGAGTCAAATAGTCACACCACCATTTCTCACACTAAAAAGAAAAGGGGGTTTGTGAACAAAGAACCTTAATAAGGATTACGGTACTTGAGAGAACTCCTTCCGTTACATGGGGTGAGGTCATGAGAACGGACCTTTTAGGGTTCCTGTCTCCTCAGACCATCCGACGTCAGGTAGCCCAGCGACTCTCAACCTGTGCTGAATCACTGAAGTGAAAAGTGAAAGTACGTAACGTCTCTCTCTACCGGTGGGTGAGGACACAAGAACGGACCTCTTAGGGTCCCTGCCGTCTCGGACCACCCGACGGCAGATACCCCAGCGTGTCTCAGCCTGTGCTGACTTCGTTGAATCGTCATCGTCGTCGGTACTTGAGAAATACGGGTCTTAGCAAAAGTCCCTAGAGAAGTGAAGGAATAAAGAATCCGATATTTACTTTACTAACTCTCACCCCCAATGGTCCCGTATGTACTATCTTCGTGGGTTGATGGGTCTCCGTACTCTTCGACTGCCCCTGAAGTCCATCCACCGTTTCTGCCTCGATATCTTCTCCTACTGGAACCTCTCCTCTCCACCCTCGACGTACACAGGTCCCGTAACAAAAAAGGGACCACGACTATCTTGGGCTCGATGTCGTTCCTTTTATACCCGTATCCTCAAATACTACGTCTCCTCTCCCGACTAAGGATTCTCAGGACAGTCTTGGTAGTAGTCCAGGAGTAACTCCACCCATAGTCTCGTCCTTTCAGATTTCTCACCAGGTTTTAGTGTCTTTTTCACCCCTTAAATAATTAATCATATCTTACTCTCGACTCTATCGTTGTCCCGTTCCTGTTCTCCCTATCTCACCCGGTGAGGAATACTGGGTGGGTGGTCGTCACGTGTAGACACTCCTCAGTAATCCTCACGTATCACGTCCCCTACCGTCTACCGTCGTATCGCCAGCTATCGGTACCGTCAGTTTTCGACCAACAGGTACAATCGTTTTTGACTCTCCTTTAAATTGACCCGGTCTGTAAGTCTCTTCCTCTAGCTAGGCAACGACCAGGTGTTTCAGAGGTCGTAAAACTCCCGACACCACCGTCACCTCGTCTCCAACTGGTCCCTCTTGACCGACTCCTTCTTCATGTACCCCCATACCTCCACCTACAATCGCGGTTATCGGTCGTCGTCATCACTCAAAGGATTCTCTGAGTCGTTCATCGCCTGGTCCTTCTCTGGTTTCTCCTCGACACCGAACAGACCCAGTGCCCTGTCAGGACTCTCCTGTTTCAGTCCCAAGAACGACGTCAAGTAAAGTCCAGAACTACCCGATGTCCTTTTCTTAGTCGCATTTCTCCTAAGTGAGTCAATCGATGTCTACCTATTTTGGAACCTAGGAAAGAGAACCTTTACAAAATGAATATGGTGGTTACCCTTCTTACCTATTTGTTTTATGGTAACCCCTTCTGTTCTCCACATGGAGTGTTTTCTACCAGTTTAATTCCTTTTCAGTTCCCTTCTCTTACTCTCTTTGTTGTCTCTAAAGGACCTCCAGAATTTCACATTTCTCAAAAGAATTACTATGAAACATATTAACCACTAAATTGATGAACGAACAATTAAACAAAAGAAGTGTTCTGGTACTCAGAAAGTTCCGTGTCCGACACAAAGTCATGAATCGAATTTCGGACCGTGTATCTTCCCCGAGTTATTTATGGATGGGTGGATGTGTCAGTCATAGAAGGATTGACAAAAGTGTTCCTAGTACGGGGGTAGGTTATGTAAGAGGTATGATACCAGAAAAGTTTTGTCTTCTAGAGTAGTACAGTGAAGTAACAAATTTTTTACCCAGAGATGTATGTTTACCGGTCATCCACGTACTTTTCTACGAGTCGTAACGATTAATAATCTCTTTACGATTAGTTTTGATGTTAGTTCATGGTGGAATGTACTCATTCTTACGGGTGGTAATTTTTCATATGTTTTATTATTTACGACCCATCTTATACTTCGTTTTCGATGGGAGAATGTGATGACCACTCTTACATTTACCAACGTAAGTGACACCTTTTGTCATACCTCCAAGGAGGTTTTTGATTTTAATCTCAACCGTATACTGGGTCGTCAAATTGAAGACCCGTATATGGGTCTGTTTTGTTACTACTTTTTACAGTGTACATGGGGATACAATTATCTTTGTGATAAATGTTATTGTTTCTGTACCTTTTTGGATTTATGGATCACTGTCTACTTACCTCTTTCTTCTACAACGTTTGTATCTTGTGTTACCTTATAAGTCAAGTCAGGTCAAGTCAGTGAGTCAGCACAGACTGAGAAACCGCTGGGGTACTTAGCATCGTGCGGTCCGGAGGGACAGGTAGTGGTCGAGGACCTTAAATGAGTTTGAGTACAGGTAGCTCAACCACTACGGTAGGTCGGTAGAGTAGGAGACAGTAGGGGAAAAGGAGGACGGGGGTTAGGAAGGGTCGTAGTCTCAGAAAAGGTTACTCAGTTGAGAGGCGCACTCCACCGGTTTCATAACCTCAAAGTCGAAATTGTAGTCAGGAAGGTTTCTTGTGGGTCCTGACTAGAGGAAATCTTACCTGACCAACCTAGAGGAACGTCAGGTTTCCTGAGAGTTCTCAGAAGAGGTTGGTGTTAAGTCTTCGTAGTTAAGAAATCACGAGTCCAAAGAAATGTCAGGTTGAGAGTGTAGGTATGTACTGGGACCCTTTTGGTATCGGAACTGATATGCCTGGAAACAACCGTTTCATTACAGAGACGAAAACTTATATGATAGATCCAACCAGTATTGAAAGGAAGACCCTCGTTCGTAGAAAATTAAAGTACCGACGTTAGTGGTAGACGTCATTAAAACCTCGGGTCTTTTTATTTCAGACGGTGACAAAGGTGACAAAGAGGTATACAAAGGGTACTTCACTGCCCTGGTCTACGGTACTAGAAGCAAAAGACTTACAACTCGAAATTCGGTTGAAAAAGTGAGAGGAGAAAGTGAAAGTAGTTCTCCGAGAAATCAAGGACAAGTGAAAGCCGGTATTCCCACCACAATACCATCAAATGACGTTAACATTATACCTCCTACATCAGTGTAAATAAATTTATAAATCCAATAAATCAATTACAACCAGAGAGATTGTTTTACTATCCTAGTAATACCGACTCTAACTTAGTCTAAAAGGAGAGGTCACGAACCTTATGTTTCATACCATATACAGTCTTTTACTTTATTTACCATTCACTTCCATCCTCTCCTGCTACCCAACAGAAGGGGATTTTCATAAAGAGGTAAAACTCTTATTTTAAAGAAAGGATGTTTTTGACAGGAGTATTGTACCAAACCTTTGTATCTAAGTAGATTAAGGAAGTAGTTCAACTCTGGTTCATACCATTCAAAATAAAGGATACTTTGCAGGAAGTAAAGTCTGACAAAGAGTGAAAAATTTAACAGTAAGCAAAACTCGAAAGAGATCAGTTGAGTAAGGGGCAATCAAAGTGGCCGTCGATTGTCTGAAATGACAGAGATGGAGATCAACGATTCAAGGTTCGACAATCGTAGACGGAATTTAAAATCCCGAAGGAAGAAACCCGAACTGAGAGGGACCAAATGTAGAAAGATTATAGAACAAAACACAACGTAGTGTATAGGTGACCACGGAGAGAAATAGTTCTTGAAGACGTAGAAGTAGGAGGATAGTCATTCTATCCTAAAAGGTAATGAGTCGTCGTAAGTAAGAGGAAAAGAGTTAATATCATATTTAAGGACCCTCGTCCCTGGTACGTACTCACGTACGTAAGATTCAACGAGTCAGCACAGACTGAGAAACGTTAGGATACCTAACATCGGACGGTCCGAGGAGACAGGTACCCTAAGAGGTCCGTTCTTATGGTCTCACCCAACAGTACGGGAGGAGGTCCTCCAGAAGGACTGGATCCCTAACTTCTATGTAACATAGAAGACGTAAACGTCCGTCCAAGAAATGATGATCACAGGGGACCCTTCGGGTCATCCCTACTCCCAAGAAATGTGATAAAATTCGTGGTGGATCCAGTACACATATACCAACAAAAGTTCCTAATAAAAAGTCATCAACGAGAGTTTTGTACTCCTGTAGATACATAAAGAGTACACACTCATCTCCTCTTTTACGGGAAACACAGTTGATGGGACTTCTCTACTTGCCATGAGACGAAAAACCTTTATTAGTTAATGTGGACTTATTTTCAAAATAAACACAGACGATTATTACTCAACACATTCCGTCTACGAGAAGTTGTAAAAACGTCACACACCGTAGGTATTAGTTTCGGAATATTCCTTAGAACACTATCCGTGTCAATCTAAAAGAAAAGGTGACTATATAGTAAAGAGGGAACAAAGTTGTTTGAAATTTACAAGGTCACAATTGACTGAGTCCTATTTCTCTGAATTGTGAAAGGAAGAACTTCGGCTCGTAAAAATTTATACAATCTTGTCTCTAAGACTTTGGAATCGTACGAATTCCTAGTAAACGACTCAGTCACTTCAGGGTCTAAGGATCCTAGGTGGGTTTCCAAGACTAACTTCTCAAGACTCCACCCTGTACTCTTAAACGAAAAGGTAGTAAGAGGTTGTAGTCTACTACACCTACAATAATTACACGACACATCTTAAGTTTATATCGTTTTATATAAGAAAATAGTAGACATAACGAGAAAAAACGAAGTAAAAGAGATAGGAAAAAGTAACTCTTGACTTTCTAAAGGGTGAAAAATGTTCTAATTCAGAAGGACATGAGGAAATAGAGAAAGTCAAGTCAGTGAGTCAACACAGGATGAGAAACCCTGGGGTACCTGAGATCGGACGGTCCAAGGAGACAGGTACCCTAAAAGGTCCGTTCTTATGTCCTCACCCCACGGTAAAGGAAGAGGTGAATGGCGAAATCTTATAATGAAGAAGTCGAGTCTGTCCCGACATTAAGAGTGTAAGGTTTAGAGAGTCCAATACGGAAGAACTGATAATAACTTATCAGAGTGACAATAGTATAGGTGGAGATCCAAATATAATATAGGTAGAGAGTTAATATCATATTTACTCTCTTAATATGATAATATATATACATATATATAAATTTTGAGATCTCTTATATACCCAACGGAATCCAGAGTTCTGTTCACACCGAGTTATGACTTTAATGGATTTATGACAAAATTGTAGAGTTTCATTACTCCCAAAAGATTGGTAGAAATTTTAAAACCGGAGTCTATCTCGTATGGGAGTTGGATCACTCAGGGACATCAGAAGAGGTCTACTACCGGGTGAAGAGACCAAAATTTCGTTTCAGAAGTTTTTCGAGTCACAGAGGTGATGAATGACGGTTAATGAAAAGTTTGGAAAACGGAAATTAGAAGAGAACTTGACTCAAGTTAGTTTGAAAACCAGAAGGGTAAGGTGACTTAAGTGAGAACAGTTACAGTTTCAAGTTAAGAGTCAGAAATTTAATGAACTGGAGAGTCATTGTGAATTGTCTGAACTACGAAAAAAAGAATGGAGTTTGTAATTTTTTTTTTTGGGGTTTGTTTTTTTTGGAACGAAAGTCTTATGGGTGGGTCGAGAGTGAAAGGTCACGTCTGAACAAAAGTCGGAGTAACCGACGAACGACGAGAAGGAAGAAGAATAAGTGAAACCATGGAGAGGAGACAAGACAGAAAATACGAAGTGTATAGATATTTGTGTATCGAGAGTTTAATATGGAAATTAAAGTTGAATAAAAAGATTGAGATCTGCATATATAAATTAAAGGTTGATTTGTAAAGATGGTATCGTCAAAATGGTAAATTCTATACAAGAAAGTCGATCAAACTAAATATATGACGGGACCTTTGTCTATGTGTTTAGTT
The DNA here is from genome assembly GCA_006410555.1 of Capra ibex. NCBI lineage: Eukaryota > Metazoa > Chordata > Mammalia > Artiodactyla > Bovidae > Capra > Capra ibex. Next base: position 17,748,009 of record SJYO01000647.1, on the reverse strand, counting down.
TTCTCTGAAAGATACAATACATCGGGTGGTTCATGTCTTGAACTGGAGAGATACCAGGTGAAACTTTCGACTAGGGTAATGAGGTAAACCGTGTACTGTAGAAGTTGGGGACGGAGACCAAAGAGATTAGAAATGAGGCATTCACTACTGGAATCTTTATAAGTAAGATAGGTTACAGTAACCATCCACCTACCTTTTCTTGTTTCTTAAAATCCCGGAACCTTATGAGACTACATGATCGATTTCTGTTGTGTAAATCCTCGACTCGTAATAGTTAGAAGTAAAGAGAACCCTGGTCTTTCTCAAACCGGTGTTTCCTTTAGAACGACCGGAATCTCTGAGTCAAGGGTTTCAATGAGTAATCACTTTTTGGATCTCCTTAAAAGACAACTCTTTCAAAGGATATCTATCCCAACTCCTACTTTTAATTGTTAATTTGACTTCGGATTGTAACTAAACCTTCATTGAATCTTTTTAATGAATTTTACGTTTTGAAGATGATAAGTGACGAGACAGAGGAATACATTCTCATTGAACTTCTCTGACTATACGTCGATGTTATCTAGTACATACAGGAAAGTAAAAATCACGAGACTTGAAAACAGTATTTTATATAACTACAAATATTTTAATAAAAGTATGTAGATAACTATTTCAGTCGAGTCAACTCTAGGCTTTATATAATTTACCTCAATCACGGAGGGATGACATAAGAAGGGTTAAAGACTTGGTGTCTTATTACGTCGAATTAATTTACACAAATTTGCAGACACAAAACCCATTGTCACACAGTATGTCGCCATCCATTGATACACGAGGAGATATCAAATCAGAGATACTTCCAATCTAATACATTTTTTAAGACTAGGTATCTTTAAGACCAGACTCTATCAAGTCCCAATTCTACGGAAGCGGGGTATGAGAAAGAAAACATTTGTTTTGACCTTAACAGTGACAAATCAGTGATCTTGTTTTGACCTAGTTTCTTCCATCTCAACCTCTTGGTACACTCATTCTAATCCTGGTTTAAGAAACCTAGATGTTTTCACATTTATCACACTTACTAGTCAGGTATTGGAGTTTTAAAGGAGGATATAAGAATCGACATATATAGAGATAAAATGAATAAATAATAATGATAATAAATAGACACTAACACGACGGGTCGAACACCTTAGAATCAAGGGATTGGTCCCTAACTTGGGGCCGGGAACCGTCACCTTCACGTATCAGGATTCGTGACGTCCCTGTGGTCCCTTAGGACATAGAGATTATCAACATTCACGACCGTGAGGGGTACCAAAGTCCAGGTCGCTGTGAAGGTTCTTGAATCTTTCACTCCTTGTGTCATTAAGAACAGATAATTGAGGTTTTTATGAAGTCGTTAATGATAAATTATCAAAAATGAATCATATTCGAACTACTGTCCATTCCTTTTGCTTTTTAAAACCTACTCAAGAAGTATAAAGTGGCTATAATGTACTATAATATAGTGTGACATTATACACTTTCATTTATATCTTTATTTTTTCTTTTATATAATTTTCCTTTTCAGAACTTTGAGTTAAAAGTTCTCTGGGTTTTAACTCCTATTTTATATGGTTACCCGTTTTTTCCATAAGGACTCTAAAAAAAAATTTCGACGGAGGTGAATATTGTTATAAAATGTCGGTAGAAACTGTCCACCAGGTTAACTGAATATTTTGTGTAAACCTCAGTCTCAAGTGTTTTAAGAAATCTATTTGGTAACCAATAAAATAGAGACAATTAATTATGAATTTTATAAAAAACGAAATTAATGAATGAACGAAGGTCTAACCTCTTTTTGTTTAGTACTGTATATACTAAATAGTGAATTCTTATAGGAAACCGAGCATACACTCAATGGTAAATAAAAAGGCTAATTCATTAGTCCCGGTAATTAAGTTATGGTATTTTATAATATCGTATTCTGAAAATAACAAGTGTAAAACTATATATTTGAATGTCCCTTGTGTGTTCATTTATGTGGATTTATGATAAGTTAATGTCTCAAGTACCCATTGATTCTGTTTAAAGACATAGATTAAAATAAGTTCTCGTGTTTTCTTATGTATTGTTTAGTCAAAGTAGTCAACTATAGGGCGTTTGTCTAAGTCGTAATTCTAAAGTACAGACAAACAAATTCAAAGGTAATATAATAGATCTTTACGTAATAAATTGTTTTATATGACCTGAATGGGAGAATGTAAAGGAAATATGTGAAGCAAGACAAAAATGTTAATCATTTGTTAATCTTTTCGTCATACTGAAGTGTACAGTTAAAAGAGAAACTTTCTGGAGAGTTTTAATCATAAATGGATGTTGAATTTTGTCAAAGGACTTCTCTGCATCTGTTGAGATAATCATATGGTTTTTATTTTTCAATTTGTTAATGTGGTGAATTACATTGATTGATTTGCGGATATTGAAGAATNGCATCCCTGGGATAAAGCCCACTTGGTCATGGTGTATGATCTTTTTAATGTGTTGTTGGATTCTGATTGCTAGAATTTTGTTGAGGATTTTTGCATCTATGTTCATCAGTGATATTGGCCTGTAGTTTTCTTTTTTTGTGACATCTTTGTCAGGTTTTGGTACTAGGGTGATGGTGGCCTCATGGAATGAGTTTGGAAGTTTACCTTCCTCATATATGCACCCAATATAGGAGCACCGCAATATGTAAGACAAATGCTGACAAGTATGAAAGGGGAAATCAACAATAACACAATAATAGTGGGAGACTTTAATACCCCACTCACACCTATGGACAGATCAACTAAACAGAAAATTAACAAAGAAACGCAAACTTCAAATGATACATTAGATCAGTTAGACCTAATTGATATCTATAGGACATTTCACCCCAAAACAATGAATTTCACTTTTTTTTCAAGTGCTCATGGAACCTTNTCAAGTGCTCATGGAACCTTCTCCAGGATAGATCACATCCTGGGCCATAAATCTAAACTTGATAAATTCAAAAAAATCAAAATCATTCCAAGCATCTTTCTGACCATAATGCATTAAGATTAGATCTCACTCCGTCTAACACTGACAGGTCGTGGGGGTCTTCAGAATCGTTTCCTCGGACGAACGTCAATCCATTCATTTCAGAGAGGCCCAGACGTTAACGGGGAAAGTCAGGAATGCCGAGACCGACGGACAGGGTCCGCCCCCTACCAGACGTCGGCCGAAAAGGGCAAGGCAGGAAACAAGACACGAGCCAGGACCGCCACAGAATACAAGCTCAAAAAGCGCACCATCGATAGGGTGTCAGACCAAACGATCGGGTTCAATCTAGCAAGACCAACACGCACCCCACAAGGACGGGTTAAGAATGTTTCGAGACGTCGGGAGGGGAGGGCGCGCAGGGACGGGACGGGGGTGAAGGGTTACCACCTACGTCCGCAGACACGACGAAAAGGCGACCCCCTCAATGACAACCCGAACATTAGACAACCAAAATTAATAAATAGATAAAAAGGAAGGATAATACAACGGGAGACACAAAGGTTCCGAGCGGTGTCTGAGCCGTCCCTCTCACAAAGGACCACAAACCTTTGGAGAGAAGAATTTTAAGGGAAGGGCCCTGCCCGAAGGGAAGGGCCCTGCCTCGAGGGAGGGGTGGAGGAAACAGAGGAAAAAGCAGAAAATATAAAAAAGGATNAAAAACTTCTGTTACCAGACGAAAAGACCAACGGACTACAGGAGACGGTCGGATTTCTTCAACAAAACACCTCAAACGAGCCGCAACTTTACAAGAAAACTCCTTAAACACTCCCTCTTTCACCAGAAGGGCAGGATAAGGAGGTGGTAGAAAGGGATTAAGGGACCTACATAAGAAAAATTACCGACTCATTATGAGGTAACACATATACATGGTGTCGAAAGAATAGGTAAGTAGACGACTACCTGTAGATCCAACAAAGGTACAGGACCGATAATATTTGCCACGACGTTACTTGTAACCCCATGTACACAGAGAAAGTTAAGACCAAAGGAGTCACACATACGGGTCTTCACCCTAACGACCCAGTATTCTGTCAAGATAAACGTTAAAAAATTCCTTAGAGGTGTCACAAGAGGTATCACCGACATGATCAAACGTAAGGGTGGTTGTCACATTCGTCTAGTAACCGAAGTCTTTGTCCATCCTTTTTTATATTTTCTGTTTTTTTCTCTGTTTCCTCCATCCCTCCCTCGAGGCAGGGCCCTTCCCTCAGGACAGGACCCTTCTCTGAGAATTCTTCTCTCCAAAGATTTGTGGTCCTTTGTAAGAACGACGGCTCAGACACGGTTCGGAACCTTCGTGTCTCCCGTTGTATTGTCCTTCCTTTTTATTTATTTATTAATTTTGGTTGTCTTTTTAAAAACGTTTTATTTCTCATCTTTTTATAAACTACACTATCAAATATGACCTTAATGTCGTATTCGAGAAGTAGAAGACTTTGGAGAAGAAAGACTTTAAGACGGACAGAAAATACTAGGTGTCTAGAAATCTATAAGTTTCGGACTCTCTCTCACAGGGACCCCAAACCCTCCTAATAACTTTCTTATTTGTTCAATGGAAAGATATGGACGTTATATTCTCTTAAGAGGAACCCCTTAAAGATAGAACTCAAGGTCCAAAAGGAAATAAAAGGAAGGAATGAGACAAAGAAAGAATCAAAGTATTGGTGTCTGTCATGTCAACAGTTCCCGGAGTCCTAAAGAAATTAATGGAAAGTAAACGACCCTGTCTCTAAACCTATGTGAAAGAGTACAACTCCTGAAGGTACCTTTTTACCTTCCTTTAGCCCGTTCCTGTCAATTCCTTACTCCCGGTCAGTATAGGGTAACTAGGTATGTCTTTTAACTAGTAGTAATTTTATAATATGAGTAAATAATGACACTAAGATGCCTTTTGTTTTTTCTCCTGATCCTTCTTCATCATAACGAAACCACGGAAGATTTAGACTGATAAGTGGCGACCATCATTGTAAATTTATAAAAGAAATTAAAACCCTAGGAGTTTCGAGTGTAAATAGAGATCCTCTGACTCCGACCAGAGAGGTTACACACAGAAGTGAATAACGACATGGGAAATCCATTGTTATAAGAAAGACGAAGTAGGTTCCTTATGGATATACGTTAGACTGTACCTAGGTTCGTAAGATTAATAACAACATTTACGGTACATGAAACAGGTAGATAGTGTCAAGTAAAAACAACGTAACGTCAAGTAATATATAAGTAGTGTTGTTAACGAACAATATCATACGGTACTTATATTATATTTATTAATTAATAACACACGAGTAACAAATTCAATAACAAGACTAAAGTGTACAAGCATAAAGACAGGAAGGAACTGTTAGAGACGTAGAAATTTCCCTACGGTTTTAACGGCCTTCTGAGGGAGAGATGAGTGTTTCAAAGAAGTCTACGTATTCAGTCGAAGTAAAGAAGGTGAGGGGTCACCGGACCCCTGAAGTCCATCCACCGTTTCTGGTTCGGTATCTTCTCCTACTGGTACCTCTCCACCCTCCACGTACACCAGTCCCGAAAGAAAAACGGGACACGACTACCCTGGACTCGATGTTGTTCCTTTTATACCCGTATTCTCGAATACTACGTCTCCTCTCCCGACTAAGGAGTCTCAGGACAGTCTTGGTAGTAGTCCAGGAGTGACTCCACCCGTAGTCTCGTCCTTTGGGAGTTCTCTCCAAATTTTAGTGTTTTTTCACTTCGTAGAGATCTAATCATATCTTACTATTCAATCGTAGTTCGAAACCCAGTTTCTCAGTCTCACCCGGAGAGGGGTACTGGGTGGGTGGTCGTCAGGTGTAGACGTCCCTCAGTAATCCTCACATATCACGTCTCCTACCGGCTACCGTCACATCGTCAGCTATCGGTACCGTCAGTTTTCGTCAAACAGGTACAGTCGTTTGACGTTTCTTTATATTGACCCGGTCTGTCTCTCTCTCTGACTAGAGATGGTGTACCTAGCGACGAGTCACGATACACCATCGGACTTACCCTCCTCTCAAACCCCATCTTACTTATGTCTATATACATACCGACCCAGGGAAACGACAGATGGACTTTGGATGTATTGTAACAATCAGCCGATATGAGGTTATTTTTATTTTGAATTTTTTCATCACTTTCAACGAGTCAGCACAGGCTGAGAAACGCTGGGGTACCTGATATATCAGGTACCTTAAGAGGTCCGGTCTTATAACCTCAACCATCGGAAAGGGAAGAGGTCCCCTAGAAGGGGTTGGGTCTCTAACTTGGGACCAGAGGACGTAGCAAACGTCTAACAAATGGTCGACTCGATGTTAGCTTCGGACTCTTATAACCTCACCCATCGGATAGGGAAGAGGTCGTCCAGAAGGGTTGGGTTCCCATTTTGGTCCCAGAGGACACAACGTCCGCGTAAGAAATGGTGGACTCGATACTTCCTTCGGAATTTTTTATTTTTTATTATCTTCATTTATTTTTCTTTTTTCTTTCCATATATTATTATGTTAAGAGACAGATATATTACATAGGAACAACGAATAGGTAATTTTTTCTTTTCTCTCTTCGTTGTTCCTATGTGACACATCGTCTGTCTTAATATCGGTAATAGGACATTATTGAAAATTACCTCGTACTAGACATTTTTATTACTTACTGATACGACATTTGAACTATCATCCTATTAAAACATTTATTTGGTATTAAGTTAAATTTTTTCTTTTTTCAATAATTTGAACGATTCTTTGATCTAGAGTCAACAAGGGTGTCAATGAGTAATCTCTTTTTGGACCTCTTTTAAAAAGAACTCTTTTAAAGGATATCTATCCCAACACCTTATTTTAGTTGTTAATGCGTCTTCGACTTATAACTAAACCTTTATTTTCATCTTTCTAAGGAATTTTGAAGTGCTTAAGAAGGAGTAATGACGGAACAAAGGAATTCATTCTTATCAACCTTCTCCGTATTTGACAATGTATACAGGAAAGTAAAAATAACAAGACTCTTACAGACAGTACTTTTATATAACGTCAACTAATTTAATAAAAGTATGTAGATATTTATTTCAGTAGAGCCAACTCTGGACATTGTAGTAATTTGTCTCAGTCATGAAGGGACGACATGAGAAGGGTTAAAGACCTAGTGTTTTATTACGTCAAAGTAATTTATTCACAAATTGGAAGACACAAATCCCACTGTCACATAGTACGTTGGTATCGATTAGTACACGAGGAGATATCAAATGTCGGAGATACATCCAACCTATTACAGTTTTTCAAACAAGTTGTCTTTAAGACTCTCTCAGGTCTCACATTCTATAGAAGGGGGACGTATGTAAGAAAATAATTGTTTTGACTTTAATTCTCCGGTTTCTTCCATCTCAACCTTCTATCTTCTTTACACTCATTCTAGTCTTGGTTTAGGAAACCTAAATGTTTACACTTACATTTGTTAAACTTACCATATAGTCGAGTTTTCTAAGAAAATGTCAGAATAAACAGACATGAGACAACTGACATAAATGAATAACCGACACGACGGACCGAACACCCTAGAATCACAGGGTTGGTCACTGCCTCGGGCCTGGGAGCTCTCCCTTTCACGTCCGAGGAGTGGCGACTCGACGACGTAGTAAGACGCAGAGAGTCATCAAAATCCGCGACGGGGTGGTACCAAAGTCCGGGTCACCGTAACGATCCTTAAATGTTTCCCTCCTTTTATCATTAAGAACAGTCAATCGAGGTTTTTATGAAGACGTTGATGATAAATTATCAAAAATGAACCATATTCAAACCACTGTCTATTCTTTTTGTTCTGTTTTTTACAAATATTTAAGAAGTATAAAGTAGTCTCCTCCGTTACCGTGGGATGAGGTCATGAGGACGGACCTTTTAGGGTACCTACCTCCTCGGACAACCCGACGTCAGGAACCCCAGCGATTTTCAACCTGTGCTGACTCACCGAAGTAAAAGGGAAAAGTGAAAGTACATAACCTCTTCCTTTACCGTTGGGTGAGGTCGCAAGAACGGACCTCTTAGGGTCCCTACCCCCTAGGACCACCCAGTGGCAGATACCCCAGCGTGTCTCAGCCTGTACTGAGTTCGCTGAATCGTCGTCGACGTCGTATAAAGTAACCATAATGTAGTATTATATGGTACAATGTCAGACACTTTTATTCACATCTGTATTTTTTTTGATTTATTTTTCCTTCTTAAAACTTTGAGTTAAAAGGTACTGGTCTTTAACTTCCCTTTTAGTGTATTATTACTTGATCTTTCCATAAGGACTCTAAAAATGTTCGCCTGAGGTGAAACTTGTTATAAAATGTCATTAGAAACTGTCCAATAAGTTAACTTAATAATTTATAGAAACCCCAGTCTCAAGTATTTTGAGAAATCGATTTGGTAATCAATGTGATAGACATAATTAATCTTGAGTCTGATGATAAATAAAATTAATGAACGGAGAGACGAATCTCTTTTTCTTTAGTACTGTATGACGAATTTTTACAGGAAATTGAGTATACACTTAAATGTAACTGAAAGAACACCTCAGGTACTGGTATTTAATTTCAGGAATTACACATGGTCAAATTCTTTTGTCAAATTTCACATTATTAAAGATTTTTAATAAAATATAAAACCGACACGGTACGTTGTTCACCCTAGTATCAAAGGACTGATCCCGGACTTGGACATAGAAGACGTGATCTTCGAACCTCAGAATTGGTGACCCGGTGGTCTCTTCAGGGACTTTGTCATATTAATATAATAAGTGTAATACTATACAATTGAACGTCCCTTGTGTATCCATTTGTATGAATTCGTAATAGGTTCATATGTTACATACTCATGAACTCCGTTTAAAGACATAGACTAAAATAAGTTCTTGTGTTTTTTATCTATTGTTCAGTAAAAATAGTTGACTATACAGGTTTTGTTTAACTTGTTATTTTAAGTTACCTGTCACAGGGTAAATAAGTTTAAAAGGAATATAATACATCCTTACGTAACAAATTGTACTGAATGACCTGAAAAGGTAAATAATAAGAAATTATGTCAAGGAAAACAAAGTGTCTATCATTTGTGAGACTGTTCGTCATATTAAGATATAGAGGTCAAGGAGTAACGGACAACTAAATACGGACTCTTCTCAAGAGATCTGAAGAAGATCAGTGACTGAGGAACTTTAGTGGGAGGAGTTCCGGGAGAAATGAAGAAACAAGGAGTTTCATATCTAGTCACCTAAATCGTATCCTCACTGGTGTAACATGTATTACTGTGACTAGACTAGGACCAGGTACCTCGAGGAACTCCGTCCTACTTACATTTGTTTTTGTGGTCCCTGCACCTTTTCTTGTTGATGGTTCATCACCCTCCGTGTGCATCTGTCACGAAATACTTCGTACGACGTTCTCACCCAGAACTTTTTTTCTATCTATTATTATATCTTTATCCTGTCCTTACAATCTTTCGTACTTGGGTACCGTTACCACGGACACTGGCATAACTGGTCGGTGACCAACTCGAGTCACAAGGGTGTCCGGTTGAGGTCGTTGCCGAATTGTAGTGTCTCCTTCACTACCTATGCCAACCTTGGTGTCTTCAAATTCGCTCTCCAGTAATGACTCACGTCGTCTCATACCATTTTTGGTTACTAGGCCTGTCACTCTCGGTAGACCTATGTCTGAACTCCTAAGTACTAGTCTCATATTACTTCACCAAACGTATATCGGTGTTTCGCCAGTTTCGGGTAGTGCCGGTCGTTGTACCGGAGACACGACGGGTACTTCACGTTCTTTACTTCGACCGAATACGTAGGGCTCTTTCTTTAACGAGACACACATCTCTCCTTCAAGAGGTAGTAGAAGCCGTCTGAGCGATACCTCTTCGTCTATAGGTGTGTACCGTCCAAAGGGTCCTTTTTTATGTATCCTCTTACCTCAGAACCTAGTCTCTACTGTTGGAAGTCCTACCGAGGTAAGCGTCGGTCTAACTGTTACATTTAACGTTCCTTTTGGTGTTTCTCTTGTCCGACGTCATGAACCTACAGACAGTGACCGTCCTCCTCTTTAAGTCACTGACCACAAGCTAAGTCGTAGTGAACTTTCTTTTCTCGTTCATTCCATACCTTACGATAGAGACTACCCTTGGCCTCAGGAGGACGACTCTTAAAAGAGTGGGTCTGTTATTATAAAACTCTCTCTCGTGACGATAAATTTATTAGGGTCGTAGTGTCCAACATGCTATAAACCTGGTGATCTAATAATTTATAATTTCAATGTACCACAAACACCTGGCAATGAGTTTGTGAAAAATTTTCCATCTAAATAGTTATAAAAAGAAAGAAGGTCCCTAAGTCTCGTACAACGGTCGGATAGTAGAAGAGATTATTGTGAACACAAATAGTAGGATTCTAGATTGTCTCTCATTTAAAAATTTTTGAAGTGAAACGACGAAAAAGAATCGTTTCATTCTTAAGTAAACTAAATGAATTCTCGTTAGTTGTTACTCTCTTGTCATTCTCGAGATTCCTTTAACTTTATCTCTACGTTTGGCACCTTACGAAAGATATTTTTCCCTTGTAAAATGAAATGTTATGACATAACCAAAACAGTATGTAACTGTACTTAGGTGGTGTCCACATGTACTCAAGGATTATATGATTTCATTTTTTTTTTTTCTTCCATGTAAGTTTTTTTATTTATTTCAGGGTAACAGTTTTTTTTTTTTTTTTTTNTTTTATTTATTTCAGGGTAACAGTTTTTTTTTTTTTTTCCTTGTAAAATTGAAACCCTTTAGGAACTTTCCTCTTCTTTTGCTAAACTACACTGATCTTAATTTTTCACTTAAGTCATCCCTTGTAAAGATCGTTAGGGGACCCTAAGAGTGGTAATATCGATCTTTTTTAAAACTCATTTATAGATTGGTAATTAAGTGGAAATAACTTCCGACCGAAGGTCCATAAGTCTCATCGAAAGGAGCTATTGGTACATACAAAACATATAATAATTTGAAATAGTGAGGACCAATTCTCTCCGTACTATACGTTTGTAGTAAAAACCAAGAGATGGGAGTTTTGTTTTGACAAATTTTTTAGGAACCCCTTCTCTTGGTAAAGGATTGTAGATTTCTATTATCATTTGTCTGAAATACATGGTTTACTAAATAAAGTGACGTAGGACTTATAAATTTTTAGTGTATAAATGAGACCTCTTGTGAATCTCTTTCCGTTATTTTTACATGCATCATTTCTCGGAAGTATTAGGTTTTTGTGTTACCCCTCAGATAGTATTCTATCCTTTGATCGGGACTTAGAACCCGTAAGTTGAACTTATGAGCGTTCTTCTATCTGTTATTCACGTTGAGAACTCGAACAGAGGACCGAGTAAGAGGATGGACAAACTCACAAGTTTAAGTGGCGATTCTTTCGAATGGTCCACCTGTGAGGATATCTCATTTATTAACTTTTTGTAATTCTTTTTATTGCTCATTTTTATATAAACTTCACTGTTGAATATAACCCCGATTCATATATTCGAGAAGTACAAGAGTTTGGAGAAGAAAGACTTTAAGACAGAAAGTACAACGTGTCTAGAAGTCTGTTTGGGACTCTCTCTTACAGGGACCCCAAACCCTCCTAGAAAGATATGGACGTCATACTGTCTTAAGAGGAACCCCTTCAGGATAGAACTCAAGATAAAAACAAAAAGGGTAGAAAGGATAAAAGAAAGGAATGACATGAAGAAAGAATCAAATTCTTAGTGTCTGTCATATTTAGAGTTACCGGATGTAAAAGAAAAAAGGGGGTTTGAAATTTGGAAGATAAAAATTAACCTCATATCGGTTAATTGTTACAACACCATCAAAGTGTACTTCTCACTTCTCTAAGTCCATTATCTATCTTTACATAGGTAGGAAGGGAAGGTTTAAGGGGAACGTAGGACCGGTCGTGTATTGTGACTCTCTCAAGGTACACGATATGTCACCCAAGAACAACCAATATGTAAAATTTATATCGTCACACATGTACTGGTATGGTTTCAGGGATTGATAGGGAAGGGGACCGTGGGTATTCAAGTAAAAGATTCAGACACTCAGAAAAAGACAGGGTGTTAATTAAAGCACACATAGTAAAGGAAACTCTCAGGTGTATGTTTCCTACAGTATACTATAACGAGGAAGAGACTGAATGAAGGGAATCATAACGTGAGAGATTTTAATAGAAAGTGAAGGACACTGTCTCCATACCTATGTGACAGAGTGGTACCTCTGACGAGACCCTCTTAAGATATATTTTACCTTCCTTTAACCCGTTACTGTCCATTCCTTACTCGCGGTCAGTGTAGGATAACTAGATGTGTCTCTCTACTGACAACAAAGCCATAAGATGAGTAAATCATGACACCAAGATAACTTACGTTTTTTCTCCTTACTCCTCTTCGCTATAACGAAAACAAGGAAGACTCAGACTGAGAAGTGACAACAACAAAAAAAAAAATTTAAAATAAACAAATACAAACCGGCGTGACTCAGAAGTGACGATACGTGCCGGAAAGAGGTCGACACCACTCGGGTCCGATGAGGGATTAACACCACGTACCCGAAGAGTAACACCACCGTAAAGCCCAACATCTCGTACCTGAGGGGTCTCCTACCCCCGAAGTCATCAACACCAAACGTCCGAGATCTCGAACCCTAGTTCTCAGCGCCACGTACCTTAATCGACGAGTCGTCGTATATTCTAGAAGGGCATGGTCATTAGTTTGGACATAGGGGACGTAACCGTCCGTCTAAGAATTGGTGACCTGGTGGTCCTGAGAGGATGACAACCATAATTGTGAGTTTATAAAAGAAAATAAAACCATAGGGTCTGGAGTGTGAAGAGGGATCCTCTTACTCCGACTATAGAGGTTATAGAGGTTACACACAGAAGAAGTGAAGAACGAGAGACGAAATCATCATCATAACATAGACGAAGTAGGTTCCTTATAGATATACGTTAGGTTGTAGATAGGTTCGAAAGATTAATGGTAATGTTACGTTAGATGAAACAGGTGGAAAGTTAACACACAAAAAAAAAATGGTTTCCAGTATTATATAGGTAGTGTAACTATTAAAGAATTAATAATTAAAGTAGTCGTCGAATTGTCCGAGTGACACAGATGGAGATAATGATTGCAGGTACGGTAGTCGTAGGTACGGTAGCCGTAGACTTTGTTTAAAACTTTTCTATTCTCATATGCATATCGACTAAGTACAACGACATGTCGTCTTTGATTGTGTTGTAACATTTCGTTAATATGAGGTTATTTTTTTTTTTTTGNATAGGTTCGAAAGATTAATGGTAATGTTACGTTAGATGAAACAGGTGGAAAGTTGACACAAAGTAAAACGGCTTCAAGTATTATATAAGTAGTGTAATTATTAAAGAATTAATAATTAAAGTAGTCGTCGAATTGTCCGAGTGACACAGATGGAGATAATGATTGCAGGTACGGTAGTCGTAGGTACGGTAGCCGTAGACTTTGTTTAAAACTTTTCTATTCTCATATGCATATCGACTAAGTACAACGACATGTCGTCTTTGATTGTGTTGTAACATTTCGTTAATGTGAGTTTTTTTTTTTTTTAGACGTAAGTCCTCTCGGTGGTACAACTGAGGAAAGGACAGGGGAACCGAACAATCACGAGAAGGAGGAATAATAGGTGAAAACACGAAGAGGAGAAGAGACAGAAGATCAAGACACGAAATATATAGATATTTGTCTATTGAGAGTTTAATATGAAAATTAAAGTTGAATAAAAGGATTGAGACCGAATAGAGAAATTGAAGGTTGATCTGTCAAGATGTCATTGACAGAATTGGTAAATCTATAAAAGAAAGTCGACCGAACTAAATGTATGATGTGACCTTTCTCTATGTGTTTAATTTATCTGACAGTTGGAATACGTCAGGTGGTTCACGTATTGAACTTGAGATATAAAGTGAAACTTTCGACTAGAGTAATGAGGTAAACGGTTTACTGTAGAAGTCATGAACTAAGACCGATGGGATTAGAGATAATTTGTTACTGGAACCTTAATAGGTAAGAGAGGTTACTATAACCACTCATCTACCCTTTCTCGTTTCTTCGGTCCCGAAACCTTATGTGACTACTCTGGTCCATTTTTATTACATCGTAATAGTTAGAAATAGACAGAACACTGGTCTTTCTAAAACTCCTTCTTTAGTCAAACCGGAATCTCTAATCAAAGGTCTCAATGAGTAATCGGCTTTTGGACCTACTTAAAAAAGAACTCTTTTAAAGGATATTTATCCCGACTCCTTATTTTTAGTTATTTGTCTTTAGATAGTGACTAAACTTGTATTTTAGTCCTTCTAATGAATTTTGAGTGTTAAAGACAAAGTAGTGACGGGACAGAGGAATATATTCTTATCGAGCTTCTCTGACGGTATGTCAGTATTGTGCAATATACACAGAAAAATAAAAGTAACAAGACTCTTGTAAACAGTATGTTTATGTAACTTAAGATTGTCTAATAAAGTAAGTAGACAACTATTACAGTAGAGTCAACTCTGGACTTTGTAATTTTTCTCAGTCACGAAAAGACAACATGAAAGGGGTTAAAGACTTAATAGCTTATACGTCAAATTAATTTATCCACAAATTGGTAGACACAAATCCCACTGTCACACAGTGTTTCGTTATCCATTGGTACACGAGGAGATGTCAAATGTCGGAGATAGTTCGAACCTAATACATTTTTTAAGACAAGTTATCTTTAAGACAGACTCTATCACGTCCTACATTCTACGGAAGAGGGTGTGTGTAAGAAAATATTTGTTTTAACCTTAGTTCTCTGGTTTCTTCCATCTCAACCTTCTACCTTCTTAGTACACTCATTTCAATCTTGCTTTAAAGAATCCAAATGTTTTCACTTACATTTTTTAAACTCGTCAGGTACGCACTGGAGTTTTATAAGAAAATATCGGAACAGAATAGACAGACATAGAGATGAAATAAATAAATAATAAGGATGAAAATTAAATAACTGACACAATGGACAAAACACCCTAGAATCAAGGGGTTGGTCCTTAACTTGGACACGGAAACTCTCCCTTTTATACCTCAGGATTTGTGATCTGGGACCCCTTAAGACATAGAGATTTGTCAACATTTATAACCGTGGGTGGTACCAAAGTATAAGTCGCCGTGTAGATCCTTGAATCTTTCACTCCTTGTATCATTAAGAACAGAAATCGGAGGTTTGTTGAAGTCGTTAATAATAAATTATTGAAAGTGAATCGTATCGAACCACTGTCCATTCCTTTCGTTCTGTTTAAAAACTCCTTAAGAAATATAAAGTGATTTTAATGTAGTATAATAAGTGTAATGTTTGACACTTTTATTCATATCTTTAGTTTGTTGTTTTATTTACTATCCCTTTCAAATCTTTGAGTTATAATTACTGGTTTTGAACTCCCCTTTTATTGTACGATTCTCGATCTTTACATAAGGACTCTAAATAAAGTTTGACTGATATGAAAACTGTTATAAAATGTCCTTAGCAACTGTCCAACAGTCAACTGAATATTATGTAGTAACGTCAGTCTTAAGTGTTTTGAGAAGTCTATTTGGTAACCAATTACATGGAGACAATTGATATTGATTGTCGTTATAAACAAAATTAATGAACGGAGGGACGACTCTCTTTTTCTTTAGTGTTGTATGACTAATTTTTACAGGAAAGTGAGTACATACTCAATTATAAATGAAAAGGTAAACACGGGTACTAGGATTTAAGTTTAGGAATTTTATATTACCGTATTATTAAAATAACAAGTGTAATATTATACAATTGAACGTCCTTTGTGTGTCTATTTGACCGGATTCGTGAAAGGTCGATATGTTACATACTCATTGACTCCGTTTAAAGACATGGACTAAAATGACTTCTCGTGTTTGTACTGTCTAGTCAATATAGTTGGTTATACAGGGTTTGTTTAAGTTGAAATTCTAAGGTACTTATCACATGTAAATAAGTTTAAAGGGAATATAAGGGATCTTTACGCGACAACTTGTGTTGAATGACCCGAAAAAGTAAATAAAAAAGAAATATGATAAGGAAGACAAAATATCCGAAGAGTCCACCCTGATCACCATTTCTTGTGAGGACGAATACGTCTTCTGTATTCTCTGTACCCAAGTTAGGGACTCAGTCCTCTGGGGGATCTCCTCCTTTACCGATGGGTGAGGTCATAAGAACGGACCTCTTAGGGTACCTGTTTCCTCGGGTTATTCCATGTCAGATTCGCAACGTTTCTCAGTCTGTGTTGACTTCGTTGAATCGTGTGCACGTGAGACAAAGTGTTTCTCATTTCTTAAACTCTTCATATTTGAGCGATAGAGGTCAAAGAGTAATGGACAAATAAGTACGGAGGCTTCTCAAGAAGTCTATAGAAGTTCCTTCTCGGAGGAAGTGTAGCGGGAGGAGTTCCGGGGGAAATGAAGGAACAAGGAGTTTCATATCTAGTCACCCAAATCGTGTCCTCACTGGTGTGACATGTACTACCGTGACTAGACTAGGACCAGGTACCTCGACGAACTCCGTCCTACTTACATTTGTTTCTGTGGTCCCTGCTTCTTTCATTGTTGATGGTTCTTCACCCTCCGTGTTCATCTGTCACGAAATACTTCGTACGACGTGCTTACCCACAACTTCTTTTCTATCTATTATTATATCTTTATCCTGTCCTTACAATCTTTCGTACTTGGGCACCGTTACCACGGACACTGTCACAACTGGTCGGTGACCAACTCGAGTCACAAGGGTGTCCGGTTGAGGTCGTTGCCGAATTGTAGTGTCTCCTACACTACTTATACCAACCTTGGTGTCTTCAAATTGGCTCTCCAGTAATGACTCACGTCGTCCCGTACCTTTTTTGGTTACTAGGTCTGTCACTGTCGGTAGACCTATGTCTGAAATCCTAAGTACTAGTCTCATATTACTTCACCAAACGTCTATCGGTGTTTCGCCAGTTTCGGGTAGTTCCGGTCGTTGTACCTGAGTCACGACGGGTACTTCACCTTCTTTACTTCAACCGAATACGTAGGACTCTTTCTTTAACGAAACACACATCTCTCCTACAAGAGGTAGTAGAAACCGTCTGAGCGACACCTCTTCGTCTATAGGTCTGTACTGTCCAAAGGATCCTTTTTTATGTATCCTCTTACCTCAGAACCTAGTCTCTACTGTTGGGAGTCCTACCGAGGTAAGCGTCGGTCTAACTGTTACATTTAACGTTCCTTTTGGTGTTTCTCTTGTCCGACGTCATGAACCTACAGACAGTGACCGTCCTCCTCTTTAAGTCACTGACTACAAGCTAAGTCGTAGTGAACTTTCTTTTCTGTTTTATTATATACATTACGCTAGAGACTACCCTTGGTCTCAATAGGACGACTCTTAAAAGAGTGGGTCTGTTATTATAAAACTCTCTCTCGTAACGATAAATTTATCAAGGTCGTAGTGTCCAAAATGTTATAAACCTGTTGATCTAATAATTTATAATTTCAATGTACCACAAACACCTGGTAATGAGTTTGCGAAAAATTTTAAAAAAAATAAAAAATAAAAAATTTAAAATTTTAGAAATTAAGAATGTACGCAAGGGTTTGTACTTGGGGGGAGGGCGGGGGGAGGGGTATTGTAGAGAGACCCAGTAGGGGTACGTGGTCGGGGTTCGTACGACATAGGACGCAGTCTGTATCTGACCTCTAAGTTAAGAATGTACTATCATATGTACAATTTTACGGTAAGAGGGTTTAGTAGGGTGGTAGAGGGAGAGGGAGACTCAGATTTTCAGGCAATATGTGTAGACACAGAAAAAAGGACAGAACGTATGTCCCAGCAGTAACGGTAGAAGGATTTAAGGTATATATACACAATCATATGACATAACCACAAAAAGAAAGACCGAATGAAGTGAGACATATTAGCCGAGGTCAAAGTAGGTAGAGTAGTCCTGTGAAAAATTTTCAATCTAAATAGTTATAAAAAGAAAGAAGGTCCCTAAGTCTCGTACAACGGTCGGATGGTAGAAGAGATTATTGTGAACACAAAATAGTAGGATTCTAGATTGTCTTTCATTTAAAAATTTATGAGGTGAAACGACGAAATAGAATTGTTTCATTCTTGAGTAAACTAAATGGATTCTCGTTAGTTGTTCCTCTCTTGTCATTCTCGAGATTCCTTTAACTTTATCTCTACGTTTGGCACCTTACGAAAGATATTGTTCCTTTGTAAAATTCAAACCCTTTAGGAACTTTCCTCTTCTTTTGCTAAACTACACTGATCTTAAGTTTTCACTTAACTCATCCCTTGTAAAGATCGTTAGGGGACCCTAAGAGTGGGAATATCGATCTTTTTTACAACTCATTTATAGATTGGTAATTAAGTGGAAATAACTTCGGACCGAAGGTCCACAAGTCTCATCGAAAGGAGCTATTGGTACATACAAAACATATAATAATTTGAAATAGTGAGGACCAATTCTCTCCGTACTATACGGTTTGTAGTAAAAACCAAGAGATGGGAGTTTTGTTTTGACAAATTTTTTAGGAACCCCTTCTCTTGGTAAAGGATTGTAGATTTCTATTATCATTTGTCTGAAATACATGGTTTACTAAATAAAGTGACGTAGGACTTATAAATTTTTAGTGTATAAATGAGACCTCTTGTGAATCTCTTTCCGTTATTTTTACATCCATCATTTCTCGGAAGTATAAGGTGTTTGTGTTTCCTCCCCGGTAGTATTCTATCCTTTGATCGGAACTTAGGACCCGTAAGTTGAACTTATGAACGTTCTTCTATCTGTTATTCACGTTGAGAGCTCGAACAGAGGACCGNNGTCTCGTACAACGGTCGGATGGTAGAAGAGATTATTGTGAACACAAAATAGTAGGATTCTAGATTGTCTTTCATTTAAAAATTTATGAGGTGAAACGACGAAATAGAATTGTTTCATTCTTGAGTAAACTAAATGGATTCTCGTTAGTTGTTCCTCTCTTGTCATTCTCGAGATTCCTTTAACTTTATCTCTACGTTTGGCACCTTACGAAAGATATTGTTCCTTTGTAAAATTCAAACCCTTTAGGAACTTTCCTCTTCTTTTGCTAAACTACACTGATCTTAAGTTTTCACTTAACTCATCCCTTGTAAAGATCGTTAGGGGACCCTAAGAGTGGGAATATCGATCTTTTTTACAACTCATTTATAGATTGGTAATTAAGTGGAAATAACTTCGGACCGAAGGTCCACAAGTCTCATCGAAAGGAGCTATTGGTACATACAAAACATATAATAATTTGAAATAGTGAGGACCAATTCTCTCCGTACTATACGGTTTGTAGTAAAAACCAAGAGATGGGAGTTTTGTTTTGACAAATTTTTTAGGAACCCCTTCTCTTGGTAAAGGATTGTAGATTTCTATTATCATTTGTCTGAAATACATGGTTTACTAAATAAAGTGACGTAGGACTTATAAATTTTTAGTGTATAAATGAGACCTCTTGTGAATCTCTTTCCGTTATTTTTACATCCATCATTTCTCGGAAGTATAAGGTGTTTGTGTTTCCTCCCCGGTAGTATTCTATCCTTTGATCGGAACTTAGGACCCGTAAGTTGAACTTATGAACGTTCTTCTATCTGTTATTCACGTTGAGAGCTCGAACAGAGGACCGAGTAAGAGGATGGACAAACTCACAAGTTTAAGTGGCGATTCTTTCGAATGGTCCACCTGTGAGGATATCTCATTTATTAGCTTTTTGTAATTCTTTTTATTTCTCATTTTTATATGAACTTCACTGTTGAATATAACTCTGACTCATATATTCGAGAAGTAGAAGGGTTTGGAGAAGAAAGACTTTAAGACGGACAGAAAATACAACGTGTCTAGAAGTCTGTTTGGGACTCTCTCTTACAGGGACCCCAAACCCTCCTAGAAAGATATGGACGTCATACTCTCTTAAGAGGAACCCCTTCAGGATAGAACTCAAGATAAAAACAAAAAGGGTAGAAAGGATAAAAGAAAGGTATGACAAGAAGAAAGAATCAAATTCTTAGTGTCTGTCATATCCAGAGTTACCGGATGTAAAAGAAAAAAAAGGGGTTTGAAATTCGGAAGATAAAAATTAACCGTGTATCGGTTAATTGTTACAACACAATCAAAGTGTTCTTCTCACTTCTCTGAGTCCAGTATGTACCTTTACATAGGTAAGAAGGGAAGGTTTAAGGGGAACGTAGGACCGGTCATGTATTGTGACTCTCTCAAGGTACACGATATGTTACCCAAGAACAACCAATATGTAAAAATTTATATCGTCACACATGTACTGGTATGGTTTCAGGAATTGATAGGGAAGGGGACCATGGACATTCAAGTGAAAGATCCAAACACCCAGAAAAAGACAGGGTGTTAATTCAAGTACACATAGTAAAGGAAACTCTCAGGTGTATGTTTCCTATAGTACACTATAAAGAGGAAGAGACTGAATGAAGGGAATCATAACGTGAGAGATTTTAATAGAAAGTGAAGGACCCTGTCTCGATACCTATGTGAAAGAGTAGAACCCCTGACAAGACCCTCATAAGATATATTTTACCTTCCTTTAACCCGTTACTGTCAATTCCTTACTCGCGGCCAGTGTACGATAACTAGACGTGTCTTTCTACTAATAGCAAAGCCATAAGATGAGTAAATAATGACACCAAGATACCTTATGTTTTCTCTCCTTACTGCTCTTCGCCATAACGAAAACAAGGAAGACTCAGACTGTGCAGTGACAACCACAAAAAATTTTTTTTAAAATAAACAAATAAAAACCGGCTTCACTCAGAAGTGACGATACGTGCCGGAAAGAGGTCGACACCACTCGGGTCCGATGAGGGATTAACACCACGTGCCCGAGGAGTTACAGTACCGCAGAGCCCAATGTCTCGTACCTGAGATCTCCTACCCCCGAAGTCATCAACACCAAGCGTCCGAGATCTCGAACCCTAGTTCTCAGCGCCACGTACCCTAATCGACGAGTCGTCGTATATTCTAGAAGGGTCTGGTCATTAGTTTGGACACAGGGGACGTAACCGTCCGTCTAAGAATTGGTGACCTGGTGGTCCTGAGAGGATGACAACCATAATTGTGAGTTTATAAAAGAAAATAAAACCATAGGGTCTGGAGTGTGAAGAGGGATCCTCTTACTCCGACTATAGAGGTTATAGAGGTCACACACAGAAGAAGTGAAGAACGAGAGACGAAATCATCATCATAACATAGACGAAGTAGGTTCCTTATAGATATACGTTAGGTTGTAGATAGGTTCGAAAGATTAATGGTAATGTTACGTTAGATGAAACAGGTGGAAAGTTGACACAAAGTAAAACGACTTCAAGTATTATATAAGTAGTGTAATTATTAAAGAATTAATAATTAAAGTAGTCGTCGAATTGTCCCAGTGACACAGATGGGAGATAATGATTACAGGTACGGTAGTCGTAGGTACGGTAGCCGTAGACTTTGTTTAAAACTTTTCTATTCACATATGTACATCGACTAAATACAACGACATGTCGTCTTTGATTGTGTTGTAACATTTCGCTAATATGAGGTTATTTTTTTTTTTTTAGACGTAAGTCCTCTCGGTGGTACAACTGAGGAATGGACAGAGGAACCGACCAATCACGAGAAGGAGGAATAATAGATGAAAACACGTAGAGGAGAAGAGACAGAAGATCAAGACACGAAATATATAGATATTTGTCTATTGAGAGTTTAATATGAAAATTAAAGTTGAATAAAAGGATTGTGACCGAATATATAAATTGAAGGTTGATCTATCAAGATGTATGTCATCGACAGAATTGGTAAATCTATAAAAGAAAGTCGACCGAATCAAATGTATGACTTAACCTTTCTCTATGTGTTTAGTTTATCTGACAGTTGGAATACGTCAGGTGGTTGACGTCTTGAACTTGAGAGATAGCATGTGAAACTTTCGACTAGAGTAAGAAGGTAAACGGTTTACTGTAGAAGTTGTGAACGGAAACCGATGGGGTTAGAGATATTTGTTACTGGAACCTTAATGGGTAAGATAGGTCACTATAACCACTCATCTACCCTTTCTCGTTTCTTCGGTCCCGGAACCTTATGTAACTACTCTGGTCCATTTTTATTACTTGAAATCTTCGGCTCGTAATAGTTAGAAATAGACAGAACACTGGTCTTCCTAAAACTCCTTCTTTAGTAAGACCGGAATCTCTAGTCAAGGGTCTCAATGAGTAATCTCTTTTTGGACCTCCTTAAAAAAGAACTCTTTTAAAGGATATTTATCCCGACTCCTTATTATAGTTATTTGTCTTCAGATAGTGACTAAACCTGTATTTTAGTCCTTCTAATGAATTTTGAGTGTTAAGGACAAACAGTGACGGGACGGAGGATTATATTCTTATCGAGTTTCTCTGACGGTATGTCAGTATTGTGTAATATACACAGAAAAATAAAAATAACAAGACTCTTGTAAACGGTATGTTTATGTAACTTAAAATTGTTTAATAAAGTAAGTAGACAACTATTTCAGTAGAGTCAACTCTGGACTTTGCAATTTATCTCAGTAACGAAAAGACAACATGAAAGGGGTTAAAGACTTAGTGACTTTTTACGTCAAGTCAATTTATCCACAAATTGGTAGACACAAATCCCACTGTCGCACAGTATTTCGTTATCCATTAGTACACGAGGAGATGTCCAATGTCGGAGATACTTCGAACCTAATAAAGTTTTTAAGACAAGTTATCTTTAAGACAGACTCTATCACGTCCTACATTCTACGGAAGAGGGTGTGTGTAAGAAAATATTTGTTTTAACCTTAGTTCTCTGGTTTCTTCCATCTCAACCTTCTACATTCCTTCCAATCTTAGTTTAAAGAACCCAAATGTTTTCACTTACATTTTTTAAACTCGTCAGGTACGTACTGGAGTTTTATAGTAAAATATCAGAAGAGAATAGACAGACATAGAGATAAAATAAATAATAAGGATAAAAATTAAATAACTGACACAATGGACAAAACACCCTAGAATCAAGGGGTTATTCCTTGACTTGAACACGAAAGCCGTCCCTTATATACCTCAGGATTTGTGACCTACCGCCCCTTAAGACATAGAGATTTATCAACATTCATAACCGTCGGTGGTACCAAAGTATAAGTCACCGTGTAGATCCTTGAATCTTTCACTCCTTGTATCATTAAGAACAGATAATCGGAGGTTTGTATGAAGTCGTTAATAATAAATTATTGAAAGTGAATCATATCGTACCACTGTCCATTCCTTTCGTTCTGTTTCAAAACTACTTGAGAAATATAAAATGACCTTAATGTAGTATAATATAGTGTAATGTTTGAAACTTTTGTTCATATCTTTAGTTTCTTGTTTTATTTACTATCCCTTTCAAATCTTCGAGTTATAATTACTGGATTTTAACTCCCCTTTTATTGTACGATTTTCGATTTTTACATAAGGACTCTAAATAAAGTTTGACTGATATGAAAACTGTTATAAAATGTCCTTACAAACTGTCCAACAGTCAACTGAATATTATGTAGAAACGTCATCTCAAGTGTTTTGAGAAGTCTATTTGGTCACCAATGAAATGGAGACAATTGATATTGATTGTCGTTATAAACAAAATTAATGAACGGAGGGACGACTCTCTTTTTCTTTAGTACTGTATGACTAATTTTTACAGGAAAGTGAGTACACACTCAATTATAAATGAAAAGGTGAACACGAGTACTAGGATTTGAGTTTAGGAATTTTATACTACCGTATTATTAAAATAACAAGTGTAATATTATACAATTGAACGTCCTTTGTGTGTCTATTTGACCGGATTCGTGAAAGGTCGATATGTTACATACTCGTTGACTCCGTTTAAAGACATGGACTAAAAAAACTTCTCGTGTTTGTACTGTCTAGTCAACATAGTTGGTTATACAGGGTTTGTTTAAGTTGAAATTCTAAGGTACTTATCACATGTAAACAAGTTTAAAGGGAATATAAGGGATCCTTACGTGACAACTTGTGTTGAATGACCCGAAAAAGCACATGGAAAAGAAACATGATAAGGAAGACAAAGTATCCGAAGAGTACACCTTGATCACCATTTCTTGGGTGGACGATTACGTCCTCTGTATTCTCTGCACTCAAGTTAGGGACTCAGTCCTTCTGGGGCACCTCCTCTTTTACCGATGGGTGAGGTCATAAGAACGGACCTCTTAGGGTACCTGTTTCCTCGGGTAATTCCATGTCAGGTTCCCAGCGTTTCTCAGTCTGTGTTGACTTCGTTGAATCGTGTACACGTGAGACAAAATGTTTCTCATTTGTTAAACTCTTCGTCATATTTGAGTGATAGAGGTCAAAGAGAAATGGATAAACAAATACGGAGACTTCTCAAGAAGTCTATAGAAGTTCCTTCTCGGAGGAAGTGTAGTGGGAGGAGTTCCGGGGAAAATGAAGGAACAAGGAGTTTCATATCTAGTCACCTAAATCGTAGCCTCACTGGTGTGCCATGTATTGCCGTTATTAGACTAGGACCAGGTACCTCGACGAACTCCGTCCTACTTACATTTGTTTTTACGGTCCCTACACCTTTTCTTATTGACGGTTCTTCATCCTCCGTGTGCATCTGTCACGAAATACTTCGTACGACGTTCTCACCCAGAATTTCTTTTCTATCTATTATTATATCTTTATCCTGTCCTTACAATCTTTCGTACTTGGGCACCGTTACCACGGACACTGTCATAACTCGTCGGTGAGTAACTCGAGTCACAAGGGTGTCCGGTTGAGGTCGTTACCGAATTGCAGTGTCTTCTTAACTACTTATGCCAACCTTGGTGTCTTCAAATTCGCTCTCCAGTAATAACTCACGTC
This sequence comes from Capra ibex, assembly GCA_006410555.1. Classification (NCBI taxonomy): domain Eukaryota; kingdom Metazoa; phylum Chordata; class Mammalia; order Artiodactyla; family Bovidae; genus Capra; species Capra ibex. The sequence continues at coordinate 17,722,993 of SJYO01000647.1, read as the reverse complement.
GTCCCGTACCTCTTTTTGGTTACTGTGTCTATCACTGTCGGTAGACCTATGTCTTGACTACTGAGTACTATTCTCATATTATTTTACCAAACGTCTATCGGTGTTTCGTCAGTTTCCGGTAGTACCGATCGTTGTACCTGAGTCACGACGGGTCCTTTACCTTCTTTACTTCGACCGAATACGTAGGGTTCTTTCTTTAACAAAACACCCATCTCTCCTTCAAGAGGTCGTAGAAACCGTCTCAGTGACACCTTATCGTCTATAGATCTGTACTGTCCAAAGGGTCCTTTATTATGTATCCTCTTACCTCAGAACTTAGTCTCTACTGTTGGTACTCCTACCGAGGTAAAGGTCGGTTCGACTGTTTCATTCAACGTTCTTTTTGGTGTTTCTCTTGTCCGACGTCAAGAACCTACAGACAGTGAGGGTCCTCTTTAAGACACTGACTACAAACTGAGTCGTAGTGAACTTTCTCTTTTTTATTGTATACCTTACGATAGAGACTACCCTTGGTCACAAGACGTCGACTCCTAAAGGGTAGATCTGTTAAATCTCCATCTCGTCAGTGCAAAATTTATCAGAGTCTTCGCGTCAAATATGTTATAAACCTGGTGATCTAATAATTTATAATTGTAACATACGATAAAAACCTGACAATGAGTTTGTGAAAACAAAAAATAAACTGTATAGAAAAGTTTACATATATATACATNCACAAGACGTCGACTCCTAAAGGGTAGATCTGTTAAATCTCCATCTCGTCAGTGCAAAATTTATCAGAGTCTTCGCGTCAAATATGTTATAAACCTGGTGATCTAATAATTTATAATTGTAACATACGATAAATACCTGACAATGAGTTTGTGAAAACAAAAAATAAACTGTATAGAAAAGTTTACATATATATACATGTAATATATGTAAAAGTTTACATATATATACATGTATATATATATATGTAGAAAAGTTCTCTTTTAGAAAAGAAAAAAGGTCCCTAAGTCTTGTTTAACGGTCGGATGGTGGAAGAGACTATTTCTGAACAGAAAATAGTAGGATTCTAGATTGTCTCCCATTTAATAATTCGAGAGGTGGTGTGATGACAGAGAACTCAATCATGTTTTAGTAAACTTCCCAAAAATTGGATTCTTTTTACCTGTCACTCCTTTATTATTCTCGATATTTCTTGAGACTTACTTCTACAATTGTAATCTTACGAACGATAATTTTCCTTAGTAAGTTATAAACCCTTTGAGTACTTTCTTCTTCTGTTTCTATACGACACTGATCTTATTTTTTCACTTAAATCATCCCTTGTAAAGATCTTTAGGGTTAATAAATTACAATTACGTACAAATAACTTCCGACCGAAATTCCTTAATTCTCATTGAAAGGAACTATCGGTACATATATAACATATATCAATTTGAATTAGTAAGAACGAATACTATGTGTATACTATTCGTGACGAAAACCAAGAGATGAATGTTTTGTTTTAACATAGTTTTTAAGTGAACCCCATTTTTTGAAAAAGGATTGTAAATTTCTTTTCTCGTTACTCTGAAAGACATGATTTATGAATAGGGTGACGTAGGACTTATAAATAGTTGATATATAAATGAAACTTTTTATAGATCTCTATACCGTTATTTTTACATCGATCTTTTTTCAGAAGTATTAGGTGTTTGTGTTATAGGTAGTATTCTATCCTTAAGTCGAGATTTAGGAACCGTACATTTAAATTATATCCGTCCTTTTACCTTTTATACCCGTTGAGAGGTCGGACAGAGGACCAGATAAGAGGACGGACTAACAAGTTTAGATGTCAATTCTTCCGAAGAGTCCAACTGTAAGGACTTTTCATTTATCATCTTTTTTGAAACTAACTTATCTCATCTTTTCATAAACTGTACTATCAAATATAACCTTAATGTCATATTCCAGAAGTAGACGACTTTGGAGAAGAAAGATTTTAAAACGGACAGAAAGTACTAGGTGTCCAGAAATCGATGAGTTTGGGACACTCTCCCACAGGGACCCCAAACCCTCCTAATAACTTTCTTATTTGTTAAATGGAAAGATATGAACGTTATATTCTATTAAGAGGAGTCTCTTAAGGATAGAACTCAAGATAAAAAAAGTAACCAGGATAAAAGAAAGGAATAAAACAAAGAAAGAGTCAAAGTCTTGGTATCTGTCATGTCAAAGTTCCCGGAGTCCTTAAGAATTTAATGGAAAGTAAAGGACCCTGTCTCTATACCTATATGAAAGAGTAGAACCCCTTATGGGACCTTTTTGAAACATATTTTACGATCCTTTAACCCGTTACTGTCAATTCCTTACTCGCGGTCAGTATAGGGTACCTAGGTATGTCTTTCTACTAGTAGAAAATTTATAAGATGATTAAATAATGACACCAAGATACTTTTTTTTTTTTTTCCTTCTCCCTCTTCATCATAACGAAAGCAAGAAAGATTTAGACTGAGAAGTGCCAATCATTATTGCAATTTTATAAAAGAAATTAAAACCCCAGGGTTTTTAAGTATGAAGAGAGCTTCTCTTACTCTGAACAGAGAGGTTTCATAGAAGCGAAGAACGACATAGTAAACACAAGTCAACGAGTTCAGTGCAGACCGGGAAATCCGGGGTTACCTGGGTCGTCAGAGGAGACAGGTACCCTAAAAGGGTCGTTCTTGTGACCTCACGCAACAGTACGGGAGGAGGTCCCCAGAAAGGCTGGATCCCTAGTTTGGACGTAAAGGACGAAACGTCCGTCAAAGGAATGGACGACCCGGTAACCCCTTTGAGACGACATAGAAACCACGGTTTTATTAACACCAAAAACGTAACAACAAACTATAACATTACATAATAATTTAATCACAGGAGTCGACCATTTCTTAGGTGGACGTTACACCCTCTGGACCCAAACTAGGAACCCAACCCTTCTATGGGACCTCTTCCCTTTCGAATGGGTGAGGTTATCAGACCAGACCTCTTAATGTTTATTTATTTGTAAATAGTAACCCTTAAAAATCAACATAAATTAAAAAAAGATATTTTCGTAATAAATATAAGTCTTAAATGGAACTATGTAAGAAATACCTAACTAACGACACGGATTTCTGTAACTATAAATTTTTTATAAATTTCGACTTGTGTGAAATGAAAAAATTACAAATTACATCTTTTAAAAATTTGTAAGTCTTTTTACGTCTGTCACCACATTTTTGGAAGAACATCGATAGTAGGACGAAACTGTAGTTGTAAAACGGTTATAACACGGTTTATAGATATTAAGGAAAAAAAGACCTTATTAAATTTCTTTCAAAATCTGTAACACATACATAACACAATATATTTGATACGTTAGTAAATAAATTTTACATTTATAAATAATACGACAGTTTAAATACTTCTGTAAAAATATTTTGTATAGGTGGTACGATAATACTATGAAGGGTGTTAATAGTTGTATCGTGTTTTTGTGTTTATTTATCTTCTAAGACTTTTTACTCCGTAATTTTTACTTTTTTACGTATCTTGGTCAAAGGTGAGAGAATAAGTACCACTACTATGACCGTCATAACTACCCCTTTCTCGACTTCTATCTTTAAACATTGTATTAAGATTACTGTTTTTCTACTATGACTGATATCATTTCGACTACCACTCTTAGAAGTAATAATTTGGTCACTATCGGTACCTTTACTACCAGTTTTACCACCATCACTACTCTTGTCTACTGATTCGAAGTTATGATAATCACAATCTTCAGTTGAAATTTCTTGTCGAGTAGGTTAGGTGAGAATTCATATGATAAAAATCGATTATATGGATCAATATATATTATAAATACCATAAGCATATATAAACATATATACTCTTCCTTTACCGTTGGGTGAGGTCATAAGAACGGACTTCTTATAGTGTCTGTCTCCTCGGACCTCCCGATGTCAGGTACCCCAACGTTGTCAGGACGTACTGAATCACTGATTTGGTGGTGTTGGACTTCACCCGAAGGGATCACCTAGTCTGACGGACGTTTACGTCCTCTGGGTCTAAGCTAAGAACTCAATCTTTCTAGGAGACCTCTTCCCTTACCGTTGAGTGAGATCATAAGAACGGACCTCTTAAGGTACTTGTTCTCTTCGAACTACCCGATGTCAGGTACCCAGTGTTTCTCAACCGGTACTGACTCACTGATTGTTAAAGTGAAACTCTATAATGACTATGTAAAACTATATTATTATATCTATTATGTATTATATATTTGCATCTCGATCGTCAATTTCACCCAAGATTTTTCATCAAGAGGATAAAGATAAATCACAAGAAATACGATATCGTATAGACATGACACGTTATCGGAACCATAATTAACTGAGTGAAATAGTCACACCACCACTTCTCACACTAAAAAAAAGGGGTTTTGTGAACAAAGAACCTTAATAAGGGTTACGATACTTGAGATACGGGTCTTGGAAAAAGTCCCTTGAGAGGTGTAGGAATAAAGAATCTGATATTTACTTTCCTAACTCTCACCCCCAATGGTCCCGTATGTACTATCGTCGTAGTCGAGGGGTCTCCGTACTCTTCGACTGCCCCTGAAGTCCATCCACCGTTTCTGACTCGACATCTTCTCCTACTGTCACCTCTCCACCCTCGACGTACACCGGTCCACGACAAACGGGACACGACAAACGGGACACGACTACCTAGGACTCGATGTCGTTCCTTTTATACCCGTATCCTCGAATACTACGTCTCCTCTCCTTGTTAAGGATTCTCAGGACAGTCTTGGTAGTAGTCCAGGAGTGACTCCACCCATAGTCTCGTCCTTTCAGATTTCTCACCAGGTTTTCGTGTCTTTTTCACCCCTTAAAGAACTAATAATATCTTACTCTTGACCCTATCGTTGTCCCGTACCTGTTCTCTCTGTCTCACCCGGTGAGGGGTACTGGGTGGGTGGTCGTCACGTGTAGACGTTCCTTAGTAATCCTCACCCATCACGTCCCCTACCGTCTACCGTCGTATCGCCGACTATCGACACCGGCAGTTTTCGTCTAACAGGTATAGTCGTTTTTGACGTTTCTTTAAATTAACCCGGTCTGTGAGTCTCTTACTCCAGCTAGACAACGACCAGGTGTTTCAGAGGTCGTAAAACCCCCGACACCACCATCACTTCGTCTCCAACTGGTCCCTCTCGACCGACTCCTTCTTCATGTACCCCCACACCTCCACCTACAGTCGTTGTTATCGGTCGTCGTCATCACTCAAAGGATTCTCTGAGTCGTTCATCTCCCGGTCCTTCTCTGGTTTTTCCTCGACACCGAACAGACCCAGTGCCCTGTCAGGACTCTCCTGTTTCAGTCCCAAAAACGACGTCAAGTAAAGTCCAGAACTACCCGATGTCTTTTTCTTAGTCGTACTTCTCCTAAGTGATGTCAATCGATCTTGGAACGTAGGAAAGAGAACCGTTACCCGAAATGAATATGATGGTTACACTCCCTACCTATTTGTTGATTTTATCGTTACCCCTCCTGTTCCCGACATGGAGTGTTTCTACCAGGTTAATTCCTCTGTAGATCCATTCTCTTGCTTTCTTTGTTGTCTCTGCAGGACATCAATACTCCGTACTTTCAAAGGAATTATTTTAAAACACACTAACCATGAATTGATGAACGAACACTTAGACAAAAGAAGAGTTCTGGTGCTCAGAAAGTTCCGTCTTTCTTGTAAAGTTATGAATCGAGTCACGGACCGTGTTTTTTCCCCGAGTTATTTATGAGGGTGGGTGGGAGTGTGACTGATAAGATCAAGTTCCAAACACTAACCGACCTCTTTTCAATAGGAGGATTGATAAAATTGTACCTAGAACGGGGTAGGTTATGCAAGAGGTATGACACCAGTCTCACTAGAAAAAAAATATTATTTATTTTAGAGTAGTACAGTGAAGAAATAAATTTTTTAACCAAAGATGGGTACCTTGAGACAAGTTATACACCGTCGGACCTACACTACTTTTAAACCCCCTCTTACCTGTGTTCCCATAAATACCGACCCAGACAAATGACAGGTAAAAATGATAATGTTGTAACAATTATCCGATATTTCACTTCAGTGAGTCACCACAGACTGAGAAACGTTGGGCACTTGACATCGGGTGGTTCGAGGAGGCAGGTACCCTAAGAGGTCCGTTCTTATGACCTCACCCAACGGTAAAGAATCACGTTGTATTTTATTTTTCAAATTTTTTCTTTTACTTCTTTTATTTTATCCATTCGTTGTTCCTATATAACACATCGTGTTTCTTAATGTAATAGGACTTTATTGAAAATTACTTCGTATTAGACATTTTTATGACTTAATGATACGACATGTGGACTTTGGTGATATTAATAATCTCCTTACATCTAATTTTGATGTTACTCCATAGTGGAGTGTGACCAGTCTTACCGGTAACAATTTTTTAGATGTTTATTGTTTAAAACTCCTCCCATACCCCTTTTCTCTTAACAGGATGTAACATCTACCCTTGCATTCGACCATATTGATGGTACTTTTTGGTATACTTCCAAAGAGTTTTTTGATTTTTATCTCGACGATATCGTACATACTAAGTCGTAAAGGTGAGGACCCGTATATGAGTCTGTTTTGAGACTAAGTTTTTCTATGTACGTGGGGATACAAGTATCGTCGTCGTGATAAATGTTGTCAGTTTTGTATCTGTGTTGGATTTTCAGGTGCCTGTCTACTTACCCATTTCTTCTACACAATATATTTGAATATGTATAATAGTATGATCCACTTCATTCCTACTCTACCAACCTACCGTAGTGGCTGTGTTACCTGTATTCATACTCACTTGAGACCCTCTATCACTTCCTGTCCCTTCGGACCGTACGACGTCAAGTACCCCGACGTTTCTCAGTCTGTGCTGACTCACTGATTTGTCGTTTTTTCCACTTCATTTAGTCTTTCTCTATTTATGGTATAGTATAGTGAATATATACTTTTTGGGATGGTATAGACTGTTTCGAGTAAACCAAAACTCGAAGTACAGTGGTCGAAGTAGAGTGTGGTGTCAGGCAATAGTAGACGAGGGTCGTTGTGACAGACGTCACGTAACGGAGCATACCTGGTACAAGGAAGAGTAGCGACTCAGTCGAGAACGAGTAGGAAGATTGGAACCGAGATAACCACTGAAAGAATCCTTTCAGAAGGTACCGGAGAAACTGTTTCTGTTGGGAAGGAAAGATCCGAGAGTACCGTGGAACCAGTTAACGACTTCAACATTATACCTCCTACATTAGTGTAAATAAAACAAATTTATAAATTCAATAAATCAATTACAACCAGAGGGATTGTTACAAAAGGGGAGAATGCATAGAGATCATGAACCTTACGATTTATGCCGTAAACAGTCTTTTACTTATTTAACTAATAACTTTTCACTTTCGTCCTCTCCTGCTATGTAACAGAAGGGGATCTTCAGGAGAGGTAAAATTCTTATTTTCAAAAATGGTTGTTTTATAACGGGATCGTTGTACCCAACCTTTGTAACTAGGCAGATTAAGGAAGTAGGTAGTTGAAATCTGGGTGCCGATCTTTAAAATAAAGGATATTTTACAGGAAGTAAAGTCTGGGAAAGAGTGGAAAATTTAACAATAGGAAAAACTCTAAAGAGATTAGTTGAGTGAAGGCCAATCAAAGTACAAAGTAGTCGTCTAATTGCACGAAGTGACAAGGATAAGAGATCATTGATTTTAGGTGCAGTAACAGTAGGTACGGTAGTCGTAGACTTTGTTTCAAACTCCCCTATACACGTATGTATATCGAATAAGTGTAAACACATGTCGTCTTTGATTGTGTTGTAACACTTTCTTTCACTTTCACTTCAACGAGTCAGTACAGGCTGAGAAACGTTGGGGCACCTGACATCGGATGGTCCGAGGAGGTAGGTAGCCTCAAGGTCCGTTCTTATGACCTCACCCAACGGTAAAGGAAGAGGTCCCCTAGAAGGGTTGGGTCCCTAACTTGGGCCCAGACGATGTGACGTCCGTCTACGAAATGAAAGACTCGGTGGTCCCTTCAGGTAACATTTCGTTAATAGATTAATTTTGTGTAAATTTCGTTAATATAAAATTAAAATTTTTTAGACGTAAGTCCTCTGGGTGGTACAACTGAGGAAAGGTTAGACGAACCGACCAATGAAGAGAAGGAGGAATAATAGGTGAAAACACGTAGAGGAGAAGAGACAGAAGATCAAGAAGAAAATAAATATCTATATATTTCTATATTAAGAGATTAATATGGAAATTAAAGTTGAATAAAAGGATTGAGATCTGAATGTATAAATCGAGGGTTGATGTGTCAAGATGTCATCGTGAAATTGTAAAATTATATAAAATGTCTACCGAACTAAATACATGGTGTAACCTTTGTCTATGTGTTTTGCAATACGTCAGGTAGTTCACGTCTTGAACTTGAGAGATACCAGGTGAACCTTCCGACTAGGGTAATGAGGTAAACGGTTTACTACAGAAGTCGAGGACGAAGACCGAAGGGATTAGAGATATTTGCCACTGGAATCTTTATAAGTAAGATAGGTCACGATAACGACTCATCTACCCTTTCTTGTTTCTTAGGTCCCGGAACCGTATGTAACTACTCTGGTCCCTTTCTTTTACATCAAATCTTCGACTCACAATAGTTATAAATAGAGAAAACCCTAGTCTTTATAAAATCGTCGTCTTCTTTAGTAAAACCGGAATCTCTGTCACGGGTTTCAATGAGTAATCTTTTTTTGGACCTCCTTAAAAGACAACTCTTTTAAAGGATATCTATCCCAACTCCTTACTTTAGTTGTTAATTTGTCTTCAGATTGTAACTAAACCTGCACCTTAATCTTTCTACTGAATTTTGAGTGTTAAAACAGATCAGTGACGGGAAAGAGGAATATACTCTTATCAAACGTTTCTGATTGTATGTCGGTAGGTATTATACAATACACACAGGAAAACAAAAATAAAAAGACTCTTGCAAACTGTATGTTTATATGACTTTAAATTACTTAACAAAGTATGTAGACAACTATTTCAGTAGAATCAACTCTGAACTTTGTAATTTGTCGCAGTCACAAAGAGACGACATGAGAACGGTTAAAGACTTAGTGACTTATTACGTTAAATTAATTTATTTACAAATTGGTAGACACAATATCACACAGTACGTCGTTATCCATTGACACATGAGAAGATATTAAATGTCGGAGGTTCATACAAGTCAGTCAGTCAAGTCAACGGGATAGTACAGGCTGACAAACGTTGGGGTACGTGACGTCCTGCGGTCCGAAGGGACAGGTAGTGGTCGAGGGTCTCGAATGAGTTTGAGTACAGGTAGGTCAGACACTACGGAAGGTTGGTAAAGTAGGAGACAGTAGGGGAAGAGGAGGACGGAAGTTAGAACGAGTGGTAGTCCCAGAAAGGGTTACTCAGTTAAGAAACGTAGTCCACCGGTTTCATAGCCTTAAAGTCAAAGTCGTAGTCAGGAAGGTTACTTATAAGTCCTGACTAAAGGAGATCATAACTGTCCGAACTAGAGGGACGTCAGTGTCCCTGAGAGTTCCCAGAAGAAGTTGTGGTGTCAAATTTTCGTAGTTAAGAAACTGTAAGTCGAAAGAAATACCAGGTTGAGAGTGTAAGTATGTACTGATGACCTTTTTGGTATCGAAACTGATCTGTCTGGAAACAACCGTTTCATCACAGACACTAAAAATTATACGACGGATCTAACCATTATCTAAAAGAAGGTTCTTCGTTCACAGAAAATTGAAGTACCGACGTCAGTGGTACACGTCACTAAAACCTCCGGGAGTTTTATTTTAGAAAATGACAAAGGTAACAAAGGGGTAGATAAACGGTACTTCGTTACCCTGGTCTACGGTACTAGAATCAAAAAACTTACAACTCAAAATTCGGTTCAAAGGGTAAGAGGCGAAAGTGAAAGTAGTTCTCCGAGAAATCAAGAAGAAGTGAAAGACGATATTCCCACCACAGTATATGCGTAGACTCCAATAACTATAAAGAGGGTCTTTAGAACTAAGGTCGAACACGAAGTAGGTAGGGTCGTAAAACGTACTACATGAGACGTATATTCAACTTATTCGTCCCACTGTTATAGATACATACAACCTAATGTCCTTTTTAAGACTAGTTATCTTTAAGATCAGACTCTATTAAGTCCCATATTTTACGGTAGAGGGGTATGTAAGAAAATATTTGTTTTGACCTTAATTCTCTGGTTTCTTCTATCTCATCCTTCTACCTTCTTGATACACTCGATCAAATTTTGGTTTAAGAAACGAAATGTTTTCACCTGCATTTGTCAAACTTATCAAACAAGTACTTGAGTTTTATAGGAAAATATTGAAAAGTCAGACATAGACATAACAAATAAATCATCAGAATAAATAAATAAATACACAACAAACGTGACGGACCGAACACCCTAGAATCAAGAGGTTGGTCCCCAACTTGGATCCGGGAACCGTCGTTTTCACGTCTTACGATTGGTGACCTGTGGTCCCTTAGGATATAGAGATTTATCAACCTTTACGACAAAGTCCAGTCACTGTGAAGTATCTTGTATCTTTCACTCCTTGTATCATTAAGAACAGATAATCGAGGTTTTTATGAAGCCGTTTCTTTCGACTCACGACTTCTTAACTACGAAAACTTGACACTACAACCTCTTCTTAGAACTCTCATGGAACCTTACGTTCCTTTAGGTTGGTCAGTTAGGATTTCCTTTAGTCAGGACGTATAAGTAACCTTCCTTACTACAATTTCGACTTTCAGGCTATGAAACCGGTGGACTACGTTTCTTGACTGAGTGACCTTTTGGATGACTACGACCCTCTCTAACTTCGGTCATCCTACCCTGCTGTCACCTACTCTACTAACCTACCGTAGTGACTTAGGTGCATGTACTCAAACTCATCCGAAGCCCTTAACCACTACCTGTCCCTTCGGACCACACGACTTCAAGTACTCCAACGTTTCTTAGCCTATTCTCACTTACTGACTTGACTTAACTTAATGATAAACTATCGAAAGTGAATCATATTTAAACCACTATCCATTCCTTTTGTTTGAACTACTTAAGAAGTATAAAGTGACCATAATATAGTATAATATAGTGTCATGTTAGACACTTTTATTCATATCTTTAGTTTTTGTTTTATTTATTATTCCTTCTTAAAACTTCGAGTTAAAAGATACTGGTCTTTAACTTCCCTTTTATTGTATAGCTCGTTCTCTCTATAAGGACTCTAAAAAAAAAAGTGAGACGGAGGTAAAAATCGTTATAAAATTCCATTACAAACTGTCCAACAGGTAAACTTAATATTTCATAGAAACCTTAGTCTCAAGTGTTAAATAGAGACAATTAATCATGAGTTTCGTAATAAACGAAATTAATGAATGAACGAAGGAACAAACCTCTTTTTCTTCAGTACTATATGACGAATTTTTAAAGGGAATTGAGTATATACTCAATTGTAATCAAAAAGATCAACTCATTGGTATCGGGATGTGAGTTTAAGAATTTTATTTTGTTGTATTATTGAAATAACAAGTGTAATATTATACAATTAAATGTCCTTTGTACGTCTAATTGTTCGGAATCATAATAGGTTGATATGTTATATACGTATAAACTCCGTTTAAAGACATAGACTAAAATAAGTTCTTGTGTGTTCTTATACATTTGTTTATCAAAATAGTTGAATATAGGGGGTGTGTTTAAGTTGTAATTTTAAGGTTCCCCCGAAGGGATCACGGAGTCACCATTTCTTAGACGGAGGGTTACGTCCTCTGTGGTCAAACTAGGGACTAGGCCCTTCTAGGGTGTAAGGTACCTCGCCAATTCGGGTGAACAGTGTTGTCCTCTTCGGTGACGTACCTCTGTGGACTCGTGGTACTTACTTTCGAGGGTCAACGGCTTTGGTCTCCTTTCCGACGGTGTCGTTACTTCTGAGTCGTGTCGGTTTTTTTTTTTTTTTTTTCCAAAACACCTATTACAGGATAAACAAGTTCAAAGGGAATGTAATGGATCAGCGTGTGACAATTGTGTTGGTTTGACCTGAAAGGGCAAATAAAAAGAAATATATTACGGAAGACGAAGTGTTTGTCATTTGTTAATCTTTTCGTCATATTAAAGTGTAGAGTTGAAAGAGTATCGGAAAAATGACTACCGAACCTTCTTAAGAGATCTAAAGAATCCCAGTCTCAGAGGAAGACTAGCGGGAGGAGTTTCGGGGGAGATGAAGGAACAAGGAGTTTCATATCTAGTCACCCAAATCATGTCCTCACTGGTGTGACATGTATTACCGTTACTAGGCAAGGACCAGGTACCTCGATGGACACCGTCCTCCTTACATTCACTTCTATTGTCCTCGTATCTTTTCTTGTTGATGGTACTTCACCCTCCGTGTACATCTGTCACGAAATACTTCGTACGACGTTCTTACCCAGAACTTCTTTTCTATCTATTACTATAATCTTTATCCTCTCTTCCCAATCTCTCTTACTCGGGTACCGTTACCAGGGACAGTGTCTTACTTCATCGGTAAGTAACTCCAGTCACAAAGGTGTCCGGTTGAGATCGTTACCGAATTATAGTGTCTTCTTCACTACCTATACCAACCTTGGTGTCTTCAAATTCGCTCTCCAGTAATGACTCACGTCATCCCGTACCTTTTTGGGTCACTAGGTCTATCACTGTCGGTAGACCCATGTCTGGACTACTAAGTACTACTCTCACATTGCTTCACCAAACGTCTATCGGTGTTTCGCCAGTTTCGGGTAGTGCCGGTTGTTGTACCAAAGACACGACGGATCCTTCACCTTCTTTACTTCGACCGAATACGTAGGGTTCTTTCTTTAACAAAACACCCATCTGTCCTTCAAGAGGTCGTAGAAACCGTCTCAGTGGCACCTCATCGTCTATAGATCTGTACTGTCCAAAGGGTCCTTTTTTATGTATCCTCTTACCTCAGAACTTAGTCTCTACTGTTGGTAGTCCTACTGAGGTAAGGGTCGGTGTAACTGTTACATTTAACGTTCCTTTTGGTGTTTCTCTTGTCCGACGTCATGAGCCTACAGACAGTGAGGATCCTCCTCTTTAAGTCACTGACTCCAAACTAAGTCGTAGTGAACTTTCTTTTCTGTTTTATTCTATACTTTACTATAGAGAGTACCCTTGGTCTTAGGACGTCGACTCCTAAAGGGTAGATCAGTTATTATAAAACTCCCTCTTGTAACAACAAAACCCCGAATGGACCACCGAGTTACCATTTCTTCATTGGATATTTACATTCTCTGTACCTAAGTTGAGGACCCAGTCCTTCTAGTGGACCTCCTCCTTTACCGTTGAGAGAGGTTATAAGAACGAACCTTTTAAGACACTTGTCCCCTCAGATCTCCCGATGACAGACACCCCAACGTTTCTCAACCTGTATTGACTCGTGTATGTGCTTTAAACCCTTTGGGTACTCACCTCTTCCTTTTCTAAACTACACTGGAGTTATTTTTTCACTTCATTGATCCTTTGTAAAGATCCCTAGGGTACCCTGTAAGTAGAAATATCGATCTCTTATAAAACTCATTAATAGATTGGAAATAATATGGAACTGACTTCCGACCGTGGTTTCTTAAGTCTCATCGAAAGGAATTATAGGTACACATCGGTCCTTTGAGAACGGAAGACACTTCCCTGTCACGACACGTCTAAACTATAAAGTTCATTAACTACAAAATTTTTTTTACGTGTTTTTTACGGACAACCGAAAAGTCAGATATAAACTCTATTATCCAATTGTCCGACAACAAATGAGCACCAAACGACGTGATAACGCTAAAGGTTCCCCGAAACCTCGTCAAAAATATCCTAAGAAGATTCCCACCCAGAGTTCCCTCGGTATCCTCCTGTGTGGTAGACACACAACTTGGGCATCAGACAGGTCAAATCTGACGAGAGGTCCAGACAGTCAATCTTTAAGATGAAACATATTTTTCCGGAAAATTTTGACGTCCTAGAAGTTAAAAAATTTTTTGATCATTTCTCCTAGATGAAAGGTACTTTTTTTATTAAAAAAATAAAAGGTCTTGTATCTTTCGACCTGGTCAGAACGTGACTTCGCTTGACGGTACGATGGAGAATCGTGCACCTGCAGGACAACTTTCACGACAGGAGACCCTGTCCTGCTAGTCTAGGGCCTCTCTGACACTCACTCAGTCGAGGGAGGGGCATCGACCATCGACAGAAGAGAGACGATATATAAACATAGAGGTCTCTCTTCCCCGAAAGACTAAGCACCTGGGGTCTATCGAACAATTGACAATGAGGAGGTCTCGAACGCAAAGTCTGAATCCTTTGGGACGAGTCGAGCCTGTGAATGCCTTATACATTCACTGAAGGCCAGATTCCGTGGTGGAACAGGGGGTCGTCGACTACACTCGAGGGACCAATTAAGGCGGAACGTCACACTCTTCCGCGTTCACTTCCGTGGTCACTTCCGACTACGTCAGATTCGCTATCCTTGACTCCAGACCTCAGGACTCACGACACTTGAGACCCCGTGCCAGAAGTGACCGAGATCCGAATTTCAGAAGGGGTGGGGTTGACTTGCTCCCCCGGTGCACGGTGGCGCCGGTGGCGTCTCTGACCACACCGAGTCTTTGTTTCCCCGTCTCAGTGAAGATCCTCTTTATTGCGTCCTCATAAATCTCTCTGCCTCGCAGGAGCAGTGAACCAGTACGACCTCTCGGTGGGCTCAAACTTGTTGCTCCCACACCGGGTCAGAAAGAGCAGCAGCTGGTCGACGGACTTGTCCCTCGGCCGGACGGACCCCAGAAGACGAGCTCTCTCGCGCCCCCGTCCCCACCCGCCCCCACCCCACCCCCAAGGACGGCGACACACCTCTCCTTTCACGGAATCACAAGTGGGCCTGGGACCGGTGGGCGGGGGCTGAGGTGAGCCCCCAGGTGCGCCGTACGTGTACCGCCCAGACTCGTCGTGCCGGTCGAGGGCTTCCCGTGACGAATCAGGTCTACCTTTTCCTGTGAACCGTCTGACTCCCCGACACCGCCCTGTCGACTGTGGTCTTCGCTCCTGACCTCCTTCTCCTCGCACACGGAGCCCCCGTCTCGACTTGCCAGTCGATGGTCTTCCTTTCACCTGTCGACACCCCTTTAGAGTCTCGTGTCCAGACCCGAGTCCTTCCCCCCGAACACGTGTTTGGAAAAACAGGGGGGGAATAAGGGTAGAGGGTTCAAAATTTTGGGCCACAACTAACTCCTAAAACCTGGACTGACCCAAACTACCGTCCTTTATACCTTTCCTCTGTAACGCTCATGAAAATAAGTTGGTCTCTCGTTTACTCCTGATATGCGACCTTCCTTTCCTCAACACACTCGAGAGTCTGTGTGAACATGTGTTGCGTGAAGTCTCTGAGGGCCTCCTGAGGGCGTCGATAGGATCGTCTACCGTCGGATGACTCTGTTTTCCAGATAGTTGTTCTTGTCCACTTTGAGCTCCTTCGTCTGAGGGATGGGCGGATTCTCTTTACCCTCTGCTTTGGTAGCGACTTTGTCTCGGCCCAACAAAAAAAAAAAAAGGGGTTTATTCATGTCAGCATCACGACCCAATCGTCAATTGAGAGGATGGGGGATTAGAATTTGTGTTCGACATCAGAGCGAGGGAGGACGTGTAAAAGACGTTGGCACCGTCGGACTCTCAGTAAGGACGGCAGTCCGATGCACTATCACAGTCACCCGTAGAAATTTTGGAGAGAATCGAGTTCGAATAGAACATGAAGGAATAACGCGGCGGTAATTTTCTTCGTAATCACATGGAACTTTTTTTTTTTCTTTCAACTGGTCTAAATGGAGAATGGAAAAAGTCTTCTTTTTATTTGTCATCTTTTGATACTTTTTATTTCTCATCTTTTTACAACTTCACTATCAAATATAACCCTAATATCATATTCGAGAAGTATAAGGTTTTGGAGAAGAAAGGCTTTAAGAAGGAAAACAAATACTCGGTACCAAGAGATCTATATATTTGAGACTCTCTCCCACAGGGGACCCAAACTCTCCTCATAACGTTCTTATTTGTTCTATGGAAAGATATGGACGTTAAATTCTCTTAAGAGGAACCCCTAAAGGATAGAACTCAAGGTAAAAAGAGTAAAAAGGAGAAAAGAAAGGACAAAGAAAGAATCAAAGTCTTGGTGTCCGTCATGTTAAGAGTCACCGGAGTTTAAAAGAATTTAATAGAAAGTAAAGGACCCTGTCTCCATACCTATATGAAAGAGTAGAACCCTGGAAGGAACCTTTTTGATATTTTACCTTCCTTTAACCCGATACTGTAAATTCCGTACTCCCAGTCAGTATAAAGAAATTAGGTATGCCTTTGTACTAGTAGAAAGTTATAAGGGGAGGAAATAATGACACCGAAACACCTTTTATCTCCTGATCCCTTTTTATAAGCACGAAACAAAGAAAAGTTAGACTGAAAAGTTACAACCACAATTGTGATTTAATAAAGGAAATTAAAACCTTAAGGGTTCGAGTGTAAAGGGAGATCCTCTTACTTCGACCAGAGAGTAACACATAGAAACGAAGAACGATATGGGAAATCCATGTTTATATGATAGACGGAGTAGGTTTCCTATAAATATACACAAGACTGTAGATAGGTTCGAAATTAAGGTTACATTTACGGCACAGGAAACAGGTAGAAAGATAACGTTTAGTGAAAATAAAAACGATACGTCGTCAAGTAACATATAAGTAGTGTAATTATTAAAGAACAAGATCATATACGATACTTATATTATGTTCACTTATCGTTAATAACACACGAGTAACACATTCGCTACAAAGACTCAGATACATAAACATTAAGGTAGGAAAGAAGAGATACAAATTTCACTACGGTTTTCACGACCTCCTGAAGGACGTCTTCCGTAAGTAGAGATACTGACCAATGAACTGGGTCAAGAAATAGAAACCGAGAGATCCCTGTTGACCTACGAGGACTGACCACCAGTTCCTTATATTAGTCATGACTTATTAACAATGAGAACGACGGTGTGTGAGGGTCTGTCATGAACCCCGACCACCCGTATCGGACCGAGAAACCGAAGTACCACATACCGATCCAACACCGGGACTACCGGGTCGTCTCCAGGTCGCCGTGTTGGTGTAATTGGTTAAAATGACACTGAAATCTCGGAAACAATACTGACCGGACGAGTCTAGGACCTCACTCACCAGGTCTACTGTTGTGAGTAAGTAAGTAACACACCAATAGAGTGATAAGGAAAACTTGACTAAGACTATAGAATACGGACCTAACATCACTAACATAACCGTCAAGAACGACACCAGTCGTTCTCTTTCCGAGTGGGTGTACCACTCTTCAGAAGGTTCTTACAAACTTTTTCGTATAGAAACAGATAAGAGAACAAGGGGAGATTAGAAAGATACCAAGGAGATTTTCACTCCGTTCATACCATTAAAATTCACAATCTAATTTAAAAAAATAAAATTTAAGATAATAAAGACATAATTTATCCAGTACTTATAAAATATATTTTTTGTTTGTGTTTATCGCAGTGATTTTCTTTGGATCTTTATGACAAATAAATATCGTCACAAAATACTGTAGTCTTAACGTAAAATACGTATACATATTTATTGTCTTCAACCTAGTAATTCAAATATTAGGCTAAAAGGTCACTTTAGAACATCCTGTTAAGAAAAAGTTCTAGTTGTTTATGTATGACCGAACCGTCTTTTTTTTGACTTACTTGAAACACCGGTTAAGTTACAAAATAAGAAACCCCGAAATATTATACCGATATGTACTGTAAGAATTTATAAGAAAACAGTGACCCTTAAAAATCAACATAAGGTAAGAAAGTGACAACATCAGGTAAGAAAGTGTTCGTAACAGATAAAGATCTTAAATGAAATTACACAAGAAACACCAAACTAACGTTACAGATTCATATGCCTATAAAATTTTTATAAATTTCGACTTACGTGAAGTGAATAAGTTAAATTGAAAAACGAAATAAAAAATAGAAAAATGACATCCAGAAACAACCAATAGATAAAATTTATATCGCCTTACATGTACAGTTAGGGTAGACAGGTAACTGACTACTTACCTATTTCCACTTCACCTTGTATGTAAGTCACCTTATAATGGGTCAGTAAGTTTTCTTATTTTATTACGGTTAACGTCGTTTTACCTACCTAGACCCCTAATAGTATGACTCACTTCATTCAGTCGTTTCTGTTTATAGTATATTATAGTGTATGTCGGATTTTCCTACGATTACTTGAATAAATGTTTTGTCTTTCTTGAGTGTCTGAATCTCTTACTTGAATACCAATAGTCTCCCCCGTTCATTCCCCCTCCTTATCTACTCCTCGAACCCTAACAGTAAAATTGAAAAATAACATCTTTTACAGTTTGTAAGTCTCTTCATCTCAACCATCACATTATCTGGGAATACATGGATAGTAGGTCGAAACTACAGTTACAAAACGGTTATAACACGGATGATAGATGGTAAGGAAAAAAAAAGGACCTATTAAAATTTCTTTTAAAATCTGTAACACATATATAACACGTCCGTCTAAGAAATGATGACGTGGTGGATCCCTCGGGTATATATAACACGACACATTCAATACATTAGAACATAAGGGTCCCGTTTATAAATAATACGAAAGTTTAAATACTTCTGTAAAAATAGGTGGTACGGTACTACTATAAAGGGTGTTAATAGTTCTATCACGTTTTTGTGTTTAATTATCTTGTAAGACTTTTTATTCCGTAATTTTCCCCTTTTTCACGTATCCTGGTCAAAGATAAGAAAATGAATACTACTACTACGACCACAATGACTACCCCTCTCTTGACTTCTTCCATTAAACATTCCACTGAGACGACTGTTTTTCTACTATAACTGATTTCGACTACCACTACTAGAAGTCATAATTTGACGACTATCTTTACCGTTATCACTAGTTTTACAACCATTACTACCCTTATCTACTACTGCAGAGTTATCATAAAATAAATGTTTCGTTAAATTTCTCGTCGAGTAGGTTAGTTGAGATTTCTTATAATATATATATTATATGAATTAATATATTATATTACATTACATATAATATGAAGGAAACTGAAGGGACCACCGAGTCTACCATTTCGCAGACGGATGTTAAACCCTCTGGGCCGAAGTTAGGGACCCAGTCCTTCTAGAGGACCACTTCCTTTAACGTTGGGTGAGGTAATAAGAACGGACCTTTTAGGGTACCTACTTCTTCGGACCATCCGATATCAGGTACCCCAGCGTTTCTCAGTTTGTACTGAAGTGAAAGTGAAACTGTATAATGACTATATTGCAAAACTCTATTATTATATCTATTGTTTATTATATCTATGAATATCGACCTTATGTATATGTTCGAACGTGGATCTCACCCTGGACCTTCGATCAAGAGGTTTAAAGATACATTACAATATAGGTTATATGGAATAGTATGTCACACTGTACACTTTCGGAACCACAATTGACTGAGTAAAATAGTCACACCACCACTTCTCACACTAAAAAGAAAAGGCATTTTGTGAACAAAGAACCTTAATAAGGATTACGGTACTTGAGAGAACTCCTTCCGTTACCGTGGGGTGAGGTCATGAGAACGGACCTTTTAGGGTACCTGTCTCCTCGGACCATCGACATCACGTACCCTAGCGACTCTCAACCTGTGCTGAGTCACTGGAGTGAAAGTGAAAAGTGAAAGTACGTAACCTCCCCCGCTACCGTTGGGTGAGGACACAAGAACGGACCTCTTAGGGTCCCTGTCGTCTCGGACCACCCGACGGCAGATACGCTAGTGCGTCTCAGCCTGTGCTGACTTCGTTGAATCGTCATCGTCGTCGGTACTTGAGAGATACAGGTCTTAGGACAAGTCCCTTGAGAGGTGTAGGAATAAAGAATCTGATATTTACTTTCCTAACTCTCACCCCCAATGGACCCGTATGTACTGTCGTCGTGGGTCGGGGGTCTCCGTAGTCCTCGACTGTCCCTGAAGTCCATCCACCTTTTCTGGCTCGATATCTTCTCCTACTGACACCTCTCCACCCTCGACGTACATCGGTCCCGAAACAAAAAAGGGGACACGACGACCTAGGACTCGATGTCGTTCCTTTTATACCCGTATCCTCGAATACTACGTCTCCTCTCCCGACTAAGGATTCTCAGGACAGTCTTGGTAGTAGTCCAGGAGTGACTCCACCCATAGTCTCGTCTTTCCGGTTTCTCACCAGGCTTTAGTGTCTGTTTCACCCCTTAAAAAACTAATCATATCTTACTCTCGACCGTATCGTTGTCCCGTTCCTGTTCTCTCTATCTTACCCGGTGAGGGGTACGGGGTGGGTGGTCGTCACGTGTAGACGTTCCTCAGTAATCCTCACGTATCACGTCCCCTACCGTCTACCATCGCATCGTCAGCTATCGGTACCGTCAGTTTTCGTCCAACAGGTACAATCGTTTTTGATGCTTCTTTATATTAACCCGGTCTGTGAGTCTCTTCCTCTAGTTAGACAACGACCAGGTGTTGCAGAGGTCGTAAAACCCCCGACACCACCATCACTTCGTCTCCAGCTGGTCCCTCTCGACCGACTCCTTCTTCATGTACCCCTACACCTCCACCTACAGTCGCGGTTATCGGTCGTTGTCATCGTTCAAAGGATTCTCTGAGTCGTTCATCTCCTGGTCCTTCTCTGGTTTCTCCTCGACACCGAACAGTCCAGTGACCTGTAAGGACTCTCCTGTTTCAGTCCTAAGAACGACGTCAAGTAAAGTCCAGAACTACCTGATGTCCTTTTCTTCGTCGTACCTATCCTAAGTGAATCAATCGATGTCTACCTATTTTGGAACCTAGGAAAGAGAACCGTTACTCAAAATGAATATGGTGGTTACCCTTCTTACCTATTTGTTTTATTGTCACCCCTTAAGTTCTCCACATGGAGTGTTTTCTACCAGTTTAATTCCTTTATAGTTCCCTNAAGGATTCTCTGAGTTGTTCATCTCCTGGTCCTTCTCTGGTTTCTCCTCGACACCGAACAGTCCAGTGACCTGTAAGGACTCTCCTGTTTCAGTCCCAAGAACGACGTCAAGTAAAGTCCAGAACTACCTGATGTCCTTTTCTTCGTCGTACCTATCCTAAGTGAATCAATCGATGTCTACCTATTTTGGAACCTAGGAAAGAGAACCGTTACTCAAAATGAATATGGTGGTTACCCTTCTTACCTATTTGTTTTATTGTCACCCCTTAAGTTCTCCACATGGAGTGTTTTCTACCAGTTTAATTCCTTTATAGTTCCCTTCTCTTACTCTCTTTGTTTCTAAAGGACCTCCATAATTTCACATTTCTCAAAAGAATTACTATGAAACATATTAACCACTAAATTGATGAACGAACAATTAGACAAAAGAAGTGTTCTGGTACTCAGAAAGTTCCGTGTCCGACACAAAGTTATGAATCGAATTTCGGACCGTGTATCTTCCCCGAGTTATTTATGGATGGGTGGATGTGTCAGTCACAGCAGGAATGACAAAAGTGTTCCTAGTACGGGGGTAGGTTATGTAAGAGGTATGATACTAGAAAAGTTTTATCTTCTAGAGTAGTACAGTGAAGTAACAAATTTTTTACCCAGAGATGTTTGTTTACCGGTCATCCACGTACATTTCTACGAGTCGTAACGATTAATAATCTCTTTACGTTTAGTTTTGATGTTACTCCATGGTGGAATGTACTCATTCTTACGGGTGGTAATTTTTCATATGTTTCACTATTTACGACCCATCTTGTACCTCGTTTTCGATGGGAGAATGCGACAACCACCCTTACATTTAACAACGTAGGTGACACCTTTTGTCATACCTCCAACGAGGTTTTTGATTTTCATCTCAACGGTATACTGGGTCGTCAAAGTGAAGACCCGTATATGGGTCAGTTTTGATACTACTTTTTTCAGTGTACATGGGGATACAAGTGTCTTTGCGATAGATGTTATTGTTTCGGTACCTTTTTGGATTTATGGATCACTGTCTACTTACCTCTTTCTTCTACAACATTTGTACCTTGTGTTACCTTATAAATCAAGTTAAGTCAAGTCAGCGAGTCAGCACGCACTGAGAAACACTGGGGTTCTTAGCATTGTGCGGTCCGGAGGGAAGGTTACTCAGTTGAGAGGCGTACTCCACCGCTTTCATAACCTCAAAGTCGAAATCGTAGCCAGGAAGGTCTTGTGGGTCCTGACTAGAGGAAATCTTATCTCACCAACCTAGAGGAACGTCAGGCTCCCTGAGAGTTCTCAGAAGAGGTTGTGGTGTCAAGTCTTCGTAGTTAAGAAGTCACGAGTCCAAAGAAATGTCAGGTTGAGAGTGTAGGTATGTACTGGTGACCCTTTTGGTATCGGAACTGATCTGCCTGGAATCAGCCGTTTCATTACAGAGACGAAAACTTATACGATAGATCCAACCAGTAGTGAAAGGAAGGTCCTCGTTCGTAGAAAATTAAAGTACCGACGTTAGTGGTAGACGTCATTAACACCTCGGGTCTTTTTATGTTAGACGGTGACAAAGGTGACAAAGGGGTAGATAAAGGGTACTTCACTACCCTGGTCTACGGTACTAGAAACAAAAGACTTACAACTCGAAATTCGGTTGAAAAAGTGAGAGGAGAAAGTGAAAGTAGTTCTCCGAGAAATCAAGGACAAGTGAAAGACGGTATTCCCACCACAGTACCATCAAATGACGTTAACATTATACCTCCTACATTAGTGTAAATAAATTTATAAATCCAACAAATCAATTACAACCAGAGAGATTGTTTTACTATCCTAGTAATACAGACTCTAACTTAGTCTAAAAGGAGAGGTTTCGAACCTCTAGTTTGATACCACATACAGTCTTTTACTTTATTTACCATTCACTTCCATCCTCTCCTGTTACCCAACAGAAGGGGATTTTCATAAAGAGGTAAAGTTCTTATTTTAAAGAAAGGATGTTTTTGACAGGACCATTGTACCCCACCTTTGTATCTAAGTAGATTAAGGAAGTAGTTCAACTCTGGTTCATGTTATTCAAAATAAAGGATACTTTGCAGGAAGTAAAGTCTGAGAAAGAGTGAAAATTTTAACAGTAAGCAAAACTCGAAAGAGATCAGTTGAGTAAGGGTCAATCAAAGTGGTCGTCGATTGTCCGAAGTGACAGAGATGGAGATCAACGATTCTAGGTTCGACAGTCGTAGACGGGATTTAAAATCCCGAAAGAAGAAACCCGAACTGAGAGGGACCAAATGTAGAAAGATTATAGAACAAAACACAACGTAGTGTATAGGTGACCACGGAGAGAAATAGTTCTTGAAGACACAGACGTAGGAGGATAGTCATTCTATCCTAAAAGGTAATGCGTCGTCGTAAGTAAGAGGAAAAGAGTTAATATCATATTTAAGGACCCTCGTCCCTGGTACGTACTCACGTACACACGATTCAGCGAGTCAGCACAGACTGAGAAACGTTAGTATACCTAACATCGGACGGTCTACGGAGACAGGTACCCTAAGAGGTCCGTCCTTATGGTCTTACCCAACAGTACGGGAGGTCCTCCAGAAGGACTAGATCCCTAACTTCTATGTAATATAGAAGACGTAAACGTCCGTCTAAGAAATGATGATCACAGGGGACTCTTCGGGTCATCCCTACTCCCAAGAAATTTGATAAAATTCGTGGTGGATCCAGTACTCATATACCAACAAAGGTTCCTAATAACAAGTTATCAACGAGAGTTTTGTACTCCTGTAGATACAGAAAGAGTACACACTCATCTCCTCTTTTACGGGAAACACAGTTGGTGACACTTCTCTACCTGATATGAGAAAAAGAACCTTTATTAGTTAATGTGGACTTATTTTCAAAATAAACACAGACAATTATTACTCAACACATTCCGTCTACGAGAAGTTGTAAAAACGTCACACACCGTAGGTATTAGTTTCGGAATATTCCTTAGAACACTATCCGTGTCAATGTAAAAGAAAAGGTGACTATATAGTAAAGAGGGAACAAAGAAATTTACATTTGAAATTTACAAGGTCACAATTGACTGAGTCCTATTTCTCTGAATTGTGAAAAGAAGAAGTTCCGTTCGTAAAAATTTACCCCCGAAGGGACCACCGAGTCTGCCATTTCGCAGTGAACGTCACGTCCTCTGGGCCCAAGTTAGGGACCCAACCCTACTAGGGGACCTCTTCCTTTACCGTTGGGTGAGGTCATGAGAACAGACCTTTTAAGGTACTCGACTCCTCGGACCATCCGATGTCGGGTACCCTAGTGTTTCTCAGTCTGTGCTGACTCGCTGAAAAGGTGACTATATAGTAAAGAGGGAACAATGAAATTTACATTTGAAATTTACAAGGTTACAATTGACTGAGTCCTATTTCTCTGAATTGTGAAAGGAAGAAGTTCGGGTCGTAAAATTTTATGCATTGTGGTCTCTAAGACTTTGGAATCGTACGAATTCCTAGTCTCCAAGACTAAATTCTCAAGACTCCCCCCTGTACTCTTAAACGAAAAGATAGTAAGAGGTTGTAGTCTACTACGCCTATAGTAATTACACGACACATCTTAAGTTTATATCGTTTTATATAAGAAAACAGTAGACATAACGAGAAAAAACGAAAGTAAAAGAGATAGTAAAAATAACTCTTGACTTTCTAAAGGGTGAAAAATATTCTAATTCAGAAGGACATGAGGAAATAGAGAAAGTCAAGTCAGTGAGTCAACACAGGATGAGAAACCCTGGGGTACCTGAGATCGGGCGGTCCAAGGAGACAGGTACCCTAAAAGGTCCGTTCTTATGTCCTCACCCAAGGGTAATGGGAGAGGTGAATGGCGAAATCTTATAATGAAGAAGTCGAGTCTGTCCCGACATTAAGAGTGTAAGGTTTAGAGAGGCCAATACGGAAGAACTGATAATGACTTATCAGAGTGACAATAATATGGGTGGACATCCAAATATAACATAGGTAGAGAGTTAATATCATATTTACTCTCTTAATATGATAATATACATACATATATATAAATTTTGAGATCTCTTATACACCAAATGGACTCCAGAGTTCTGTTTAATGGACTTATGACAAAATTGTAGAGTTTCATTACTCCCAAAAGATTGGTAGAAATTTTAAAACCGGAGTCTATCTCGTATGGGCTTTGGACCACTCAAGGACATCGGAAGAGGTCTACTACCGGGTGAAAAGACTAAAATTTCGTTTCAGAAGTTTTTCGAGTCACAGAGGTGATGAACAACGGTTAATGAAAAGTTTGGCAAACGGAAATTAGAAGAGAACTTGACTCAATTTACTTTGAAAACCAGAGTGGTAAGGTGACTTAAGTAAGAACAGTTACAGTTCAAGTTAAGAGTCAGAAATTTAATGAACTGGAGAGTCATTGTGAATTGTCTGAACTAGAAAAAAAAGAATGGAATTTATGAATTTTTGTTTTTGTTTTTGTGGAACGAAAGTCTTATGGGTGGGTCGAGAGTGAAAGGTCACGTCTGAACAAAAGTCGGAGTAACCGACGAACGACGAGGAGGAAGAAGAATAAGTGAAAACATGGAGAGGAGAAAGCCAGAAAATACGAAGTGTATAGATATTTGTGTATCGAGAGTTTAATATGGAAATTAAAGTTGAATATAAAGATTGAGATCTGTATATATAAATTAAAGGTTGATTTGTAAAGATGGTATCGTCAAAATGGTAAATTCTATACGAGAAAGTCGACCAAACTAAATATATGACAGGACCTTTGTCTATGTGTTTAGTTTTCTCTGAAAGATACA
This sequence comes from Capra ibex, assembly GCA_006410555.1. Taxonomy (NCBI): domain Eukaryota; kingdom Metazoa; phylum Chordata; class Mammalia; order Artiodactyla; family Bovidae; genus Capra; species Capra ibex. Next base: position 17,696,991 of record SJYO01000647.1, on the reverse strand, counting down.
ATATATCGGGTGGTTCATGTCTTGAACTGGAGAGATACCAGGTGAAACTTTCGACTAGGGTAATGAGGTAAACCGTGTACTATAGAAGTTGGGGACGGAGACCAAAGAGATTAGAAATGAGACATTTACTACTGCAATCTTTATAAGTAAGATAGGTTACAATAACCATCCGCCTACCCTTTCTTGTTTCTTAAAATCCCGGAACCTTATAAGACTACATGGTCGATTTCTGTTACGTAAATCCTCGACTCGTAATAGTTAGAAGTAAAGAGAACCCTGGTCTTTCTCAAACGGAGTTTTATTTAGAAAGACCGGAACCTCTGAGTCAAGGGTTTCAATGAGTAATCCCTTTTTGGATCTCCTTAAAAGACAACTCTTTCAAAGGATATCTGTCCCAACTCCTACTTTTAATTGTTAATTTGTCTTCGGATTGTAACTAAACCTTCATTGAATCTTTTTAATGAATTTTGCGTTTTGAAGACGATAAGTGATGAGACAGAGGACTACATTCTTATTGAACTTCTCTGACTATATGTCGATGTTATATAGTATACACAGGAAAATAAAAGTCACGAGACTTGAAAACAGTATTTTATATAACTTCAAATATTTTAATAAAAGTATGTAGATAACTATTTCAGTAGAGTCAACTCTAGACTTTATATAATTTACCTCAATTACGGAGGGATGACATGAGAAGGGTCAAAGACTTGGTGTCTTATTACGTCGAATTAATTTACACAAATTTGCAGACACAAAACCCATTGTCACACAGTGTGTCGCCATCCATCGGTACACGAGGAGATATCAAATCAGAGATACTTCCAATCTAATACATTTTTTAAGACTAGGTATCTCTAAGACCAGACTCTATCAAGTCCCAATTCTACGGAAGAGGGTATGTGAAAGAAAATATTTGTTTTGACCTTAACAGTGACAAAACAGTGATCTTGTTTTGACCTGGTTTCTTCCATCTCAACCTCTTGGTACACTCATTTAATTCTGGTTTAAGAAACCTAGATGTTTTCGCTTACATTTGTCACACTTACTAGTCAGGTATTGGAGTTTTATAGGAGGATATAAGAATCGACATATATAGAGATAAAATGAATAAATAATAATAATGATAATAAATAGACACCAACACGACGGGTCGAACACCTTAGAATCAAGGGATTGGTCCCTAACTTGGGGTCGGGAACCGTCACCTTCACGTATCAGAATTGGTGACGTCCCTGTGGTCCCGTAGGACATAGAGATTATCAACATGCACGACCGTGAAGGGTACCAAAGTCCAGGTCACTGTGAAGATTCTTGAATCTTTCACTCCTTGTATCATTAACAACGGATAATGGAGGTTTTTATGAAGTCGTCAATGACAAATTATCAAAAGTGAATCATATTCGAACTACTGTCCATTCCTTTTGTTCTCTTTAAAACCTACTTAAGAAGTATAAAGTGGTTATAATGTAGTATGATGTAGTATGACATTAGACACTTTCATTTATATCTTTATTTTTTCTTTTATATAATTTTCCTTTTCAGTACTTTGAGTTAAAAGTTCTAGGGTTATTAACTCCCCTTTTATATGGTTACCCGTTCTTTCCATAAGGACTCAAAAAAAAAAAAAAAAAAAATTCTTAACAGTGGGGTTAGGTCCTGAGAACGGACCTTTTAGGGTACCTACCTCCTCGGACCATCCGACGTCAGGTACGATTCCCAACCTGTGCTGACTCACTGAAGTGAAAGTGAAAAGTGAAAGTACGTGACTTCTTCCTTTACCGTTGGGTGAGGTCACAAGAACGGTGACCTCTTAGGGTCCCTGCCTCCTCGGACCACCCGAAGGCAGATACCCCAGTGTGTCTCAGCCTGTACTGACTTCACTGAATCGTCGTCGGTGAATATTCTTATAAAATGTTGATAGAGACTGTCCACCAGGTTAACTGAATATTTTGTATAAACCTCAGTCTCAAGTTTTTTAAGAAATCTATTTGGTAACCAATAAAATAGAGAATTAATTATGAGTTTTATAAAAAACGAAATTAATGAATGAACGAAGGTCTAACCTCTTTTTGTTTAGTACTGTATAACTAAATAGTGAATTTTTATAGGAAACCGAGTATACACTCAATGATAAATAAAAAGGTTAATTCATTAGTCCCGGTAATTAAGTTATGGAATTTTATAATGTCGTATTCTAAAATAACAAGTGTAAAACTATATATTTGAATGTCCCTTGTGTGTCCATTTGTCTGGATTTATGATAAGTTAATGTCTCAAGTACCCATTGATTCTGTTTAAAGACATAGATTAAAATAAGTTCTTGTGATTTCTTNAATATTTTGTATAAACCTCAGGCTCAAGTTTTTTAAGAAATCTATTTGGTAACCAATAAAATAGAGAATTAATTATGAGTTTTATAAAAAACGAAATTAATGAATGAACGAAGGTCTAACCTCTTTTTGTTTAGTACTGTATAACTAAATAGTGAATTTTTATAGGAAACCGAGTATACACTCAATGATAAATAAAAAGGTTAATTCATTAGTCCCGGTAATTAAGTTATGGAATTTTATAATGTCGTATTCTAAAATAACAAGTGTAAAACTATATATTTGAATGTCCCTTGTGTGTCCATTTGTCTGGATTTATGATAAGTTAATGTCTCAAGTACCCATTGATTCTGTTTAAAGACATAGATTAAAATAAGTTCTTGTGATTTCTTATGTATTGTTTAGTCAAAATAGTTAACTATAAGGGGTTTGTCTAAGTCGTAATTCTAAGGTACATCAAACAAGTTCAAAGGTAATATAATAGATCTTTACGTAATAAATTGTTTTATATGACCTGAATGGGTGGATGTAAAGGAAATATGTGAAGGAAGACAAAAATGTTTACCATTTGTTAATCTTTTCGTCATACTGACGTGTACAGTCAAAAGAGAAACGGGGAAATACGGAGTCTTCTTAAGAGATCTGAAGTCCAGTCTCAGAAGAGGACTAGGGAGAGGAGTTCCGGGGGAAGTGAAGGAATAAGGAGTTTCATGTCTAGTCACCTAAATCATGTCCTCACTGGTGCGACATGTATTACCGTTACTAGGCAAGGACGAGGTGTCTCGAGGGACACCGTCCTGCTTATATTCACTTTTGATGCCCTCGCATCTTTTCTTTTTGATGCTACTTCACCCTCTGTGTTCATCTGTCACGAAATACCTCGTACGACGTTCTCACCCAGAACTATATTTCTATCTATTATTACATCCTTATTCTATCTTCACAATCTTTTTTACCCGGTTACCGTTTCCAGGGGTACTGTCATACTCGTCGGTGAGTAACTCCAGTCACGAGGCGTCCGGTTGAGGTTGTTACCGAATTATAGTGTCTTCTTCACTACCTATACCAACCTTGGTGTCTTCAAATTCACTCTCCAGTAATGACTCATGTTGTCCCGTACCTTTTTGGGTTATTGGGTCTGTTTCTATCGGTAGACCTGTGTCTGGACTACTGAGTACTATTCTCCCATTGGTTCGCCAAACGTCTATCGGTGTTTCGCCAGTTTTGGGTAGTGCCGGTCGTTGTACCTGAGACACGACGGGTCCTTCACCTTCATTACTTCAACCGAATACGTAGGGTTCTTTCTTTAACGAAACACACATCTCTCCTTCAAGAGGTCGTAGAAACCGTCTCAGTGGCACCTCATCGTCTATAGATCTGTACTGTCCAAAGGGTCCTTTTTTATATATCCTCTTACCTCAGAACTTAGTCTCTACTGTTGGTAGTCCCACCGACGTAAGGGTCGGTGTAACTGTTACATTCAACGTTCCTTTTGGTGTTTCTCTTGTCTGATGTCATGAACCTACAGACAGTGAGGGTCATCCTCTTTAAGTCACTGACTCCAAACTAAGTCGTAGTGAACTTTCTTTTCTGTTTTATTGTATACCTTACGTTAGAGACTACCCTTGTCTCAGGGTGTCGACTCCTAAAAGGGTAGATCTGTTATTATAAACCTTTTTGTAACGATAGATTTATTCCAGTGCACAACCAATACCTGACAATGAGTTTGTAAAATTCTTAATCTAAATAGTAATTATAAACAGAAAGAAGGTCCTAAATCGGTCTAATAGTGGAAGAGACTATGTTCAACGGGAAATAGTAGGATTTAGTTGAGGTTTTCGTCCCTTTAGAAATTCGTGAGGTGGTGTCACGATAGAGAACTGGATCCTTCTTTGGTAGACTTCAAAAATGAATCCTTTTTATCTGTTACTCTCTTATTATTCTCGATATTCCTTTAGACTTATCTCTACGTCTGTAACCTCGTGAACGATATTTTTCCTTAGTAAGTTTCAGACCCTTTAGATACTTTCCTCTTTCTAAACTAAACTGATCTTATTTTTTCACATAGTTCATCCCTTGTAAAGGTCTCTAGGGTACCCTAATAGTGAAACCATCGATCTCTTTTAAAACTCTTTAATAGATTGGAAATAATGTAGAAACAACGTCGGACCGTCCCGTCTCTAGTCTTGGACGGGGTACTGTCCTCACACGCCGTTTGGCGCGGGGGCGGGGGGAGGAGGGGGGGGGTAACAGGATCATTCGTACGGGTTGCCCGTATGCACCTATGCACCTCGACCTGCACGAGAGACGAGGCGAAGTGACTGACGGGGACACAGGCAGGAGTACCTTTGTTTAGGTCTAAAAGGCTAATTGTCGTCTCGGAATTAAAATGGGGGAGAACTACCACGCGACTAGTTGGGGGGGTCATATTGATAAAGAATTTCTAGAGTACACTGAAGACGGTTATTTTCACGCCCGACTTTCCTCGGTAAAACAGAAGGACGGTACCTCTCGTCCTTCCGGGGGACTGAGGGGCGAATGGGTTAGTATACATAGACAGAAAAGTATTGTGCCGAGGGGTAGGGGCCCAAAGTCCAGAAAGAGGGGGCGACACGACCTGGGACGTGTAGAAAAAACATTTCTACCGAAGTCCTTAAGACTCATCGGAAGGAACTATCGGTACATATAAAACATATGACAGTTTGAAATAGTGAGGACTAGTTCTATGCGTATACAGTTTGTAGCAAAAACCAAGGGATGAACGTTTTGTTTTAATATAATTTGTTAAGTAAACCCCCGTTTTAGAAAGGGATTGTAGATTTCTTTTATTGTACTCTAAAAGACATGGTTTATAAATAAAGTGACGTAGAACTTATAAATAACCATTGAATAAATGAAACCTCTGATGGATCTCTATACCGTTATTTTTACATCCGTTGTCTCAGAAGTATTAGGTGTTTCTGTTCCAAGTACCATTCTATCCTTTGTCCAGAGTTAGGAACTGAACACTTAAATTATGTCCGTTCTTCCGTCTCCTATACCCGTTGAGGGGTCGGACAGAGGACCAAGTAAGAGGATGGACTAACTCACAAGTTTAAGTGTCGATTCTTCCGAATAGTCTAACTGTGAAGACTTTTCATTTATCATCTTTTTTTAAAAAAATCAAAATAAAAAAAAGAATAAAATGAAATGTTATGACATAACCAAAACGGTATGTAACTGTACTTAGGCGGTGTCCACATATCCTCGAGGGTTAGGACTTGGGGGGAGGGTGGAGGATGGGATAGGGAGAGAGATCTAGTAGGGGCACGTGGTCGGGGTTCGTAGGACATAGGACATAGCTTGTATCTGACCGCGAAACAAAGAATGTACTATCATATGTACAAAGTTACGGTAAGAGGGTTTAGTAGGGTTGGACAGGGAGAGGAAGTCTCAGGTTTTCAGGCAAGATATTTAGACACAGAGAAAACGACAGAGGGTTTGTCCCAGTAGTAATAGTAGAAAGATTTAAGGTATATATACACAGTCATATGACATGACCACAAAAAGAGGGACCGAATGAAGTGAGACATATTAGAAGAGGTCAAAGTAGGTAGAGTAATCTTGACTAAGTTTACATAACAAAAATTACCGACTCATTATGAGGTAACACATATACATGGTGTCGAAAGAATAGGTAAGTAGACGACTACCTGTAGATCCAACAAAGGTACAGGACCGATAATATTCGTCACGACGTTACTTGTAACCCCATGTACACAGAGAAAGTTAAGACCAAAGGAGACACATACGGGTCGTCACCCTAACGATCCAGTATTCCGTTAAGATAAACGTTAAAAATTTCCTTAGAGGTGTGACAAGAGGTATCACCGACATGATCAAACGTAAGGATGGTTGTCACATTCGTCCAGTAACCGAAGTTTTTGTCCATCCTTTTTTATGTTTTCTGTTTTTTTCTCTGTTTCCTCCATCCCTCCCTCGAGGCAGGGCCCTTCCCTCAGGGCAGGGCCCTTCCCTCAGGGCAGGGCCCTTCTCTGAGTATTCTTCTCTCCAAAGGTTTGTGGTCCTTTGTAAGAGCGACGATTCAGACACGGCTCGGAACCTTCGTGTCTCCCGTTGTATTGTCCTTCCTTTTTATTTATTTATAAATTTTGGTTGTCTTTTTAAAAACTTTTTATTCCTCATCTTCTTATAAACTACACTATCAAATATGACCTTAATGTCGTATTCGAGAAGTAGAAGACTTTGGAGAAGAAAGACTTTAAGACGGACAGAAATCCTAGGTGTCTAGAAATCTATAAGTTTCGGACTCTCTCTCACAGGAACCCCAAACCCTCCTAATGACTTTCTTATTTCTTCAATGGAAAGATATGGACGTTATATTCTCTTAAGAGGAACCCCTTAAAGATAGAACTCAAGGTCCAAAAGGAAATAAAAGGAAGGAATGAGACAAAGAAAGAATCAAAGTATTGGTGTCTGTCATGTCAACAGTTCCCGGAGTCCTAAAGAAATTAATGGAAAGTAAACGACCCTGTCTCTAAACCTACGTGAAGGAGTACAACTCCTGAACGTACCTTTTTACCTTCCTTTAGCCCGTTACTGTCAATACCTTACTCCCGGTCAGTATAGGGTAACTAGGTATGTCTTTTAACTAGTAGTAATTTTATAATATAAGTAAATAACGACACTAAGATACCTTTTGTTTTTTCTCCTGATCCTTCTTCATTATAACGAAACCACGGAAGATTTAGACTGATAAGTGGCGACCATCATTGTAAATTTATAAAAGAAATTAAAACCCTAAGGGTTTCGAGTGTAAATAGAGATCCTCTGACTCCGACCAGAGAGGTTACACACAGAAGTGAATAACGACATGGGAAATCCATTGTTATAAGAAAGACGAAGTAGGTTTCTTATGGATATACGTTAGACTGTACCTAGGTTCGTAAGATTAATAACAACATTTACGGTACGTGAAACAGGTAGATAGTGTCAAGTAAAAACAACGTAACGTCAAGTAATATATAAGTAGTGTTGTTAACGAACAATATCATACGGTACTTATATTATATTTATTTATTAATAACACATGAGTAACAAATTCAATAACAAGACTAAAATGTACAAGCATAAAGACAGGAAGGAACTGTTAGAGATGTAGAACTTTCCCTACGGTTTTAACGGCCTTCTGAGGGAGAGATGAGTGTTTCAAAGAAGTCTACGTATTCGGTCGAAGTAAAGAAGGTGAAGGGTCACCGTACCCCTGAAGTCCATCCACCGTTTCTGGCTCGACATCTTCTCCTACTGGTACCTCTCCACCCTCGACGTACACCGGTCCCGAAAGAAAAACGGGACACGACTACCCTGGACTCGATGTCGTTCCCTTCATACCCGTATTCCCGAATACTACGTCTCCTCTCCCGGCTAAGGAGTCTCAGGACAGTCTTGGTAGTAGTCCAGGAGTGACTCCACCCGTAGTCTCGTCCTTTCGGAATTCTCTCCAAATTTTAGTGTGTCTTTCACTCCATAGAGATCTAATAATATCTTACTATTCAATCGTAGTTCGAAACCCAGTTTCTCAGTCTCACCCGGAGAGGGGTACTGGGTGGGTGGTCGTCAGGTGTAGACGTTCCTCAGTAATCCTCACATATCACGTCTCCTACCGGCTACCGTCGTATCGTCAGCTATCGGTACCGTCAGTTTTCGTCCAACAGGTACAGTCGTTTGACGTTTCTTTATATTGACCCGGTCTGTCTCTCTCTCTGACTAGAGATGGTGTACCTAGCGACGAGTCACAATGCACCATCGGACTTACCCTCCTCTCAAACCCCTTCTTACTTATGTCTATATACATACCGACTCAGGGAAACGACAGATAGACTTTGGATGTATTGTAACAATCAGTCGATATGAGGTTATTTTTATTTTGAATTTTTTGGTTTTTTCACTTTCAACGAGTCAGCACAGGCTGAGAAACGCTGGGGTACCTGATATATCAGGTACCTTAAGAGGTCCGGTCTTATGACTTCACCCATCGGAAAGGGAAGAAGTCCCCTAGAAAGGGTTGGATCTCTAACTTGGGACTAAAGGGCGTAACACCCGTCTAACAAATGGTCGACTCGATGTTCGCTTCGGACTCTTATAACCTCACCCATCGGATAGGGAAGAGGTCGTCTAGAAGGGTTGGGTCCCCATTTTGGTCCCAGAGGACGTAACGTCCGCGTAAGAAATGGTTGACTCGATACTTCCTTCGGAATTTTTTTATTATTTATTTATCTTTATTTATTTTTCTTTTTCCTTTCCATATGTTATTATATTAAGAGACACGATATGTTACATAGGAACAACGAATAGGTAATTTTTTCTTTTCTCTCTTCGTTGTTCCTATGTGACACATCGTCTGTCTTAATATCGGTAATAGGACATTATTGAAAATTACCTCGTACCAGACATTTTTATTACTTACTGATACGACATGTGAACTATCATCCTATTATAACATTTATTTGGTATTAAGTTAAATCTTTTCTTTTTTCAATAATTTGAACGATTCTTTGATCTGGAGTTAACAAGGGTGTCAATGAGTGATCTCTTTTTGGACCTCTTTTAAAAAGAACTCTTTTAAAGGATATCTATCCCAACTCCTTATTTTAGTTGTTAATTCGTCTTCGGCTTATAACTAGACCTTTATTTTAATCTTTCTAAGGAATTTTGAAGTGTTGAAGACGGAGTAATGACGGGATAGAGGAATTCATTGTTATCAACCTTCTCTGACTGTATGTCCGTATTTGACAATGTATACAGGAAAGTAAAAATAACAAGACTCTTAAAGACAGTACTTTTATATAACGTCAACTAATTTAATAAAAGTATGTAGATATTTGTTTCAGTAGAGCCAACTCTGGACATTGTAGTAATTTGTCTCAGTCACGAAGGGACGACATGAGAAGGGTTAAAGACCTAGTGTTTTATTACGTCAAAGTAATTTATTCACAAATTGGAAGACATACATCCCACTGTCACATAGTACCTCGATATCCATTAGTACACAAGAAGATGTCAAATGTCGGAGATACATCCAACCTAATACAGTTTTTCAAACAAGTTGTCTTTAAGACTCTGTCAGGTCTCACATTCTATAGAAGGGGGGCGTATGTAAGAAAATGATTGTTTTGACTTTAATTCTCCGGTTTCTTCCATCTCAACCTTCTGTTTTCTTTGCACTCATTCTAGTCTTGGTTTAGGAAACCTAAATGTTTTCACTTACATTTGTTAAACTTATCAGACAGATAGTCGAGTTTTCTAAGAAAAGGTCAGAATAAACAGACATGAGATAAATGCCATAAATGAATAAAGGACACGACGGACCGAACACCCTAGAATCAAAGGGTTGGTCACTGACTCGGACCTGGGAGTTCTCCCTTTCACGTCCGAGAAGTGACGACTCGACGACGTAGTAAGACACAGAGAGTCATCAAAATCCGCGACGGGGTGGTACCAAAGTCCAGGTCACCGTAACGATCCTTAAATCTTTCCCTTCTTGTATCATTAAGAACAGTCAATCGAGGTTTTTATGAGGACGTTAATGATAAATTATCAAAAGTGAACCATATTCCAACCACTGTCTATTCTCTTTGTTCTGTTTTTTACAAATACTTAAGAAGTATAAAGTAGTCTCCTCCGTTACCGTTGGGTGAGGTCATGAGGACGGAGCTTTTAGGTTACCTACCTCCTCGGACCACCCGACGTCAGGAACCCCAGCGATTCTCAACCTGTGTTGACTCGCCGAAGTAAAAAGGACAAGTGAAAGTACGTAACCTCTTCCTTTACCGTTGGGTGAGGTCGTAAGAACGGACCTCTTAGGGTCCCTACCCCCTAGGACCACCCGGTGGCAGATACCCCAGTGTGTCTCAGCCTGTACTAAGTTCGCTGAATCGTCGTCGTCGACGTCGTATAAAGTAACCATAATGTAGTATTATATGGTACAATGTCAGACACTTTTATTCACATCTGTATTTTTTTTGATTTATTTTTCCTTCTTGAAACTTTGAGTTAAAAGGTACTAGTCTTTAATTTCCCTTTTATTGTATTATTACTTGGTCTTTCCATAAGGACTCTAAAAAAAGTTCGACTGAGGTGAAACTTGTTATAAAATATCATTAGGACCTGTCCAATAAGTTAACTTAATAATTTATAGAAACCTCAGTCTCAAGTATTTGAGAAATCGATTTGGTAATCAATGTGATAGACATAATTAATCTTAAGTCTGATGATAAATAAAATTAATGAACGGAGAGACGAATCTCTTTTTCTTTAGTGCTGTATAACGAATTTTTACAGGAAATTGAGTATACACTGAAATGTAACTGAAAGAACACCTCAAGTACGGGATTTAATTCTAGGAATTTCACATCGTCAAATTCTTTTGTCAAATTAAATTTCACATTATTAAAATTTTTTAATAAATAAAAAACCGACACGGTACGTTGTACACCCTAGTATAAAAGGACTGATCCCTGACTTGGACATAGAAGACGTGATCTTCGAACCTCAGAATTGGTGACCCGGTGATCTCTTCAGGGATTTTGTCATATTAATATAATAAGTGTAATACTATACAATTGAACGTCCCTTGTGTATCCATTTGTATGAATTCATGATAGGTTGATATGTCACATACTCATGAACTCCGTTTAAAGATATAGACTAAAATAAGTTCTTGTGTTTTTTATCTATTGTTCAGTAAAAATAGTTGACTATACAGGTTTTGTTTAACTTGTTATTTTAAGTTACCTGTCACAGGGTAAATAAGTTCAAAAGGAATATAATACATTCTTACGTAACAAATTGTACTGAATGACCCGAAAAGGTAAATAATAAGAAAATATGTCAAGGAAACCAAAGTGTCTATCATTTGTGAAACTGTTCGTCATATTTCGGTGTAGAGGTCAAGGAGTAACGGACAACTAAATACGGACTCTTCTCAAACGATCTGAAGAAGTTCAGTAACTGAGGAACTTTAGTGGGAGGAGTTCCGGGAGAAATGAAGGAACAAGGAGTTTCATATCTAGTCACCTAAATCGTATCCTCACTGGTGTAACATGTATTACCGTGACTAGACTAGGACCAGGTACCTCGAGGAACTCCGTCCTACTTACATTTGTTTCTGTGGTCCCTGCACCTTTTCTTGTTGATGGTTCTTTACCCTCCGTGTGCATCTGTCACGAAATACATCGTACGACGTTCTCACCCACAACTTCTTTTCTATCTATTATTATATCTTTATCCTGTCCTTACAATCTTTCGTACTTGGGCACCGTTACCACGGACACTGTCATAACTGGTCGGTGACCAACTCGAGTCACAAGGGTGTGCGGTTGAGGTCGTTACCGAAGTATAGTGTCTACTTCACTACCTATACCAACCTTGGTGTCTTCAAATTCGGTCTCCAGTAATGACTCACGTCGTCCCGTACCTTTTTTGGTTACTAGGTCTATCACTGTCGGTAGACCTATGTCTGAACTCCTAAGTACTAGTCTCATATTACTTCACCAAACGTATATCGGTGTTTCGCTAGTTTCGGGTAGTGCCGGTCGTTGTACCGGAGACACGACGGGTACTTCACCTTCTTTACTTCGACCGAATACGTAGGGCTCTTTCTTCAACGAGACACACATCTCTCCTGCAAGAGGTAGTAGAAGCCGTCTGAGCGACACCTCTTCGTCTATAGGTGTGTACTGTCCAAAGGGTCCTTTTTTATGTATCCTCTTACCTCAGAACCTAGTCTCTACTGTTGGGAGTCCTACCGAGGTAAGCGTCGGTCTAACTGTTACATTTAACGTTCCTTTTGGTGTTTCTCTTGTCCGACGTCATGAACCTACAGACAGTGACCGTCCTCCTCTTTAAGTCACTGACTCCAAACTAAGTCGTAGTGAACTTTCTTTTCTGTTTTATTGTACCTTACACTAGAGACTACCCTTGGCCTCAGGAGGACGACTCTTAAAAGAGTGGGTCTGTTATTATAAAACTCTCTCTCGTAACGATAAATTTATCAGGGTCTTAGTGTTCAACATGTTATAAACCTGGTGATCTAATAATTTATAATTTCAATGTACCACAAACGCCTGACGAGTTTGTGAAAAGTTTTTAATTAGTTACAAAAAGAAAGAAGGTGCTTAAGTCTCGTACAACGGTCGGATGGTAGAAGAGATTATTGTGAACACAAAATAGTAGGATTCTAGATTGTCTTTCATTTAAAAATTTATGAGGTGAAGCGACGAAATTGAATCGTTTCATTCTTGAGTAAACTAAATGAATTCTCGTTAGTTGTTACTCTCTTGTCATTCTCGAGATTCCTTTAACTTTGTCTATACGTTTGGTACCTTACGAAAGATATTTTTCCTTTGTAAAATTCAAAGCCCTTTAGGAACTTTCCTCTTCTTTTTCTAAACTACACTGATCTTAATTTTTCACTTAAGTCATCCCTTGTAAAGATCGTTAGGGGACCCTAAGAGTGGGAATATCGATCTTTTTAAAAACTCATTTATAGATTGGTAATTAACTGGAAAAAACTTCGGACCGACGGTCCATAAGGTTCATCGAAAGGACCTATTGGTACATACAAAACATATAATAATTTGAAATAGTGAGGACCAATTCTCTCCGTACTATACGGTTTGTAGTAAAAACCAAGAGATGGGAGTTTCGTTTCGACAAATTTTTTAGGAACCCCTTCTCTTGGTAAAGGATTGTAGATTTCTATTATCATTAGTCTGAAATACATGGTTTACTAAATAAAGTGACGTAGGACTTATAAATTTTTAGTGTATAAATGAGACCTCTTGTGAATCTCTTTCCGTTATTTTTACATCCATCATTTCTCGGAAGTATTAGGTGTTTGTGTAACCCCTCACAAAGGATAGTATTCTATCCTTTGATCGGGACTTAGGACCCGTAAGTTGAACTTATGATCGTTCTTCTAGCTGTTATTCACGTTGAGGGGTCGAACAGNTTTAAAAATTTATGAGGTGAAGCGGCGAAATTGAATCGTTTCATTCTTGAGTAAACTAAATGAATTCTCGTTAGTTGTTACTCTCTTGTCATTCTCGAGATTCCTTTAACTTTGTCTATACGTTTGGTACCTTACGAAAGATATTTTTCCTTTGTAAAATTCAAAGCCCTTTAGGAACTTTCCTCTTCTTTTTCTAAACTACACTGATCTTAAGTTTTCACTTAACTCATCCCTTGTAAAGATCGTTAGGGGACCCTAAGAGTGGGAATATCGATCTTTTTTAAAACTCATTTATAGATTGGTAATTAACTGGAAAAAACTTCGGACCGAAGGTCCATAAGGTTCATCGAAAGGACCTATTGGTACATACAAAACATATAATAATTTGAAATAGTGAGGACCAATTCTCTCCGTACTATACGGTTTGTAGTAAAAACCAAGAGATGGGAGTTTCGTTTCGACAAATTTTTTAGGAACCCCTTCTCTTGGTAAAGGATTGTAGATTTCTATTATCATTAGTCTGAAATACATGGTTTACTAAATAAAGTGACGTAGGACTTATAAATTTTTAGTGTATAAATGAGACCTCTTGTGAATCTCTTTCCGTTATTTTTACATCCATCATTTCTCGGAAGTATTAGGTGTTTGTGTAACCCCTCACAAAGGATAGTATTCTATCCTTTGATCGGGACTTAGGACCCGTAAGTTGAACTTATGATCGTTCTTCTAGCTGTTATTCACGTTGAGGGGTCGAACAGAGGACCGAGTAAGAGGATGGACAAACTCACAAGTTTAAGTGACGATTCTTTCGAATGATCCAACCGTGAGGACATTTCATTTATTATCTTTTTGTAATTCTCTTTATTTCTCATTTTTACATAAACTTCACTGTTGAATATAACCCTGACTCATATATTCGAGAAGTAGAAGGGTTTGGAGAAGAAAGACTTTAAGACGGACAGAAAATACAACGCGTCTAGAAGTCTGTTTGGGACTCTCTCTTACAGGGACCCCAAACCCTCCTAGAAAGATATGGACGTCATACTGTCTTAAGAGGAACCCCTTCAGGATAGAACTCAAGATAAAAACAAAAAGGGTAGAAAGGATAAAAGAAAGGAATGACATGAAGAAAGAATCAAATTCTTAATGTCTGACATATCCAGAGTTACCGGACGTAAAAGAATAAAAGGGGGTTTGAAATTTGAAAGATAAAAATTAACCTCATATCGGTTATCAAAGTGTACTTCTCACTTCCCTGAGTCCAGTATGTACCTTTACATAGGCAAGAAGGGTAGGTTTAAGGGGAGCGTAGGAACGGTCATGTATTGTGACTCTCTCAAGGTACACTATATGTTACCCAAGAACATCCAATATGTAAAATTTATAACGTCACACATGTGCCGTTATGGTTTCAGGGATTCATGGGGAAGGGGACCGTGGACATTCAAGTAAAAGATTGAGACACTCGAAAAAAGACACGGTGTTCATTCAAGTAAACATGGTAAAGGAAACTCTCAGGTGTATGTTTCCTACAGTACACTATCAAGAGGAAGAGACTGACTGAAGTGAATCATAACGTGAGAGATTTTAATAGAAAGTAAAGGACCCTGTCTCTATACCTATGGTTTCAAGAGTGGAACCCCCGACGTGAGACTTTTAAGATATATGTTACCTTCCTTTAACCCGTTACTGTCAATTTCTTACTCGCGGTCAGTGTAGGATAACTAGATGTGTCTCTCTACTAATAGTAAATCCATAAGATGAGTAAATAATGACACCAAGATACCTTATGGTTTCTCTCCTTACTCCTCTTCACCATAACGAAAACAAGGAAGACTCAGACTGTAAAGTGATAACCACAAAAAAATTTTTTTAAAATAAACAAATAAAAACCGGCGTGACTCAGAAGTGACGATACGTGTCGGAAAGAGGTCGACACCACTCGGGTCCGATGAGGGATTAACACCACGTACCTGAAGAGTAACACCACCGCAGAGCCCAACGTCTCGTACCTGAGATCTCCTACCCCCGAAGTCATCAACACCAAGCGTCCGAGATCTCGAACCCTAGTTCTCAACGCCGTGTACCCTAATCGAAGAGTCGTCGTATATAGAAGGACCTGGTCATTAGTTTGGACACAGGGGACGTAACCGTCCGTCTAAGAATTGGTGACCTGGTGGTCCTGAGAGGATGACAACCATAATTGTGAGTTTATAAAAGAAAATAAAACCATAGGGTCTGGAGTGTGAAGAGAGATCCTCTTACTCCGACTATAGAGGTTACACACAGAAGAAGTGAAGAACGAGAGACGAAATCATCATCATAACGTAGACGAAGTAGGTTCCCTATAGATATACGTTGGGTTGTAGATAGGTTCGAAAGATTAATGGTAATGTTTACGTTACATGAAACAGGTGGAAAGTTAACACAAAGTAAAAACGACTTCAAGTATTATATAAGTATTGTAATTATTAAAGAATTAATAATTAAAGTAGTCGTCGAATTGTCCGAGTGACAGAGATGGGAGACAATGATTACGGGTACGGTAGTCGTAGGTACGTCAAATTAATTTATCCTTAAATTGGTAGACACAAATCCCACTGTCGTACAGTATTTCGTTGTCCATTGGTACACGAGGAGACATCAAATGTCGGAGATACTTCGAACCTAATACATTTTTTAAGACAAGTTGTCTTTAAGACAGACTCTATCACGTCCTACATTCTACGGAAGAGGGTGTGTGTAAGAAAATATTTGTTTTAACCTTAGTTCTCTGGCTTCTTCCATCTCACCCTTCTACCTTCTTGGTACACTCATTCTAATCTTGGTTTAAAGAACCCAAATGTTTTCACTTACATTTTTTAAAGTCCTCAGGTAGACACTGGAGTTTTATAGGAAAATATCAGAACAGAATAGACAGACATAGAGAGAAAATAAATAAATAATAAGGACGAAAAATGAATAACTGACAATGGACAAAACACCCTATAATCAAGGGGTTGGTCCCTAACTTGGACACGGAATTCGTCCCTTTTATACCTCAGGATTTGTGACCCTCAAGACATAGAGATTTATCAACATTTATAACCGTAGGTGGTACCAAAGTCTAAGTCACCGTGAATCTTTCACTCTTTGTATCATTAAGAAGAGACAATCGGAGGTTTATATGAAGTCGTTAATGATAAATTATTGAAAGTGAATCATATCGAACCACTGTCCATTCCTTTCGTTCTGTTTAAAAACTCCTTAAGACATATAAAGTGACCTTAATGTAGTATAATATAGTGTAATGTTTGAAACTTTTATTCATATCTTTAGTTTCTTGTTTTATTTACTATCCCTTTCAAATCTTTGAGTTATAAGTACTGGTTTTTAACTCCCCTTTTATTGTACGATTTCGATTTTTACATAAGGACTCTAAAAAAAGTTTGACTGATATGAAAACTGTTATAAAATGTCCTTACAAACTGTCCAACAGTCAACTGAATATTATGTAGAAACGTCAGTCTTAAGTGTTTTGAGAAATCTATTTGGTAACCAATGACATAGAGACAATTGATCTTGATTGCCGTTATAAACAAAATTAAAGAACGGAGGAACGACTCTCTTTTTCTTTAGTTATGTATGACTAATTTTTACAGGAAAGTGAGTACACACTCATTTATAAATGAAAAGGTAAACACGGGTACTAGGATTTAAGTTTAGGAATTTTGTATTACCGTATTATTAAAATAACAAGTGTAATATACAATTGAACGTCCTTTGTGTGTCTATTTGACCGGATTCGTGAAAGGTCGATATGTTACATACTCATTGGCTCCGTTTAAAGACATGGACTAAAATAAGTTCTCGTGTTTGTACTGTCTAGTCGACATAGTTGGTTATACAGGGTTTGTAAGTTGAAATTCTAAGGTACTTATCACATGTAAACAAGTTTAAAGGGAATATAAGGGATCTTTACTTGACAACTTGTGTTGAATGACCCGAAAAAGTAAATAAAAAAGAAATATGGTAAGAGAGACAAAATATTCGAAGAGTCCACCCCGATCACCATTTCTTGGGTGGACGATTACGTCCTCTGTATTCTCTGCACCCAAGTTAGGGACTCACTCCTTCTGGGGGTCTCCTCCTTTACCGATGGGTGAGGTCATAAGAACGGACCTCTTAGGGTACCTGTTTCCTCGGGTTATTCGATCTCAGGATCCCAGCGTTTCTCAGTCTGTACTAACTTCGTTGAATCGTGTACACGTGAGACAAAATGTTTCTCATTTGTTAAACTCTTCGTCATATTTGAGTGATAGAGGTCAAAAGTAATGGATAAATAAATACGGAGGCTTCTCAAGAAGTCTATAGAAATTCAGTCTCGGAGGAAGTGTAGTGGGAGGAGTTCCGGGGAAAATGAAGGAACAAGGAGTTTCATATCTAGTCACCTAAATCGTATCCTCACTGGTGTGACATGTATTACCGTGACTAGACTAGGACCAGGGACCTCGATGAACTCCGTCCTACTTACATTTGTTTTTGTTGTCTTTTCTTGTTGATGGTTCTTCACCCTCCGTGTTCATCTGTCACGAAATACTTCGTACGACGTTCTTACCCAGAACTTGATTCTATCTATTATTATATCTTTATCGTGTCCTTATAATCTTTCTTACTCGGGTACCGTTACCACGGACACTGTCATAACTCGTCGGTGAGTAACTGGAGTTGCAAGGGTGTCCGGTTGAGGTCGTTACCGAATTGTAGTGTCTTCTTCACTACTTATGCCAACCTTGGTGTCTTCAAATTCGCTCTCCAGTAATGACTCACGTCGTCCCGTACCTTTTTTGGTTACTAGGTCTGTCACTCTCGGTAGACCTATGTCTGAACTACTAAGTACTACTCTTATATTACTTTACCAAACGTCTATCGGTGTTTCGCCAGTTTCGGGTAGTACCGATCGTTGTACTTGAGACACGACGGATCCTTTACCCTCTTTACTTCGACCGAATACGTAGGGTTCTTTCTTTAACGAAACACCCCTCTCTCCTTAAAGAGGTCGACCTTATGTCTATAGGTCTGAACTGTCCAAAGGGTCCTTTTTTATGTATCCTCTTACCTCAGAACTTAGTCTCTACTGTTAGTAGTCCTACCGAGGAAAAGGTCGGTTCGACTGTTACATTTAACGTTCCTTTTGGTGTTTCTCTTGTCCGACGTCAAGAACGTACAGACAGTGAGGGTCCTCCTCTTTAAGTCACTGACTCCAAACAAAGTTGTAGTGAACTTTCTTCTCTGTTTTATTGTATACTTTACAATAGAGACTACCCTTGGTCACAGGGTGTTGACTCCTAAAAGGGTAGATCTATTATTATAAAACTCCATCTCGTCACCACAAAATTTATCAGGGTCGTCGTGTCTAATATGTTATAAACCTGGTGACCTAATAATTTATAATTGTAATATACGGTAAATACCTGACAATGAGTTTGTGAAAACAAAAATAAACTGTATAGAAAAGTTTATATATATGTAGAAAAGTTCTCTTTTAGAAAAGAAAAAAGGTCCCTAAGTCTCGTTTAACGGTCGGATGGTTAGAATAGACCATTTCTGAACAGAAAATATTAGGATTCTATATTGTCTCCCATTTAATAATTCGAGACGTGGTATGATGATAGAGAACTGAATCATTTTTTAGTAAACTTCCCAAAAATTGGATTCTTTTTAACTGACACTCCCTTATTATTCTCGATATTTCTTGAGACTTACCTCTACATTTGTAATCTCACGAAAGATAATTTTCCTTAGTAAGTTATAAACCCTTTGAGAACTTTCCTCTTCTGTTTCTATGCTACACTGATCTTATTTTTTCACTTAAATCATCCCTTGTAAAGATCTTTAGGGTACTCTAATAGTGGAAATTTACATCACTCCTAAAACTCTTTAATAAATTACAATTATACCACAACCTCTCCTGAGAACTCTCAGGGAACCTGACGTTCCTCTAGGTTGGTCAAGTAAGACTTCCTCTAGTCTGGACCCTAAAAAAACCTTCCTTACTACGATTTCGACTTTGAGGTCATGAAACCGGTGGAGTACGTTTCTCAATTGAGTAACCTTTTCTGAGACTACGACCCTCCCTAACCCCCGTCCTCCTCTTCCCCTGCTGGCTCCTACTCTACCGACCTACCGTAGTGACTGAGCTACCTGCACTCAGACTCACTTGAGGTCCTCAACCACTACCTGTCCCTCCCGACCACACGACGTTAAGTACCCAGCGTTTCTCAGCCTGTACTGACTCACTGACTTGACTTCACTTACGTGCAAATAACTTCCGACCGAATTTCCTTAAATTTCATTGAAAGGAACTATCGGTACATATATAATATATATCAATTTCAGATTTCTCACCAGGTTTTAGTGTCTTTTTCACCCCTTAAAGAACTAATCATATGTCACTCTCGACCCTATCGAAATGGGAGACTTGGTGGTTCCTTCAGGTAACATTTCGTTACTATAAGATTTAATGTACTCAGTCACTACGGTAGGTCGGTAGAGTAGGAGACAGTAGGGGAAGAGGAGGACGGAAGTTAGAAAGGGTCGTAGTCCCAGAAAAGGTTACTGAGTCAAGAAACGTAGTCCACCGGTTTCATAACCTCAAAGTCGAAGTCGTAGTCAGGAAGGTTACTTATAAGTCCTGACTAAAGGAAATCCTAACTGTTCGAACTAGAGGGACGTCAGTGTCCCTGAGAGTTCCCAGAGGAAGTTACGGTGTCAAATTTTCGTAGTTAAGAAACCACGAGTCGAAAGAAATATAAGGTTGAGAGTGTAGGTATGTACTGATGACCTTTTTGGTATCGAAACTGATCTGTCTGGAAACAACCGTTTCATTACAGAGACTAAAAATTATACGACGGATTCAACTAGTATCGAAAAGAACGTTCTTCGTTCACAGAAAATTAAAGTACCAACGCCAGTGGTGGACGTCACTAAAACCTCCGGGTGTTTTATTTTAGAAAATGACAAAGGTAACAAAGAGGTAGATAAACGGTACTTCGTTACCCTGGCCTACGGTACTAGAATCAAAAAGCTTACAACTCAAAATTTGGTGCAAAGAGTGAGAGGAGAAAGTGAAAGTAGTTCTCCGAGAAATCAAAAAGAAGTGAAAGACGATATTCACACCACAGTATATACGTAGACTCCAATAACTATAAAGAGGACCTTTAGAACTAAGGTCGAACACGAAGTAGGTCGGGTGGTAAAGTATACTACATGAGACGTATATTCAACTTATCCGTCCCACTGTTATAGGTACATACAACCTAATGTATTTTTTTAGACTAATTATCATTAAGATCAGACTCTATCAAATCCCATATTTTACGAAAGAGGGGTGTGTAAAAAAATATTTGTTTTGACCTTGACACCGTTTTGGTTATGTTTTAACATTTCATTAATTGGAGGTTAATTTATTTAAATATAATTTTTTTTTCTCTCTCTGGTTTCTTTCATCTCAACCCTCTACCTTCTTGATACACTCGGTTCAATCTTAGTTTAAGAAACGAAATGTTTTCACCTACATTTGTTAAACTTATCAGACAAATACTTGAGTTTTATAAGAAAATATTGAAAAGTCAGACATAGAGATAATAAATAAATCATCAGAATAAATAAATAAACAACCAACGTGACGCACCGAACACCCTAGTCTCGAGGAGTTGTTCCCCAACTTGGATCCGGGAATCGTCGCTTTCACGTCTTACGATTGGTGACCTGTGGACTCTTAGGATATAGAAATTTATCAACCTTTACGGCCACAGGTGACACCAAAGTCCAGGTCACTGTGAAGTACCTTGTATCTTTCACTCCTTGTATCATTAAGAACAGATAATCGAGGTTTTTATGAAGTCGTTTCTTTCGACCCGTGACTTCTTAACTACGAAAACTTGACAACACAACCTCTTCTGAGAACTCTCAGGGAACCTGACGATCCTCTAGGTTGATCAGGTAGGATTTCCTTTAGTCGGGACTTATAAGTAACCTTCCTGACTACGACTTCGACCTTCAGGTTATAAAACCGGTGGGCTACACTTCTTGGCTGAGTAATCTTTTCTGGGACTTCGACCCTCTCTTACTCCCGTCCTCCTCTTCCCCTGCTGTCTCCTACTCTACCAACCTACCGTAGTGACTGGGTTACCTGTACTCAAACTCGTTCGAAGCCCTCAACCACTACCTGTCCCTTCGGATCGAACGACGTCAGGTACCCCAGCGTTTCTCAACCTATGTTGATTCGCTAACTTAACTTGATTTAATGATAAACTATCGAAAGTGAATCATATTTAAACCACTATCCATTCCCTTTATTTGAACTACTTAAGAAGCATAAAGTGACCATAGTATAGTATAAGATACTGTAATGTTAGACTCTTTTCTTCATATCTTTAGTTTTTGTTTTATTTATTATTCCTTCTTAAAACTTCGAGTTAAAAGATACTGGTCTTTAACTCCCCTTTTATTGTATAGTCACTCGCTCTTTCTATAAGGACTCTAAAAAAAGTGTGACGGAGGTAAAAATCGTTATAAAATGTCATTAGAAACTGTCCAACAGGTGAACTTAATATTTCGTAGAAACCTCAGTCTCAAGTGTTAAATAGAGACAATTAAACATGAGTTTCATAATAACAAAATTAATGAATGAACGAAGGAACAAACCTCTTTTTCTTTAGTACTATATGACGAATTCTTAAAGGGAATTGAGTATATACTCAATTGTAAACCAAAAGATCAACTCATTGGTATCGAGATGGGAGTTTAAGAATTTTATTTTGTCGTATTATTGAAATAAAAGTGGAATGTTATACAATTAAATGTCCTTTGTACGTCTAATTGTTCGGAATCATAATAGGTTGATACGTTATATACGTATAAACTCCGTTTAAAGACATAGACTAAAATAAATTCTTGTATGTTCTTATACATTTGTTTATCAAAATAGTCGAATATAGGGGGTGTGTTTAAGTTGTAATTTTAAAGTTCCCCCGAAGGGATCACCGGTCACCATTTCTTAGACGGACGGTCACGTCCTCTGTGGTCAAACTAGGGACTAGGTCCTTCTAAGGTGTAAGGTGCCTCGTCAATTCGGGTGAACGGTGTTGTCCTCTTCGGTGACGTGCCTCTGTGGACTCGTGGCACTGATCTCCTCGGGGGTGAGCGGTTTTGGTCTCTTTTCCGACGGTGTCGTTACTTCTGAGTCGTGTCGGTTTTTTTTTTAAAAAAAAAACCTATCACAGGATAAACAAGTTCAAAGGGAATGTAATGGATCAGTGTGTGACAATTGTGTTGGTCTGACCTGAAAGGGCAAATAAAAAGAAATATATTACGGAAGACGAAGTGTTTGTCATTTGTTAATCTTTTCGTCATATTAAAGTGTAGGGTTGAAATAGTATCGAAAAAATGACTACGGAACCTTCTTAAGAGATCTAAAGAATCCCAGTCTCAGAGGAAGACTAGCGGGAGGAGTTTCGGGGGAGATGAAGGAACAAGGAGTTTCATATCTAGTCACCCAAATCATGTCCTCACTAGTGTCACATGTATTGCCGTTACTAGGCAAGAACCAGGTGCCTCGATGGACTCCGTCCTGCCTACATTCACTTTTGTCGTCCTCGTATCTTTTCTTGTTGATGGTACTTCACCCTCCGTGTACACCTGTCACGAAATACTTCGTACGACGTTCTTACCCAGAACTTCTTTTCTATCTATTACTATATCTTTATTCTCTCTTCCCAATCTCTTTTACCCGGGTACCGTTACCAGGGACAGTGTCTTACTTCATCGGTAAGTAACTCCAGTCACAAAGGTGTCCGGTTGAGGTCGTTACCGAATTGTAGTGTCTTCTTCACTACCTACACCAACCTTGGTGTCTTCAAATTCGCTCTCCAGTAATGACTCACGTCATCCCGTACCTTTTTGGGTTACTAGGTCTATCACTGTCGGTAGACCTATGTCTGGACTACTAAGTACTACTCTCACATTACTTCACCAAACGTCTATCGGTGTTTCGCCAGTTTACGGTAGTGCCGGTTGTTGTACCGGAGACACGACGGATTCTTCACCTTCTTTACTTCGACCGAATACGTAGGGTTCTTTCTTTAACGAAACACACATCTCTCCTTCAAGACGTCGTAGAAACCGTCTCAGTGGCACCTCATCGTCTATAGATCTGTACTGTTCAAAGGTTCCTTTTTTATGTATCCTCTTACCTCAGAACTTAGTCTCTACTGTTGGTAGTCCTACCGAGGTAAGGGTCGGTGTAATTGTTACATTTAACGTTCCTTTTGGGGTTTCTCTTGTTCGACGTCATGAACCTACAGACAGTGAGGATTCTCCTCTTTAAGTCACTGACTCCAAACTAAGTCGTAGTGAACTTTCTTTTCTGTTTTATTCTATAGTTTACTATAGAGAGTACCCTTGGTCTTAGGACATCGACTCCTAAAGGGTAGATCTGTTGTTATAAAACTCCCTCTTGTAACAACAAAACCCCGAATGGACCACCGAGTTACCATTTCTTCGTTGGATATTTACGTTCCCTGTACCTAAGTTGAGGACCCAGTCCTTCTTAGGGACCTCCTCCTTTACCGTTGAGAGAGGTCATAAGAACGGACCTTTTAAGACACTTTTCCCCTCAGATCTCCCGATGACAGATACCCCAACGTTTCTCAACCTGTATTGACTCGTGTATGTGTTTCAGACCCTTTAGGTACTCACCTCTTCCTTTTCTAAACTACACTGGAGTTATTTTTTCACTTAATTGATCCTTTGTAAAGATCCCTAGGGTACCCTGTAAGTAGAAATATCGATCTCTTATAAAACTCATTAATAGAGTGGAAATAATGTGGAAATGACTTCCGACCGTGGTTCTTAAGTCTCATCGAAAGGAATTATTGGTACACATAAAACATATAACAATTTGTAATAGTGAGGACGAATTCTATGTGTACTATACGGTTTCCAATAAAAACCAAGAGATGGGTGTTTTGTTTTAACATAGTTTTTAAGTAAACCCCTTTTTTTAGAAAAGGATTGTAAATTTGTTTTGTCATTAGTCTGAAAGACATGATTTATTAAATAAAGTGACGTAGAAAATCTCTAATGAGTAAATGAAACTACTTATAAATCTCCATACGGTGATTTTACATCCGTCATCTAACGGAAGTTTAGGTGGTTATGTTACAAGTAGTAATTTATTCTTTGGTTGAGATTCAGGAACCATACATTTAAATTGGGATTGTTCTTTAGCCTCTGATACCCGTTGAAACTCGGACAAAGTAAGAGGATGGACTAAGTCACAAGTTTCGATATCAATTCTTTCAACTGGTCCAAATGAAGAATGGAAAAAGTCTTCCAACTGAAGACTTTTTATTTGTAATCTTTCGATACTTTTTATTTCTTATCTTTTTACAACTTCACTATCAAATATAACCCTAATATCATATTCGAGAAGTATAAGGTTTTGGAGAAGAGAGACTTTAAGAAGGAAAACAAAAACTAGGTACCAAGAAGTCTATGTATTTGAGGCTCTCTCCCACAGGGGACCCAAACTCTCCTGACAACATTCTTATTTGTTCAATGGAAAGATATGGACGTTATCTTCTCTTAATAGGAACCCCTTAAGGATAGAACTCAAGGTAAAAAGAGTAAAAAGGAGAAAAGAAAGGACAAAGAAAGAATCAAAGTCTTGGTGTCCGTCATGTTAAGAGTCACCGGAGTTTAAAAGAATTTAATAGAAAGTAAAGGACCCTGTCTCNAAGAGTAAAAAGGAGAAAAGAAAGGACAAAGAAAGAATCAAAGTCTTGTTGTCCGTCATGTTAAGAGTCACCGGAGTTTAAAAGAATTTAATAGAAAGTAAAGGACCCTGTCTCCATACCTATATGAAAGAGTAGAACCTTGGAAGGAACCTTTTTGATATTTTACCTTCCTTTAACCCGATACTGTAAATTCCGTACTCCCAGTCAGTATAAGAAATTAGGTATGTCTTTCTACTAATAGAAATTTATAAGGGGAGTAAATAATGACACCGAGATACCTTTTATCTCCTTATTCCTTTTCATCATCACGAAACGAAGAAAAGTTAGACTGAAAAGTGACAACCATAATTGTGATTTAATAAAGCAAATTAAAACCTTAAGGGTTCGAGTGTAAAGGGAGATCCTCTTACTTCGACTAGAGAGTAACACATAGAAATGAAGAAGATATGGCAAATCCATTTTTATAAGATAGACGGAATAGGTTTCCTATAGATATACACAAGACTGTAGATAGGTTCGAAATTAAGGTTAACATTTACGGTACAGGAAACAGGTAGAAAGATAACGTTTAGTGTAAAAAAAACGATACGTCTTCAAGTAACATATAAGTAGTGTAATTATTAAAGAACAAGATCATATACGATACTGATATTATGTTCACTTATCGTTACTAACACACGAGTAACACATTCACTACAAAGACTCAGATACATAAACATAAAGGTAGGAAGGAAGATTTACACATTTCACTACAGTTTTCACAACCTCCTGAAGGACGTCTTCCGTAAGTAGAGATACTAACCAACGAACTGGGTCAAGAAATAGAAACCGAGAGATCCCTGTTGACCTACGAGGACTGATCACCAGTTCCATATATTAGTCATGACTTATTAATAATGGGAGCGACGGTGAGTGAGGGTCTGTCATGAACCCCGACCACCCGTATCGGACCGAGAAACCGAAGTACCATATACCGATCCAACACCCGGACTACCGGATCGTCTCCAGGTCACCGGGTTAGTGTAATCGGTTAAAATGACACTGAAGTGCGGAAACAGTTCTGACCGGACGAGTCTAGGACCTCACTCACTAGGTCCACTGTTGTGAGTAAGTAAGTAACACACCAATAGAGTGATAAGGAAAACCTGACTAAGACTATAGAATACGGACCTAACATCACTAACATAACCGTCAAGAACGACACCAGTCGTTCTCTTTCCGAGTGGGAGTACCAGGAGGATGGACCGATATTACAAGTGTACGACACTTTAAGAGTACCAACAAATGTGATGTCAGAGACGACGAATCAGGGGTAAGTTCAAAAAGTCAAGTCAAGTCAAGTCACCGAGTCAGCACAGACTGAGAAACGCTGGTGTACTTAGCGTCGTGCGGTCCGGAGGGACAGGCCGTGGTTGAGGACCTCAAGTGAGTCTGAGTGCAGGTAGCTCAGTCACTACGGTAGGTCGGTAGAGTAGGAGCCAGCAGGGGAAGAGGAGGACGGGGGTTAGGGAGGGTCGTAGTCTCAGAAAAGGTTACTCAGGTGAGAAACGTACTCCACCGGTTTCATGACCTCAAAGTCGAAATCGTAGTAAGGAAGGTTTCTTTAGGGTCCCTACTAGAAGTCTTACTTGACCAACCGAGAGGAACGTCAGGTTCCCTGAGAGTTCTCAGAAGAGGTTGTGGTGTCAAGTTTTCGTAGTTAAGAAGTCGCGAGTCGAAAGAAGTGTCAGGTTGAGTGTACTGGTAACCTTTTTGACCTAATGGGACGAGATAAACTACCAGTGGTGGTAGAACTTAGGAGACTAGATGGGATAAACCTCGTTCAACCGAGTAATTCGTGACTCCTCCGTCGAGCGTATTCCTTTGTGTGTGTGAACTGAATGTTTCCTCCCACAACTATAAAGACCCCCCCTCACGTCTAAAAAGGTGACTCTTTTGAAGGTTCTTACAAACTTTTTTGTATAGAAACAGGTAAAAGAACAAAGGGAGATCAGAAAGATACCAAGGAGATTCTCACTCCGTTCATACCATTAAAAACACAATCTAATTTAAAAAAAATAAAATTTAAGATAATAAAGAGATAATTTATCCAGTACTTATAAAATATATCTTTTTGTTACTGTTTATCATAGTGATTTTCTTTGGATCTTTATGACAAATAAATATCGTAACAAAATACTGTAGTCTTAACGTAAGATACGTATACATATTTATTGTCGTCAACCTAGTAATTCAAATATTAGGTTACAAGGTCACTTTTGAAAATCCTCTTAAGAAAGAGTTCTAGTTGTTTATGTATGACCAAACCGTTCTTTTTTGACTTACTTGAAACACCGGTTAAGTTACAAAATAAGAAACCCCGAAATATTATACCGATTTGTACTGTAAGAATTTATAAGAAAACGGTAACCCAAAAATTCAACATAAGGTAAGAAAGTGACAACATAAGGTGATCGNTCTCAGAAAAGGTTACTCAGTTGAGAAACGTGCTCCACCGGTTTCATGACCTCAAAGTCGAAATCGTAGTAAGGAAGGTTTCTTTAGGGTCCCTACTAGAAGTCTTACTTGACCAACCTAGAGGAACGTCAGGTTCCCTGAGAGTTCTCAGAAGAGGTTGTGGTATCAAGTTTTCGTAGTTAAGAAGTCGCGAGTCGAAAGAAGTGTCAGGTTGAGTGTACTGGTAACCTTTTTGGCCTAATGGGACGAGATAAACTACCAGTGGTGGTAGAACTTAGGAGACTAGATGGGATAAACCTCGTTCAACCGAGTAATTCGTGACTCCTCCGTCGAGCGTATTCCTTTGTGTGTGTGAACTGAATGTTTCCTCCCACAACTATAAAGACCCCCCCTCACGTCTAAAAAGGTGACTCTTTTGAAGGTTCTTACAAACTTTTTTGTATAGAAACAGGTAAAAGAACAAAGGGAGATCAGAAAGATACCAAGGAGATTCTCACTCCGTTCATACCATTAAAAACACAATCTAATTTAAAAAAAATAAAATTTAAGATAATAAAGAGATAATTTATCCAGTACTTATAAAATATATCTTTTTGTTACTGTTTATCATAGTGATTTTCTTTGGATCTTTATGACAAATAAATATCGTAACAAAATACTGTAGTCTTAACGTAAGATACGTATACATATTTATTGTCGTCAACCTAGTAATTCAAATATTAGGTTACAAGGTCACTTTTGAAAATCCTCTTAAGAAAGAGTTCTAGTTGTTTATGTATGACCAAACCGTTCTTTTTTGACTTACTTGAAACACCGGTTAAGTTACAAAATAAGAAACCCCGAAATATTATACCGATTTGTACTGTAAGAATTTATAAGAAAACGGTAACCCAAAAATTCAACATAAGGTAAGAAAGTGACAACATAAGGTGATCGACGTAAGGTAAGAAAGTGTTCGTAACAAATAAAGGTCTTAAATGAAATTACATGAGAAGTACCAAACTAACGTTACAGATTCATATGTCTATAAAATTTTTATAAATTTCGACTTACGTGAAGTGAATAAGTAAAATTGAAAAACGAAATCAAAATAGAAAAATGACATCCAGAGACAACCAATAGATAAAATTTATATCGCCACACATTTACAGTTGGGGTAGACAGGTAACTGACTACTTACCTATTTCCACTTCACCTTGTATGTAAGTTACCTTATAATCGTCGGTAAGTTTTCTTACTTTATTACGGTAAACGTCGTTTTACCTACCTAGACCCCTAATAGTATGACTCACTTCATTCAGTCGTTTCTGTTTATAGTATATTATAGAGTATGTCAGATTTTTTTTCTACACTTACTTGAGTAAATGTTTTGTCTTTCTTTAAGTGTCTGAATCTCTTACTTAAATACCAATACTCTCCCCCTTTCATACCCTTATCTACCCCTCGAACCCTAACAGTAAAATTGAAAAATAACATCTTTTACAGTTTGTAAGTCTCTTTCATCTCAACCATCACATTATCTGGGAATACATGGATAGTAGGTTGAAACTGCAGTTACAAAACGGTTATAACACGGATGGTAGATGGTAAGGAAAAAAAAAAGGACCTTTTAAAATTTCTTTTAAAATCTGTAACACATATATAACACGTCCGTCTAAGAAATGATGACGTGGTGGATCCCTCGGGTATATATAACACGACATATTCAATACATTAGAACATAAGGGTCCCGTTTATAAATAATACGAAAGTTTAAATACTTCTGTAAAAATAGGTGGTACGATACTACTATAAAGGGTGTTAATAGTTCTATCGTGTTTTTGTGTTTAATTATCTTGTAAGACTTTTTATTCCGTAATTTTCCCCTTTTTCACGTATCCTGGTCAAAGATAAGAGAATGAATACTACTACTATGACCACAATGACTACCCCTCTCTTGACTTCTTCCATTAAACATTCCACTGAGACGACTGTTTTTCTACTATAACTGATTTCGACTACCACTACTAGAAGTAATAATTTGACGACTATCTTTACCGTTATCACTAGTTTTACAACCATTACTACCCTTATCCACTAGTGCAGAGTTATTATAATAGAAATGTTCCTTTGAATTTCTCGTCGAGTAGGTTAGTTGAGATTTCTTATAATATATATATATATTATAT
This sequence comes from Capra ibex, assembly GCA_006410555.1. Taxonomy (NCBI): domain Eukaryota; kingdom Metazoa; phylum Chordata; class Mammalia; order Artiodactyla; family Bovidae; genus Capra; species Capra ibex. The sequence goes on along the minus strand of SJYO01000647.1, from coordinate 17,667,242 downwards.
GAATTAATATATTATATTACATTACACGCAATATGAAGGAAACTGAAGGGACCACCGAGTCTACAATTTCACAGACGGATGTTAAGCCCTCTAGACCAAAGTTAGGGACCCAGTCCTTCTAGAGGACCTCTTCCTTTACCGTTGGGTGAGGTCATAAAAACGGACCTTTTAGGGTACCTGTCTCTTCGGACCATACGATGTCAGGTACCCCAGCGTTTCTCAACCTGTACTGAAGTGAAAGTGAAAGTGAAACTGTATAATGACTATATTACAAAACTCTATTATTATATCTATTATTTATTATATATATGGATATCGACCTTATGTATATGTTCGAACGGGGATCTGACCCTGGACCTTCGATCAAAAGGTTTAAAGATACATCACAATATAGGTTATATGGAATAGTATGTCACACTGTACACTTTCGGAACCACAATTGACTGAGTGAAATAGTCACACCACCACTTCTCACACCAAAAAAAAAAAAAAAGGGGTTTGTGAACAAAAAACCTTAATAAGGATTACGGTACTTGAGAGATACGGATCTTAGGAAAAGTCCCTAGAGAAGTGAAGGAATAAAGAATCTGATATTTACTTTCCTAACTCTCACCCCCAATGGTCCCGTATGTACTATCGTCGTGGGTCGAGGGGTCTCCGTACTCTTCGACTGCCCCTGAAGTCCATCCACCGTTTCTGGCTCGACATCTTCTCCTACTGGCACCTCTCCACCCTCGACGTACGCCGGTCCCGAAAGAAAAAGGGGACACGGCTACCCTGGACTCTATGTCGTTCCTTTTATACCCGTATCCTCCAATACTACGTCTCCTCTCCCGACTAAGGATTCTTAGGACACTCTTGGTAGTAGTCCAGGAGTAACTCCACCCATAGTGTCGTCCTTTCAGATTTCTCACCAGGTTTTAGTGTCTTTTTCACCCCTTAAAGAACTAATCATATCTTAGTCTCGACCCATCGTTGTCCCGTACCTCTTCTCTCTGTCTCACCCGGTGAGGGGCACTGGGTGGGTGGTCGTCACGTGTAGACGTTCCTCAGTAATCCTCACCCATCACGTCCCCTACCGTCTACCGTCGCATCGCCAGCTATCGGCACCGGCAGTTTTCGTCCAACAGGTATAGTCGTTTTAACACTTCTTTATATTGACCCGGTCCGTGAGTCTCCGCTAGTCAGGTAATGACCAGGTGTTGCAGAGGTCGTAAAACCCCCGACACCACCATCACCTCGTCTCAAACTGGTCCCTCTCGACCGACTCCTTCTTCATGTACCCCGACACCTCCACCTACAGTCGCGGTTATCGGTCGTCGTCATCGCTCAAAGGATTCTCTGACTCGTTCATCTCCTGGTCCTTCTCTGGTTTCTCCTCGACACCAAACAAACCCAGTCCCCTGTCAGGACTCTCCTGTTTCAGTCCCAAGAACGACGTCAAGTAAAGTCCAGAACTACCCAATGTCCTTTTCTTAGTCGTACTTCTCCTAAGTGATGTCAATCGATGACTTTACATAACATCGATTGGAGCTACCAAGAGAATAGTCAACCAAAGGAATATGGTGTTTATACTCCTTACTTCTTTTCTTTGAGTTAGTCGTTACTCTCCCAGTCTTAAACGTGAAAGACTTCCTACTAGATTCACTCCTCCGTGTTTCTACTCCCTTACTTCCCTTGTGGGCCTCGAAGAACCTCAGAAAATTCCCACTTTCTCAAGTATAATAACCTACCGTATCCATGAACAAATACTTAGTCAAAAATAATGTTCTTGTACTCGGATGATTCCGTTTCTGACGTAGAGTCATGAATCGAATCACGAACCGTGTAGTATCCTCGAACCACTTGTGCGGATGGGTAGATGTGTCAGTGATGAGATCAAATTCAATAACAATGACTGATCTCAGGACGATTGAAGACTCGACGAACTTATCAGGGTGAGAACGGAGTAAGTTATATAAGAGGTGTGACGGTGGTCTCACTAGAAAAGTTTTTTCTTTAAGACTAGTGTAGACAATAAACGAATTTTAGTCTACAGACCTCTTGGAAACCCGGACACTTCCTTGTTTTTAGGGGTGGGATAGATTGTTTCGAGTTAGACAGAACTGGCGCACTACAGAGTCGTCGAAGTGGAATGTGATCTCAGGGGAGTAAGAGACGAGCGATCGGTGAGACCGACGGAACGTAAAGAAGGACCCGGGACAGGGAAACGAAGTAAGACTCAGTTGAGGACAAGTAGGAAAGTGTCAGAGTCTAGTTAATCACTGAAAGAATCCTTTTCAAAGGGAAAGGAGAAACTCAGTTTGGATGAAAAGTATACGATGGTGTCCATCGTGGAAGTATCTTAACGATATCCACAGTATACCTGTTACAACAAGTATAAATAAAACAATTTTATAAATAAATTCTATAAATCAATCACAACCTGAGAAAGTGCCCCGGTATATCACGTAATTCCGTTTTTGACATAGACCAAAAGAAGAGGGAACACAGGGGTCACAGTCGTAGGTACTTTGTCACAAACAGTGTTCTACTTATTATTTAATTAATTAACTATCACTCCTTACCTCTCCCAGTATACATAAGAAGGGGTTAACGACTTTACAAGAAGGAAAGTAAAGTTATAAAATACTTATTTTCAAAAAAGGAGGTTTATAAGAGGATTATTCTGACCTTAGTGACTAAGTAGAAAATTAAAGTAGGGATTATTCATGATATTGTGAAATTTTTTTTTGATGTTTTACTAGGAGTAAAAACAGAAAAAGAGTTGAAAAAGTGTCAATGACAGAAACATGAAACTTGTTGAGCGAGGGTCAATGAAGTAGTCGTCGAAATGGCCGAAATAACTAAGGTCTTTAGTATATCGAAATACCAAAACCGGACTGCGAGGGAACGAGTTTATAGAGATTACAGAATAAAAGATTACATAGTGAAGGGTTCACCATGATTACCATTTCTTGGGTGGACGGTTACGTCCTCTGTATTCTCTACGACTAAGGTAGTGACCCAACCTTTCTAGGGGACCTCTTCCTTTACCGTTGAGCGAGACCATAAGAACGGACCTTTTAAGGTACCTACCTCCTCGGACCTTCCGATATGTCAGGTGCCCCAGTGTTTCTCATCCTGTTCTGACTCGTTTACTCGTACGTATGTTTTACGTAGTGAATATGGATAGACACAGACCAATAACTCTTAAAGATAGAAACATGGGTGAATGGTTATTTGTACTAAAAGATGAAAAATAGTGACAAATCAGAAGAAAGAGGAACTCGACTAGTACAGTATTGAAGTACTTATCAGAGTGAATACGAAAGTGTGTGACTATATGTGTGTCCTATTATATCAGGAATTGACTTATAATAGAATTCTACAAAAAACAAATGTTGTATGTCTAAAAGAACATAGTTAATATAATATTTATGTGACTTTCATCTTAGTATATATATATAAATTAAACAAATTTGGTTGTCAGTTCTTCAACTCACGTACAAGAGAGACTGGTATGGAGAGTGTAAAAATGTAGGAAAGGGTCCAACTTAGAAGGACTATGAAAACGAACTTATTGGAAAGACGAAAATATAGGTGGAGGACTATTAAGTAGACTTTTGTTAGTAAGCACAACTTAGAGTCTATCTGGTCCTCACCAAATTTTGACTCCAATAGTCTTAGTATAAAGTCGTAGCTTTTATATGCTCCAGAATTGATAGATTTTAACACTGTAGGATTGACAGATTTTAGAGTCGGAGTCTACCTGTTACGGGATTATAGGATGACAAAGGGGAGTCGGAAGAAGTCGATGAGGAGGTGAAGAGGTGAGAAATACCGTCTAGGAAGTCTTTCGATGAAAAGAGGTAGTGCGTAACAGGTAATGAGAGGTTTAAACAATAAAATGGAAGGTACGAAAAATATTTGGTAGAAGTCAGTTCGACAAGTGGACTTTGATAGTGTTTGTAACAATTAACCGATATGGGATTTTGTTTTAATTTTCAATTTTTCGGTAAACAAATATCTGTAAACTTCAGACTTTGATATTTATTTTCTTATCCAGGTTTTTACTTATTATTCTTTCTCCTCCTCGGTCTGTTTCTCTGGTTCCTCGGTAGTCACTCTAGTACCGTATGGATTCTCTGACATTTCTACAGGGCTTTCGGTCGTTATTTCTCATAGACTTCATTCTCTTCAGTCTACCCTTTTCAGAATAACTCTCTAGTTCATTGAATTCCTGACTTTTAACTTGAAACTGTAGCTATTCTCACTAAAGTTGCCTTACGATTCTCGTTATCCGACTGACTTCTCCCAGTCTATATATGTACATAGGTAAGAGGGGGTTTGAGGAGAGGGTAGATCCGACAGTGTATTGTGACTCGTCTCAGGATACACGATATGTCATCCAGGGACAATTAATAGGTAAAATTTATGTCGTCACATATGTACAGGTAGGGTTTGTGAGATTGATAGGGAGGGGAGGTTGTTGGCATTCAAACAAGAGATTCACACACTCAGAGAAAGACAGTATTGATCTATTGATCAATTTTCTCTTGAAAATTGATCTATAGAAGGTTAGGTAAAAGAAAAGATTTGAGATCTGAGCATATAAATTGAAGGATAATATATACAGGAATACTTACAGACAATCTTCAAAATGACAGAGTCTGTAAAGAATGTCGAGTTGACTAAATGTATACCTAAATCTTTGTCCCGAAGGGACCACCGATTCTCCAATTTCGCAGACGGAAGTTACACCCTCTGGGTCCAAGCTAGGGACCCAACCCTTCTAGGGGACCTCTTCCTTTACCATTGGTGAGGTCATAAGAACGGACCTCTTAGGCAGGTACCCCAGCGTTTCTCAGCCTGTGCTGACTCGCTGAAGTGAAGTGAAGTGAAGAATCTTTGTCTATGTCTACATCTGAAGTTCGTGTCTTGAAAGTAGGTGATACAAGGTGAGACTTCAGACTCGGACAATGAGATAAACAGTTTACGATGGAAGGTGTGAATAGATGACCGTAAGTATTAGAAGTTGGGTACTCAACTAGATACACAAGATAGTAAACTATATACAGAAGATAGATCACGAGAATAATTCGTTCACCCTATCAGGTCTCTAAGGTCTTAGGAAGCGGATGTAACCACTCCACTACAAGTATCGATCGTTTCTACATCGAGTCCTCGACTCATAATTGTTATAAGTACAGAGAACCTTAACCTTTCCCAACCAATCGTAATCCTTAGAAAGAACAGGAACCTCTGACAAGGGTCTCAATGAGTAATTACCGTTTAGAACTCCTTAAAAGGTATCTTTTGCAACCGATATTCACCACGACTCCTTATTTCAGTTATTAATTGTCTCCAGACAATGATTCTTATTGAACCTTCATTTTAGTCTTTCTAATAGATTTTGAGTGTTAAAGAGAGACCAATGACGAGACGAAGGAATTCAGTCTAATAAAACTTCTCCACTCGTATACTGGTATTGTAAAGTATTGGGAATTATAAATACGTATATATATATATAAACCTCGTCAGGAAAAAGACACAAGACATATTTATCTAACTCTCTGACTTTATAATTCTGACACGTATACAGCAGATAGGAACCTGTAGAGTGTTCGTAGAGTTAAAATTAAGATAGATTTACTCTTACAGGGTCGGAGAATTGAATACCGTAGACCAGGGTAGTGAAGTACCCTTTATCTACCTCTTTGCCACCTTTGTCACAGTCTGAAATAAAAAACCCCGAGGGTTCAGTGACATCTACCGCTAACGTCGGTACTTTAATTTTCTGCGGATGAGGAACCTTCCTTTCAATACTGGTTGGATCTGTCGTATAACTTTTCGTCTCTGTGATGAAACGGTTGTTTCCGGTAGATCAGTTCCGATACCAAAAAGGTCATCAGTACATACCTACACTCTCAACCTGACACTTCTTCCGACTCGCGGCTTCTTAACTACGAAAACTTGACACCACAACCTATTCTGAGAACTCTCAGGGAACCTGACGTTCCTCTCGGTTGGTCAGGTAAGACTTCCTCTAGTTGGGACCCTAAAGAAACCTTCCTTGTTACGACTTCGACTTTGAGGTCATGAAACCGGTGGAGTGCGCTTCTCAACTGAGTAACTTTCTCTGAGACTACGACCCTCCCTAACCCCCGTCCTCCTCTTCCCCTGCTGTCTCCTACTCTACCGACCTACTATAGCACCTGAGCTACCTGCACTCTGACTCACTTGAGACCCTCAAGCACTGTCTGTCCCTCCGGACCGTACGACGTTTCTCAGTCTGTGATGACTCGCTGACTTGACTTGACTCAGACTATAAATGGTAAAATTATTGTTCCAAACACCATATAGTAAAGAACTCAAGTATTTTCTTAGTGTAAGTCGGTAACTTTTGATAGTTATACCTCAATATTTGTTCATCTTCAAGTAAAAAGAGATTACATTTAATTCACTTCCATCCATCAGACCACTCCTACACCACCCAGTAATATGTCATTTTGAGAGAGACAGGAATCGTATACTAAAAATAGAAGTTCCAGTTACCAACCTCGACATAATCAAAACCATTAGTACGACAAAAGGACCTCTTTTAAAATGTGTAGATTAACAGATCTTGAATTAGGGAATAAAGACCTATGAGAGAAACCAAAGTAACTAGATACGTAGGTAAAAATACGGTGATAGTATAACGAAACTGATGATATCCAAACATTATAGACTTTAGTCCCTCTCATTATACAGGTCGAAACAACAAGAAAGAGTTCTAACGAGTTTGGATCCGAGAGTCACACTAAGAGGTGTCTGGACCCCCTCTCAGTTACGTCAGTCGTCCATCGATAAGGAGAATGAGAAGATTACGTCAAACAGAACCAGAGACACCACGAAACCGGAGTTAAGACACTAGGTATCAAAAGAGTCACTACAGAATAGGTACTTAGGAACAATCAACAAGAAAAACGGTCTCCCTCATTTCAACCCTTGTTAGATACAACGGTAGAACCACTTTAGTGAGAAGATATCATTAAACTTTATGAAGATAGAAAAGCATAATTTCACTGAATTAGTAATAATGTTATAATCTTATAAGTCTTAAACTGATATAAAAAAGGTGATCTTAGATGATAAATACCCTGTTTTATTATCTAGAGACGTTTCTAGACACGTTGTGTAGTGTTTGTAGTAAAGTTAACAAAGAGTTCCATTCATAGTGTAGGTACACAATGTCTCTTTTGTTTTCAAAGTCTTTTTTATTCGGTAAACGAGTACTAATGTAACAATCCTTATTGACTTGGTATTAATCTAGGATTAGACTGGGATCGGTCGGGTTATCGTTCCCGATTTTTTACTTTCCAAATTTAAAACCTGTAATTCTTTATTTCGAGAAGTAAGTGTCTATTATTACATATTATCTTTAAATTTTCTTAGATATTTCTAGATAATCTTTCATATATATATCTCCCTTCTAGTCACTTATATTCCAATTATATGTTTTTAGATGACCTAGAGATGTATGACTAGTGTTTTTAATCTGTTAATTTTAAAATTTTAATGTTGAATTTTATAGTAGTTTATGTATCTCTATTTAGTTTATTTTCTACAGACTTTGACGATACAAGTTTTAATATGTATTAAAGACTGTCTTAAAAATTTTTGGATTTCTTCTCGTCTTTTTATGGGACAAGTATTTAATGGGACAAATATATTTAATCTTCTACGTTTGAAATTTATTTATTTATTTATTTATTTCTTCTAACAAGTCAAACTAGACCTAAGTTACATGAAGTCAGTTGTAGAAAAAAAAAGATTTAATTTTCTAACAAAGATTTTGTATACCTATTTGTTTTCTGAACCTCATCTGGTATTCTAGGCTTCCTCGTCTCATTCTTTTGAATGTCTGAATTATATTTTTTGACATATCGACGACGACGACGATTCAGCGAAGTCAGCACAGGCTGAGACACGCTGGGGTATCTGTCGTCGGGTGGTCCGAGGGGGTAGGGACTCTAAGAGGTCCGTTCTGGTGATCTCACCCAACGGTAAAGGAAGAGGTTACGTACGTTCACTTTTCACTTTCCCTTCAACGAGTCAGCACAGACTGAGTCGCTGGGGTACCTGATGTCGGATGGTCCGAGGAGGTAGGGACCCTAAAAGGTTCGTTTTCGTGACCTCACCCCACGGTAACGGAAGAGGTTTTTTTGACATATCGACGTTATTAATTATCTCGAATTATCTTATTCGTATTTATGTATTTAGGTAACTTGTCTGTTCTATGAGGGTATGTATATGTTAATGAATTGAAAAATGTTTCCGTGGTTGACGTTAAGAAACACCCCTTTTCAAACAAAGGTTAATTAATAACATCAATTGACCTATAGTTACTCATTTCACTTGTTACTGTAGGTGGAATACGGTAGTGTTTTTAACAAAAAGTTACCTAATACCTTGATTTATCTTTTCCATTTTATTATTTCGAAGATCCTATGTTGTAACCATAAAAATTTTGTCAAAAAGACGAAATTCTAAAAATTTTAAAGACAAAAGTGATAAAATATCCAAGTCTTTCTATATTGATGTAAATATGAGTAAAATGAACATGAACGGTTAAAAACAACACGAAGAGTTTGGACTACTAGATGCAAAGATACTTAAGACCCTTTTTTCGGAAATTTCAATAAAGACACTTATAACGGACAGTGTATAAGGGAGTTAACGTACCTTTCATCTAGAAAGACCTTGGTAATAATCTGTCTATATCTTATAAAAAAACATAGAGAATATTTTTGATTCGAGAAAAAGTACGAATTTTTTTAAAAAAAAAGAGTAAGACACTCTTTAAGAACCTAGACAGTCGACCGAAGACGGAAAAGAACGTAAAATAGACGACGAATATGAATATGATAGGTAAGAAAATATAAAACCAGTGACATATAATATAACTGTACTACAAAAAACGAATAAAAAGTTTAGACGGAAAATTTTTGTATAATCAAATTGACACAAACATAAATAAGGATATTCGTAAAATACTCAGTAAATAACAAAAATAAAAAAGTGGAAGAGTGAGTGTACTTTCTGTTCCTACTTTGTGTTCACTATATTGGTCTGAAAAGGGACCACTGGTACACACAATGGTCGACTTCTGGACCTCCTAATTATCTTGTAATCCACCCGGGAATTTGTCTTTTGTGACTCCCGGTCCACCAAGAGAATACACAAATGTATGATATATTATAAGGTTTGAACTAACATTGAGTCTTTTTTCTTATTCAACAAGAAAAGAAACTGTCTCTACTCGGTCTTTCGTTACATATCTACGGGAATGTTAGTGACAGGAGCTTCTTTTTCTTGTATACTGTTTCTATTTTATACTGTTTCCACTTACTGTATACTGTTTCTGTTATTATTCTTTTATTCTCTAATCTTCGTGTCATTTGTTACCTTGTTTTTAATCTGTTGTACACCATGTCTTTAAAACTTCCTTAATGGAATAATGACTTCGCCCTGGGAGAAGTCTTTGTCTCGACTCTATCTTGTTTTCAGACAGATATGTAATAAATTATTCTCAGAACTGATTTCGTTTCCCTGGGTCTTTTTAATTTTTACTTCCTTTTCTGTTTACACATGGTTCGTTTCTTTCGTGTCCTCTATTATTATTGGACTCTATTTCATACTTAGTTTCACTTTTATTTTTTTTAATTTGTCCTTTTGGTTTTCTCTTTTTTCTTTTTTTCTTTACTCAGTCTTTCCTATTAATTCAACCTCAGAAGTGTCAATTTTTTTAAATATAAAAGTGGTAGGAACCGTAACATGTCACTCTAAATTTAGATGACATAAATATTCTTGTCAAAAATCTATCGAGATACATATACAATAATAACGAGTCTCTGTCAGGTAACCATACTGAAAGGAATATTACTCAATACGAATTCGAAATTCGAGAACTGACTGAGACGGTATAAAAAGGTTATATAAAACTAAACAAAGAGTCATTCCTTACTTATCTACACTGAGTCGTTTTCTGCATCCGAAAAGAAAAGAACTTTTGAAATAATCTCGACGGAAGTACCGAAACAAAGAGTCCGAAATCTAGTAGTCTAATTTACAACCTTCGTTTTATAATATTTTTTGTTATATTTTTATCATCCGAAGAGAGTCAACCATTTCTTAAACGGACGTTACTTCCTCTTACAAAGCTAAGGCCTCAGTCCTTCTAGGTGACCTCTTCCCTATCCGATGAGCGAGGTTATAAGAACCCGAAGGGAACACCAAGTCGACCATTTCTTAGACGGACGTTACACCCTCTAGCCCCAAACTAGGAACCTAACCCTTCTAGGGGACCTCTTCCCTTTCCGATAGGTGAGGTCAAAAGCCCGGATCTCTTGAGGTTACTGACGTAATCAGGTACCCCAGTGTTTTTCAGTCTGTACTGACTTGCTGAAAGTGAAAGTTCATTTCAGATTACGTCAACCTCTCAGTCATACACCGAAATCTTTGAGTTTTCTGTGGTCATCTCTTTTGTCATACTACTATCGACCACCTCCCCCGTCCACCTTCTCCGGAAACGAGACGGGAGTCGTCTATCCTAGGAGTTGTGTCGTCTCTTATACACACACACACACACACACACACTCACACACTTAGTTTACCTTTACTTCGTTTCTTTACGGTAGTTCCTGTCCTTCGGTCATTGGGGTTCGAGTGACTGTATGAGTAACCTTGTTCACTCAAAATCCTCGACCGTCTATAGTGTCTTCTCAAACATTTACTATGACCGTGGTATCTTCACTACCCCTTTCATCGTCTACATACATATAGAAGTTTCTACTGGGGTGACTAGGTTTACTGATTCTAAAGTACTCATGTCTACAACTGTAAGTACTGCTAAAGTCTCGTGTCTCCTTCCGTCTGTCTACCGGTGCGTCGCTAGTATTCCGTAGTGACCCTCGTACCGGTAGAGTCGTCTTGGTGTCTCTCCCTTTCGTGTCGTGACGCTATACGTAAGAGTCTCCCCTTATAACGATGACACGTATCAGTTCAGTGTTTACTTGGAACCATGTCAGTGTCTTTGTATCGTATCCAGGTTCTTCCTCTCTACAAAGTCCTTCTTTATATGCCCATTTGTCTCTGACGGTAGGTACCTTCGACGTCACTATTACTTTTACAATGGTCAATTTCGGTGATTCATATTCTGGTTCTTGTCTCTTCACTTTCTTATATTATTCAATAAATAAGAATTATAAAGAGAATATAATGTAGTTCAGTGTGACGAAATGTCAAACAACTTTATTCCCATCTTATATTTTCGTTTTGTTTTCTCATCTTTTTTAAGACATTTAGTTGTAAAAGGTGCTGGTCTCAACTTTTTTTTTATATATGGTGTTTATTCTATCTTCTACAAGAACTCTACAGGAAAGTTGGACGGAGGTAAAAATTATTGTGAAGTATCATTAACTCTCAAACTGGTAACTCAAGATTTTTATAACTTTAATAAACTTCAATTTAATGACCAATAAAAGACAAGTAAGTACTAACTCTATATTAAAATAAATAATAAAACAGAGGGACGAACCTATTGTCCTTTACTGCATGGAGAATTTTTAAGGGGAATTTATCATACAATTTACCACTCAATTGTAAATTAAAAGACACATTAATACAGGATTTAATTTTAAGAGTTTTAGACTTTCGTATTATTAAAATGGAGAGTGTAATTTTGCACGATTGAACCTCCCCAGTAAATCTGTCCGAATTTTTTGACATGTGCAATGTGCCCGTTATCTCCGTTTAAAGATATTGATTTAGGTCTCTTCTCAAACAACTCCATATATCGTTTAGATAAAATAGTGACCATAGAGGTTTTGTTTGAGTCGTAATCTGAAGGTACCGACCACAAAGTAAACGAGTATAAAGGAAAGATAATGGATTCTTACGTAACAACTTGTGATCTGTTCGGAAAAGGTCCATGTGTACGTATCTACCCGAAGGGTCCACCGCGATCACCATTTCTTGGGAGGACCGTTACGTTCTCTTCATTCTCTGCACCTAAGTCAGACACCCAGACCTTCTAGGGGACCACCTCCTTTACCGTTAGGTGAGGTCATAAGAACGGACCTTTTAAGGTACCTGTCTCCTCGGACCTCCCGATGTCAGGTTTCCCAGTGTCTCAGTCTGTACTGTCTTCACTGAATCGTACATACGTATATATATATACATACATAAGTATAGATAGATAGATATACATAAGTATATAAACTATTTGTTAAACTCTTCGTTATATTAAAGTGTAGAGTTGACAGAGTAACGGACAAATACGAAGTCTTCTATAGTATCTGAAGAAGTTCAATCTCCAAGGAAGACTAGTGGGAGGAGTTACGGAGGAAGTGAAGGAACAAGGAGTTTCATATCTAGTCACCTAAATCATGTCCTCACTGGTGTGACATGTACTACCGTTACATGGCAAGGACCAGGTACCTCGATGGGCTCCGTCCTGCTTACATTTACTTTTTTTGTCCTGGTTTATTTTCTTGTTGATGGTACTTCACTCTCCGTGTTCACCTGTCACGAAATACTTCGTACGATGTTCTTACCCAGAATTTCTTTTCTATTTATTATTACATCTTTATCCTCTCTTCCCAATCTTTCTTACTCGGGTACCGTTACCAGAGACACTGTCATACTTCGTCGGTGAGTAACTCGAGTCACAAGGGCGTCCGGTTGAGATCGTTACCGAATTGCAGTGTCTTCTTCACTACCTATACCAACCTTGGTGTCTTCAAATTCGCTCTACAGTAATGACTCACGTCGTCCCGTACCTTTTTGGGTTATTAGGTCTATCACTGTCGGTAGACCCATGTCTGGACTACTGAGTACTATTCTCACATTACTTCACCAAACGTCTATCGGTGTTTCGCCAGTTTCCGGTAGTGCCCGTGGTCGTACCGGAGACATGATGGGTCTTTCACCTTCTTTACTTCGACTGAATACGTAAGGCTCTTTCTTTAACAAAACACACATCTCTCCTTCAAGAGGTCGTAGAAACCGTCTCAGTGGCACCTCATCGTCTATAGATCTGTACTGTCCAAAGGGTCCTTTTTTATGTATCCTCTTACCTCAGAACTTAGTCTCTACTGTTGGTAGTCCTACCGAGGTAAAGGTCGGTTTAACTCTTTCATTTAACATTCCTTTTGGTGCTTCTCTTGGCCGACGTCATGAACCTACAGACAGTGAGGGTCCTCCTTTTTAAGTCACTGACTCCAAACTAAGTCGTAGTGAATTTTCTGTTTTGTTCTTACTTTACGATAGAGGATACCCGAAGGGACCACCGAGTCGACCATTTCTTAGGTGTACGTTACGCCCTCTGGATCCAAACTAGGGACCCAACCCTTCTCAGGGACCTCTTCTCTTGTCGATGGGTGAGGTCATAAGACCGGTCCTCTTAAGTTTCTCGACCTGTACCGGTTCGGTGAAAGTGAAAGTAGTCTTGGTTTCCGGAGGACGACTCCTAAAAGGATGGATCTGTGACATAAAACTCCCTCTCGTAAAAATAAAATTTGTAAATGTCGTGGTCTTCAACATATTATAAACCTGGTAATTGAAGTATTTATAATTCCAGTGTACAACCATTACCTGACAAGGGATTGGTGAAAAAAGAAATAATCCAAATAGTAATAATAAAAAAGGAAGTGGGTCTCTAAGTCTCGTACAACGGTCGGATGGTAGAATAGACCGACACTTGAAGTTGTAAGACTATGTTCAAGGGAAAACAGTAGGGTTCAGTCGAGATTGTCTCCCATTTGAAAATTCGTGAGGGGTGACGACAGAGAACTGAATCATCCTTTGGTGGACTTCCCAAAGTGAAGTCTTTTTATCTGTTACTCTCTTATTATTGTCGATATTCTTAGACTTATCTCTACGTTTGTAATTTCACGAGGGATATTTTTCCTTTAGTAAACTTCAAACCTTTTAGGGACTCTCCTCTCTGTTTTCTAAAATTCACTGATTTTATTCTTCCACTTAATCCCCTGTAAAGATCCCTAGGACACCCTAAGATCCGAAATATTGATTTTCTAAACTCTTTAATAGATTGAAAATAATGTGGAAATACTTTCTGACCGAAGTTCCCTAAGTCTCATTAAAAGAATTAGTCAGGTCAAGTCAGTGAGTCAGTACAGGTTGAGAAACGCTGGGGTACCTAACGTCGTGCGGTCCGGAGGGACAGGTAGTGGTTGAGGGTTTCAATGAGTTCGAGTACAGGTAACTCAGCCACTACCGTAGGTTGATAGAGTAGGAGACAGTAGGGGAAGAGGAGGGTGGAAATTAGAAAGGGTCGTAGTCCCTTTAATTATTAATAATAATTAAAAGGAATTGTCGGTTCATATAAAACATTTAACAATTTGAGACAGTGAGGACGAATTCTATATTAACAGTACGGTCTATAATAAAAACCAAGAGATGTGTTTTGTTTTATTATAGTTTTTAAGTAAACCTCCTTTTGGGAAAAGGATTATAATTTTTTTTTCGTTACTTTGAAAGACATGATTTACTAAATAAAGTGACGTAGCATTTACAAATCTCTAATGTATAGATGAAAACTCTAATAGATCTCTATACCTTTATTTTAACATCCGTCATTTCTTGGAAGTATTAGATGTTTGTGTTCCAAGTAATATTCTATTCTTTGTTCAGATTTAGGAACCGAACATTTAAATCATGTCCGTTCTTCTGTGTATTTTACTTGTTGAGAGGTCGAACAGAGGATCAAGTAAAAGGATGGACCAACTCACAAGTTTAAGTGTCAATTCTTCCTAATAGTCCAACTGTGAGGACTTTTCATTTACCATATTTTTATGAACTTTTTATTTCTCATCTTTTTATAAACTGCACTACCAAATATAACCCTAATGTCGTATTCGAGAAGTAGAAGATTTTGGAGAAGAACGACTTTAAGACGGACAAAAATACTAGGTACCTAGAAATTTGTATAGTAGGGATTCTCTCTCACAGGGGACCCAAACACTTCTAATAATATTTTTAATTGTACAATGGAGAGAAAGGAACGTTATACTTTGTCAAGAGGAGACCCTTAAGTAATAGAACTCAAGGTAAAAACAACAACAAGGATAAAAGAAACAAATGACACAAAGAAAGAATCAAAATCTTGGTGTTTCTTAAACTCTGGTAAGTGTTACTGGAACACAAAAGAGTTTAATGGAAAGTAAAGGACCCTGGTCTCCAAACCTACGTGAAAGAATAGAACCCGTGAAAGGAAGTTTTTGAGACATACTTTACCTTCCTTTGTCGTTACTGTCAATTTCTTACTCCCGGTCACTATAGGGTAGCTAGGTATGTCTTTCTAAAGACATAAATTTATGGAAAATTTATAAAACGAGTAAATAATGACACCAAGATACCTTTTGTTTTTTTTTCTCCTTATACCTCTTCATCATAACAAAAACAAAGAAGATTTGGACTAAGAAGTGACAACCATAATTGTGACTTTATAAAAGAAATTTAAACCCGAGTTTGCTTCTAGTACCGTAGACCAGGGTAGTGAAGTACCGTTTATCTACCCCTTTGTTACCTTTGTCACAGTCTGAAGTAAAAACCCCCGAGATTTTAGTGACGTCTACCACTAACGTCGGTACTTTAATTTCTGTGGATGAGGAACCTTCTTTTCAATACTGGTTGGATCTATCGTATAACTTTTCGTCTCTGTGATGAAACGGTTGTTTCCAGGCATATCAGTTCCGATACCAAAAAGGTCACCAGTACATACCTTCACTCTCAACCTGACACTTCTTTCGACTCACGGCTTCTTAACTACGAAAACTTGACACCACAACCTCTTCTGAGAACTCTCAGGGAACCTGACGTTCCTCTAGGTTGGTCAGGTAAGACTTCCTCTAGTCGGGACCCTAAAGAAACCCCCCTTACTACGACTTCGACTTTGAGGTCATGAAACCGGGGGAGTACACTTCTCAACTGAGTAACCTTTTCTGAGACTACGACCCTCCCTAACCCCCGTCCTCCTCTTCCCCTGCTGTCTCCTACTCTACNAATGACACAAAGAAAGAATCAAAATCTTGGTGTTTCTTAAACTCTGGTAAGTGTTACTGGAACACAAAAGAGTTTAATGGAAAGTAAAGGACCCTGGTCTCCAAACCTACGTGAAAGAATAGAACCCGTGAAAGGAAGTTTTTGAGACATACTTTACCTTCCTTTGTCGTTACTGTCAATTTCTTACTCCCGGTCACTATAGGGTAGCTAGGTATGTCTTTCTAAAGACATAAATTTATGGAAAATTTATAAAACGAGTAAATAATGACACCAAGATACCTTTTGTTTTTTTTTCTCCTTATACCTCTTCATCATAACAAAAACAAAGAAGATTTGGACTAAGAAGTGACAACCATAATTGTGACTTTATAAAAGAAATTTAAACCCGAGTTTGCTTCTAGTACCGTAGACCAGGGTAGTGAAGTACCGTTTATCTACCCCTTTGTTACCTTTGTCACAGTCTGAAGTAAAAACCCCCGAGATTTTAGTGACGTCTACCACTAACGTCGGTACTTTAATTTTCTGTGGATGAGGAACCTTCTTTTCAATACTGGTTGGATCTATCGTATAACTTTTCGTCTCTGTGATGAAACGGTTGTTTCCAGGCATATCAGTTCCGATACCAAAAAGGTCACCAGTACATACCTTCACTCTCAACCTGACACTTCTTTCGACTCACGGCTTCTTAACTACGAGAACTTGACACCACGACCTCTTCTGAGAACTCTCAGGGAACCTGACGTTCCTCTAGGTTGGTCAGGTAAGACTTCCTCTAGTCGGGACCCTAAAGAAACCCCCCTTACTACGACTTCGACTTTGAGGTCATGAAACCGGGGGAGTACACTTCTCAACTGAGTAACCTTTTCTGAGACTACGACCCTCCCTAACCCCCGTCCTCCTCTTCCCCTGCTGTCTCCTACTCTACCGACCTACCGTAGTGTCTGAGTTACCTGCACTCAGACTCACTTGAGGCCCTCAACTACTGAATGTCCCTCCGGACCACACGACGCTAAGTACCCCAACGTTTCTCAGCCTGTACTGACTCACTGACTTTACTTGACTTGACTTGACTTGACTCGAGTGTAAAGAGAGACCCTCTTACTCCGAACAGAGAGGTTACACATACAAGTGAAGAAGCATATAGGAAAACCATTTTTATTAAATAGACTAAGTAACTTCCTAATGGACATACACTAGATTGTAGATAGTTTCAAAAGATTAATGTCAATACTTACGGTACATGAAATACATAGAAAGATGACGTTAAATAAAAAGAACGAAACGGCTTTGAGTAATGTATAAGTAGTGTAATTATTAAAGAACAAAATCCTATACGATACTTATCTTATGTTTAGTTATTCTGAATAACATATGAGTAACACATTTACTAACAAGACTCAGGTATATAAACATAAAGACAGGAAGTAACTGTTAGAGGTGTAGAAAAGAAAAAAAAAAGGGATGTAGAAATTTCACTACGGTTTTAACGATCTCCCGAAGGACGTCCTCCATAAATAAAGATACTGACCAACGAACTAGGTCAAGAAATAGAAACTGAGAGGGTCCTATCGACCTACGAAGACCCACCAACAGTTTCCTATATTAGCGATGATCATTAATAATGGGAGAGACGGTGAGGGTCTACCATGAACCTCGACCACCTGTATCGGACAGATAGACCGAATTACCACCTACCTAACCAACACCGGAACTACCCCGGTCAACTTCAAAACACCGGGTTGGTTTTATCGACGAAAACGACACTGAGGTAGGAAACTTTTCGGACTGGACGAATAGTAAGTTATAAAGGTAAACTATCTTACACTTCCTGGTCTCTCGAGAAGTTCTTTTAATCTCCATGGTTCCCTTGTAAAGTACGTTCTACCCGTGTTATTTCCTGTCTTTATCATCCCTAGATTGTCTTCGTCTTCTATGATCTTCTCCACCGTTCTTATGTGTCTTGATATTTTTTTTTTAGAAGTGTTGGGTCTATTAGTACTACCACAATAGTGAGTGGATCTTAGTCTGTAGGACCTTATACTTCAATTCACCCGGAATCCTTCGTAGTGATGTTTGTTTCGATCCCCTCCACTACCTTAAGGTCAACTCAATAAAGTTTAGGATTTTCTACTACGACACTTTTACGACGTGAGTTATACGGTCGTTTAAACTTTTGAGTCGTCACCGGTGTTCTGACCTTTTCCAGTCAAAAGTAAGGTTAGGGTTTCTTTCCGTAACGGTTTCTTGCGAGTTTGATGACGTCTTAACGTGAGTAGAGTGTGTGATCATTTCATTATGAGTTTTAAGAAGTTCGGTCCGAAGTTGTCATGGACTTGGTACTTGAAGGTCTACCAGTTCGACCAAAATCTTTTCCGTCTTCTTGGTCTCTAGTTTAACGGTTGTAGGCGACCTAGTACCTTTTTCGTTCTCTCAAGGTCTTTTTGTAGATAAAGACGAAATAACTGATACGGTTGCGGAAACTGACACACTTGGTGTTATTTGACACCTTTTAAGACTTTCTCTACCCTTATGGTCTGATGGACTGGACGGAGAACTCTTTAGACATACGTCCAGTCCTTCGTTGTCAATCTTGACCTGTACCTCGTTGTCTGACCAAGGTTTATCCCTTTCCTCATACAATTCCGACATATAACAATGGGACGAATAAATTGAATATACGTCTCATGTAGTACTCTTTACGACCTGTCCTACTTTGTCTTCGACCTTAGTTCTAACGGACCTCTTTATAGTTAGTGGAGTCTATACATCTACTGTGGTGGAAATACCGTCTTTCACTTCTTCTCGACTTCTCGGAGAACTACTTTCACTTTCTCCTCTCACTTTTTCAACCGAATTTCGAGTTATAAGTCTTCTGATTCTAGTACCGTAGACCAGGGTAGTGAAGTACCGTTTGTCTACCCCTTTGTTACCTTTGTCACTCTCTAAATTAAAACCCCCCGAGGTTTTAGTGACGTCTACCACTGACGTCGGTACTTTAATTTTCTACGAACGAGGAACCTTCTTTTCAATACTGGTTGAATCTATCGTATAATTTTTCGTCTCTCTAATGAGACGGTTGTTTCCAGGTAGATCAGTTTCGATACCAAAAAGGTCATCGGTACATACCTACACTCTTCACCTGATATTTCTTTCGACTCACGACTTCTTAACTACGAATACTTGACACTACAACCTCTTCTTAGAACTCTCGGGGAACATGACGTGCCTTTATGTTAATCAGGTAGGATTTCGTTTAGTCAGGAGTTATAAGTAACCTTCCTGACTACGACTTCGACTTCGAGATTATGAAACCGGTGGACTACGCTTCTTGACTGAGTAACCTTTTCTGTGACTACGACCCTTTCTAACTTCCGTCCTCCTCTTCCCCAGCCGTCTCCTACTCTACCAACCTACCGTAGTGACTGAGTACCTATACTCAAACTCATTCGAGGCCCTCAACCACTACGTGTCCCTCCGGACCGTACAACGTCAGGTACCCCAACGTTTCTCAGACTGTACTGGCTCGCTGACTTGACTTGACTTCACTTGACTCACTCACCAGATCCACCGTTGTAACAAGTAATTAACACACCAGAGAAAGTAATAAGGGAAACTTGACTAAGACCTTAAAAGAAATTTCATATAACCTAAGTAAAACAAAAACCAAAAAAAAAACATGTTTACTAGACAATATCATAAATTAATGGAGTATAAATTTACACTATATGACGATGAAAATAAGTCAAAATTAAATTTAGAAACCTATCTTTTTTAACAACATTCAAAATAAGTAAAAATTTTTCACTTAAATAAAGATAAAAATCAACATAAAGTATAGGATGGTTGAAAAGATATATTAGTAATAACGATATCGACTTATAAACTAAAATATACAACCAAAACATAATCCGTGGTAATGACTTCGAAGTTTAATTAATATTTAAACGAAGAATAAATGTATCTAAAATAACAACGACAAAATTTAATTGTCTGAAAGTCTCGTGAAAATCAAAGTGTCTTCTTAACTCGTCTTTTAAGTATCAAGAATGTATTGGGGAGGAGCAAAGGGTGTGTCGGAGGAGTGATGGTTGTAGAGATGGTCTCATTATGGAAACAATGTTAGTTACTTAATTGTGACCGTGTAGTAACGACTAATTCGGGTACACCACCACCACCAAATATGCACTTCAGCACAGACTGAGAACACTGGGGTACCTGACATCGGACGGTCCGAGGAAACAGGTATCTTAAAGGGTCTGTTCATGTGACATCACCCAACGGTAAAAGAAGAGATCGGGTGTCAAATGTAACACAAAGTAAAAAACACAACATGTAAGATACTCAAACCTGTTTACATATTACAGTCCATAGATGTCAATGTCACAGTGTGTCTTATCAAAAGAACGGGATTTTTAGGCCTCAATCTAGAGAAATAGAGAGGGAGGGGTCTGAGGACCGTTGGTGACTAACAGAAGTCAAAACGGAAAAGGTCTTACCGTACATGAACCTTAGAAGAAAGTGAATAATTATACGGAAATTGTACGGAAGTACACAAAAACACCGAACTATCGACAGGAAAAAAAAAAAAAAAGAAAAATGGACAGGTAACATACCTATACCGAAGGGTCCACCGTATCAATCATTTCATAGACGGACGGTCACGTTCTCTCCGTTCTCTACACCTAAGTCAGAGACCCAACCCTACTAGGGGACCTTCTCCTTTACCGTTGGACAAGGTCATAGGAACGGACCTTTTGAGGTTCCTGTCTCCTCGGACCACCCGATGCCAGGTACCTCAGTGTTTCTCAACCTGTGTCGACTCTGACTCGTACGTACGTACACATACCTACGTGGTCATAGATAAGTGGACAACTTCCTATAGAACAAATGAAGATTTAAAGTCGTCAATATTGATTTCGACGATACTTGTAGGTACGTGTCCAAAAACACACTTGTCTTCAAAAGTTGAGTAAAACCTATTTAAATGTCAAAAATATTACAGTCTTTATTATATAAGACGTAATAAATTCTAAAAACAGAGGAAGAGGAAGAAAATAAAGGATAAATAAAATAATAAATTAATGTAACCGACTCTAGATAATGTCATCGTCCCTACGTTATGACCTTTTGAAAATAAAAAGAAAGTATATAATTTTCCTATAAAGATTTCAAGAAGTGACGTACACTGAAACCGACGTAAAAAAAAAAAGGATACCGTCGATAAATTTAAGAAATAGACAACGACGACGATTCAGTGAAGTCAACACAGGCTGAGACACGTTGGGGTATCTGTCGTCGGATGGTGCGAGGGGGCAGGGACCCTAAGAGGTCCGTTCTTGTGACCTCACCCCACGGTAAAGGAAGAGGTTACGTACTTTCATTTTTCACTTTCACTTCAACGAGTCAGCACAGTCGAGAAACGCTGGGGTACCTGACGTCGGATGGTCCGAGGAGGCAGGTATCCTAAAAGGTCCGTTCTCATGACCTGACCCCACGGTAACGGAAGAGGGAAATAGACAATCTCCTGTAATATAAAATTCAGACTAAAGACCTCTTGACAGTAAAAGAAAACACTATTATACAATGTCACCAGGTATTACCACAAACTACTCGACAGGGAAAATCACGTAAACATCAACGTTTGTGGAAAGAAGATATCCACCCGAAGGGACTATCGAGTCAACCATTTCTTAGACTGACGTTATGTCCTCTGGGGCCCAACTAAGGACCCACCCCTTCTAGGAGACCTCTTCCCTATCCGATGGGAGAGGTCACAGGAACCTGAAGGAAACACCGAGTCGACCATTTCTTAGGAGGACGTTTCACACTCTGGACCCAAACTAGGGACCCAACCCTTCTCGGGGACCTCTTCCTTTTCCGATGGGTAAAGTCATGAGATTGGATCTCTTAAGGTAGCTGACATATCAGGTACCCCCAGCGATTCTGAACCTGTACTGACGCGTCGAAATTTCTAAGACTATGTTGACACGTCGAAAGTGAAAGAAGACATCTATTCTGACAAATAAAAAATTGAACTAAGACTTCTAAGTCGTTCAATCTTTAATATCCAGAAAGAAAACCAAGGAACAACCACGGTGATGATGTATGTGCTGACACGTTGAAAGTGAAAGAAGACATTCATTTTGAAAAATAAAAAATTAAACTAAGACTCCTGAGTTTTCAATCTTTCCTCGCCAGAATAGAAGCCAAGGATGACCACGTATTCAAAAACGTGACGACGTATTCAAAAACCAAAGAGAATGGACCCGATGGAGACCAATGTAAACTCTTGACCGTGAAACGCGGGAGGTCGTGGAGACAGTTCCACAGTAGGTCATGGGGAGAACAGTGACGAACACGGAGGTCCCAACAATCACGGAACGGGTCGACCACAGTGACCGTAACGGTGGATCCCGTGACCCTACCGGCCGTGGAGGTGACGTGGGTCCCGGAGGACACACCGTCCGAGGTCGGTGGTGTCCTTTTCCCACCTCCACCGACCTCTCGGTCCCAACCCTCCCAGGGGTATAACGGACCCCAACAACCCAAGTACCCGTAACGACGACACCCACCTTCGACGGACCTCAACGTCACAGAGGCGTTGATCACCCTACCCCAGGGTCCGGAGTGACAGAGACGGTGAACCAACGGACACCGGTACCCCTGACGACTCCGAGCCTCCGACCTCAGTACACGACGGAGGGGACTTCTCTGAGACAAAAGACCCTGGCATCCAATCGACGACAGGGACCTCCAACCCTTAATATTAGGGGTGGGGAGGAGACGAGGACCAACACGGAAAAGATATACAAGATCAGGTTTGTAAATATACATGTCTATGCACCTTAAGAGACCGTAGCACCCCGCAACCCGTCTCCGTTGAAACAACTCAATACCTGCAAAATGACCAAAATGTACCTTCCCCTCGTCGTTTCCCTCGGTATGTCGGCACTACGACTGTAGTGGGACTCGGGTATATAGAACGACTCCTCTGATGGTCCTTCTTGACACTTTCAAGGTTCGTTAAAGAAAATCAACTGATAATATTTTATGTATTCCTTACTCTACTCGATTTTTGGTTTGGTAAGTCGAAAGTTCGTCTTAAATCTCCTTTTAATTTCTTCGGTCCCGTCCAGTCTGAGTTTTCAAATTGACATACATTCAGTATCTATGAGATGTACCATCTTCTAATAGTTTCATTTTTACTACAGCTCCGTTTCTAGTTTAAGATTCCACGACCCTCATTTTACACCGGAAATCAATCTCTAGAGTTCCTACACCGACATTCTAGGAGATAACCCTGGAGTCATTTTATTTCTCCTTTGGATCTAATCTAAGATTTTCTGAATTCCAGTCCAGAGGATCTGAGAGATACGGTGTATGCCTTTGGAGATTCTTAGAATTCCTGTACTGAATATCTGAGAAAGTTGGTCCGTTTTTACAAGGGTCTTTAGAATTGTTATAACAAGGTTTCATGGGACTGGGAGTCGGGTTGAGTCGCTTTTCGAACATAGTTTCTCGAAACACTTATGCCGTAAACAGATTAACTCACATAGAATTATTATTAACATTCCGGGATTTTATAAAAATTTTTCTTAAAGTAACCGTAGTAGTAAAAGTTAAAGTAGTATAACCCGAAATCCCCGTTTAAATCTTTTTACGGGGGAGAACCTCAAATGATGACGATACAACGACAATTTCACTTCAGTGAGTCAGTACGGGTTGAGAAAAGCTGGGGTACCTGTCATCGGACGGGGTTCGAGGAGGTAGGTACCCTAAAAGATCCGTTCTCATGACCTCACCCAACGGTAAAGGAAGAGGTCCTTAGAAGGGCTGGGTCCCTAGCTTGGGTCCAGAAGACGTAACATCTGTCTGCGAAATGGTAGACTCGGTGGTCCCTTCAGGACAACGACAATACACGGAGGGTAAAAAGGGAAAATGTCATTTTCAAAAGACAAAACCAGTAAGATACAGATAACATAGTAATAGACAACTCAAACACTACCCGTCTATTAAACTGAGAAAAATTTTAAAATAAAATATTTGCTGATCTTAAATAAAGGGTGTCAAGACTTCTGACCCTTCAGGTTCTAGTTCCACGACCGTCTAAACCACAGAAATAAGATTCAAGAAGTCTGATGTTCTTTAGTATGAACTTCCTAGATGTGTTCTTCGGGGTAAACATGGAACTAAACTACTTTTCTGGACCCGAAACTTGACTACAACATTACAGTGTGTAAAATCTTGATCCTCTCCCTCATTCACATGAAACATGGACTCCTGATACTTTCGATAAACATCAATACTTCTCCTTTTCAATTTTAAATGTATTGAAAGAAGAGGAAGACGGAGACATTGGGTCGAACGAGGAACGTTTCAGATATAGTGTATCCAGAGTTTTTCACCCCTGAGTGTTATGATCCTTGTCCTCAAATAGAGTGAATGGGAACAGGACGAGAAACGTTAGCGGTATCGGGGACATTTGGACGTTTGGGCGTTTGGGCGAATTAGTACGAACAGACACATATTTTTTGAGACATTGGGGAAACAAGTCCCGAGTCTCGAACCTCACACATGAGGAGACCCGGACGACCGTATTATTTGGACTCAATAGGTCGAGAGGCTCACACCACGAACTAAAGACCGAAGATGTAAAGACCTCTGGGGTCGCTCTAAGGTTGGTGCGACCGGGGACCGCGACGGCCTGACCACCGAGTCGACCCGACCTCGCTTCCTTGGCGCTCACCTTACTCTTCCTCGCGGTGGACTATCATAAAGCCCAAGAGAAAACATGGCCACAAGGCTGAGAGGACTGCCGGCTCGACTGGTCTGAGAAACCTCCCTGCCTGGTTGAGTGGTCCTTGACGGTGTCCAACTCCATTCCGAGACCCCAGCCAGGGGTCAATCCTGGCTGGGGTTACCCATCTTCTCCCCTGACTAGTGAAGGAACCCGAGGGTCCTTCCCTCGTAGTCTATCCCTCTTGACCCCTGAGCCCTCTTCCCTCCGTAACACTATCGGAGACTTACTAACACTCACGTCCTAACGATTAACTTACCTTACTCTTAAAAAACACACACACACTTTTAACGTTTCGGTTAAGAAAAACACATACGTTAATTTTTGTCGATCGAACGACTTTCCGGACGGATCCCTTTTCGAACTTCAATTGGGAAACGTGCAGGAGTGCAGGTGAAACGGACTCTGGAGTCGGAACCCGTTTAATCTTGGAGTTCGTTTCCTTTTTTCCCCAGTTTCTCTATAAAATTTAGAGTTTGTCTTTTGACTTTCTAGAGACGGACAGACCTAAATACATACAGAGTCACATAGAGAGAGAAAAAAAAAAGAAGACTATTATAACAACTTCAACGTTTACGTAAGATTAAATGAACCAGATTTCTTTTCATTCGTGAATGTTTAGTTTGTTAAGATTTACGTTCTTTTTAATTTATTTAAAGTCTAAGTACATTTGACCCTTTATAAGTTATAATTTATAGATCATAATTACAAACAAACGATTAGATTATTCTTTCATTCTACATACAAAAATTATTTCTTCTATATTTTTTATGTTAATATAAAATATTTCCCTTTTCTTTCATCCAGACTGAATGTCTACCGACAATATGTTGTACTAATTTACCAAACACCTTTCACCTGGGATTTTTACAAACAAGTACCTATCCTTATTCAAATTTTATTTAAATTAACAAATGGATTTACTCAAATTTCATTCGACCACGTTTTGAACTTAAACCGGAAAGAGAGACAATTTTCCTGTATGAAAAAGGTCTACAACTTGACAAAAATTATCATCTAAATTCAAAGAAATGGAGAACTAACTAAACAAGATATAAATGGAAATTTTAGAATACAATTGAAACCGATTCACTTCTTGATAATAAAGTGTCGCTGAATATACTAGGATGGACTGACTCACAATATTTGGGAAAACTATAAATAACTGTTTTGAAGGATTTATTGAACTGAAGATCGATTGAAACCCTACGAAGTCTCCCGGGGACTCTGTAGGGTTTCTCGATAATTCGATGGACCCAAGCAACCTGTACAATTTAATGTACCCTTCATGACAACTTCCCAACTATTCAGAAAAGTCTAATACGACATACCAACTACAATGATTATATCTATAGGATTTTAACACATTTTAAGTTTATCTAGACTATACGGGACTATTTTATACCAGTTAATATTAAGATCAATTTCACAACACTGGTCCAAAGAAACAGTTAACGTTATCTTAGTCTAAAATTTATACGGAAGGTACCAAAATGAGAGTACGGAAATCTTTTGATAACGATCAAGAAGTTCTAAATACCTTTTATGAAAGATTCTAATTCGTCTATTTGTTTAAAACAACAATTGTCATTCGACCATGGTCTGACCAGAAGACAGATGAATCTCTTGTTTCATAAGAATCTTACGTCAAAAACTATTGTCTAATACTTAAAGAAACGAAAATTCACTAAATATAAATTTTTTATAAAAACAATAAAACTATTTCATTTATTTGTAATGAATTCTAATACCATGTACATCTGTTTCGAGTAAGACGAAGTTGTTGTTGTTTTGTATTAGGGAGTGTCGATCTGAAAACGATAGTACCACAGGAATTTTGTACCGTTATCAGAAAAGGATTTATTTCTTTAATTTTTACCTATTTGTTGTCGACTTTTAGTTTCTCGGTCCCGATGCCCTTTAGGTTTTACCGGTGAACTGAAAAGGGTCGAGGGACTGTCTGGAGTAAAAAGAAACTACCCAATTTCTGAATGGACCGATGTCACAATTACGGGAGTGTTACTCAAGAGGTTTTTATCTTTTTTAATACAAAATGACTTATAATTCAAGATCAAAATAATTAAATTCAGACACGAATGATTCTGAGTGAAGACTCTATCAAGGAACAATACAATATAGTGAATTTCAAAATTGACTCAATAATTTTTCCTGTGAGACTCTAACAAAGATTTCTAATAGAGTCATGGCTCAGAAACCCATTTTCAGTCTACGAGGTACTACATGTTGGTCCTCTACTTGTGAACCTATATTAGTAAATTAACTCAGTCTACTGGACCCCATATGGTCCAATATGGGTTACTTTCAAGAACTGAATTTTAAAACGAACACTGGAATGATTATTGACGATCGGTATAATAAAAGACACATTGAACGGAGTCTTCTAATAAAGAATACAATGGTTTACACAATGACTCGGACACTATTTTACGACTATACGTCAAGGTATACTCTAGTTATTAATATTATTACATTGAGATCTATACCCTTCTTCGTTGTTCTCCTTTATAAAAGGACTCGGTTCTCCGATCATTCTGTTCATACCAGGTCGCTTAAATGATGAATGTTCCGGACCAGATCACTGTTGTGTAACTCACCGGACAGTTAGCTTAGAAACAATCTGGACCCTTACTCGGAAAGATCGTGGTTCCCTGTGTTACCAGTACTTTATCGTGGTTTTGTACCAGTTTATACACCGATACTTCCCCGGGACGACTGACCTTCAACCGGGAACCGTCGACGGAGATGTTTCTAATTTTAATACTGGTGATGTTCTACGACTGGAAGTTGTAGGGGAGCTTTCCTCAAGTTCCACCTCTATTTTTTATTCCGTGAGACACGAGACCCTTTTTGGGACTTTTGTCCGGAAGTCTATCAGTCTACAAGAGTCCATTTCTAAAAGTACTCAGGTTTAAGAACGTAGAAGACTATGAATCTCTTCGTGATTACAGTGTTTGGTTTCAGACCTGGACCAAAAGGACCGATCGGGGTGTCGTCGAAAGGATGAAGATAATTAGAAACCCGGTATATAGAAATTGAAAGAACAATTCAAAAAAGAGGTTCATCATCATGTTGTTCTTATAGGGGGCCGGTTGTGGGTCTGTCACGACCTTGTTCGACGGAATAGGAAGACACCTGAGAGGAGAGAGAGACATTTATGTGGGGCTCCCGGAGTCTGATAAGAGGGAAACTCTAAAATATGTCCTCTGGTGGGGGTCATTATCTTTTCGAGTTCCCTCTGGTGGTTATTGATCGACTGGACCTCTACAGGACTGTGGAGGTCCGGGACCTTTTCAGAAGGTGGTATAGTGGGCTCTTTGGAATCTTTCCTGTGGGTAAAGGAACCTGTTAACCCAAGTAGGGATAGTCGGTCCTCTACTGTATACCCAATTTCTAACTTTTTCCTTGGTCAAGTCGGTCAAACCTGTTCGGGAGTGTACCAGCGGGACCGTTGGGGATGACGACAATTTCAATATCCATAGTAGGGAACCTAGGTGGTGTGGTCTCTTCGAAGGACACCACTCCTGTGGACCTTTCGACAAGCCCTGGGGTTTTTGGAGGAATTCCAGGTCAAGGTTTCTGTTGTCGGGAGTGGGTACTTCCTGTGACTCGGGACGAGATCAGTGAGACTTTCGACTGATCAGTTACGTACCGTCTTCGAACTCCTAAGAAGTCGGAATGAGGTCGGTGTGAGGTCGTCGACCGACCAGTTACGTACCGCCTTCGAACTCCTAGGCGGATAGTTCTATAGTTACCTAAAAGTAACAGTCGTGACCGGAGATAGGAATTAGCCATAATAACGACACCAGAAATAATGTTCTGGTTGATCTGAGGGACCGACTCCACCAAAATGTCTTATCTTCTCCCGATCTGGATGACTGTCGACTTTTCTCTCCTGAGACGGAGAAGAATTTACTTTACTTCTTACGACGAAAATACATTTGGTTAGTCTTTATCAGTTCCTATACCGTGTTGTCGATTCCCTTGTTTAGTATATTCCTCTCTCTTTGATCGATTAAGGACCCCATTAATCTTGTTATAGACCTTGACCCGTAACGCCGAAGAGGGAAATTGTCCAGAAGAAAAGTACGAGAAACGTCACGAGAACAAACCGGGAACATAAGAGTTACATTAACAGTCATTAACGGAGAGCCTAACTTAGGTATTTCAATGTTTACCATTATCGAGTTATATCGGGGGATTTACTACCCCTCGAGACTTACAGGATGGTTTTGTACTCTACTACGAAAGGTGTTCACTGTCTTCGTAGTTCTCCCCCCTTACTTCTCCTTTTCAATTTTAAAATGTATCGGAGGACGAGGAAGACGGAGACATTGGGTCGAACGAAGAACGTTTTAGAGCAGTGTATCCAGAGTCTTTCACCCCTAAGTGTTATGATCTTGTCTCAAATAGAGTGAGTGAGAACAGGACGAGAAACGTTAGCGAAATCGGGGACGTTTGGGTGTTTGGGTGAATTAGTACGGACAGTACAGATTTTTTGAGACATTGACGAAACAAACCCCGAGTCTCGAACCTCTCAATTGAGGAGACCAGGGTGACCACTTTATTTGGACTCAAGAGGTTGAGAGGTTAACACCATGAACAAAAGAACTCATGAACAAAGATGTTGTCAATCTCTACCCTGACTATCGGTGTTAAGAAACTGTGAAAAAGGGAACTTTCCATCCTAAATAAAGGAGAGAGATACTTCTTTTTACTCCAACCAGACACTGAAGAATTTGATTATCTTATACTACCTTCACCACAATTAAGACCAATACCCAAAAAAGAAAGTTACTGATTGTCGAAAACGAAATCAGACAACCTGGGGACACAGGGACGTAATATGGACGACTCCTTCGTGTCCCATTAATGTTCCTCTTTCACCTTCTTCTCTCTTTTTATCCCTTTCTAAAATAGTCAAACGTCGATAAGGTACAGGTCGACAATGTTCCTCTTTGACCTCTCTCTTTATGTCCTTTTTTAAAAATAACCCAGGATCAATAAGGTACAGGTTAACAAGTTCAATTGAATTGGCTTTCCGGGATCTGAATGAAATCGTCTCATTTGAGAACGACAAAAGACCGGGTACCTTATTACGTTAAATTACTTTGTTCACCAAAATTTGGTCATTTAAAACCTCATGATAACACAATAGGCAGTCAAGTCAACGATCCAGTACAGGCTTAGAAACGCTAGGGTACCTGACGTTGTACGGCCCGAAGGGTCAGGTAGTGGTTGAGGGTCTCGGATGAGTTCGAGTACAGGTAACTCAGTCACTACAGTAGGTTGGTAGAGTAAGAGACAACCGGGGAAGAAGAGGACGGAAGTCAGAAAGGGTCGTAGTCCCAGAAAAGGTTACTTAATCAAGAAGCGTAGTCAACCGATTTCATAACCTCGAAGTCGAAATCGTAGTCAGGAAGGTCATTTGTGGGTCCCGACTAGAGGAAATCCTACCTGACCAACCTAGAGGAACGTCAAGTTCC
Organism: Capra ibex; assembly: GCA_006410555.1. Lineage (NCBI taxonomy): Eukaryota > Metazoa > Chordata > Mammalia > Artiodactyla > Bovidae > Capra > Capra ibex. The sequence continues at coordinate 17,636,891 of SJYO01000647.1, read as the reverse complement.
CTGAGAGTTCTCAGAAGAGGTTGTGGTGTCAAGTTTTCGTAGTTAAGAAACCACGAGTCGAAAGAAATGTTAGGTTGAGAGTGTAGGTATGTACTGATGACCTTTTTGGTATCACAACTGATCTGTCTGGAAACAACCGCCTCATTACAGAGACGAAAAATTATACGATAGATTCAACCAGTATCGACTAGAAGGTTCCTCGTTACCAGAAAATTAAAGTACCCACGTCAGTGGTAGACGTCACTAAAACCTCGGGGGGAGAGTTTATATCAGAGTGACAAAGGTAACAAAGGGGTAGATAAACGATACGTCACCCCCCTGATCTACGGTACTAGAATCAAAAAACTTACAACTCAAAACTCGGTCGAAAAAGTGAGAGAAGAAAGTGAAAGAAGTTCTCCGAGAAATCAAGGAGAACAAAATACGTCGTTATATTTTAGTCTCGAGATAACAAGAAGACATTGCAGGTAAGTCTGACCTAATATCTTGTTTAATGTCGACTGGTTTTCGATCAGACTCTATCAAGTTCAACCTTATATGGAATAGGTGTTTACGGAAGAGAGTAGATATCTGGACTTAACCACCCAATTTCTTCTGACTCGTCCTTCTATCTTCATCATGTTCGTGTTTTAGTCTTGGTTCAATAAACGCATACGTTTTCATTTTCGTCCTCGAAACTTACCAGTTAGGTTGTCAAGTTTTATTGAAAGTATCAGAACGGATACACATATAGATACGAGTCAGTGAAGTCAGCACATACTGAGAAACGTTGAGGTACCTGACATCCGGTAGTTCGAGGAGACAGGTACCCTAAAAGGTCCACTGTTATGACCTCACCCAACGGCACGGGAGGAGGCCCCCGTAGAAGGACTGGGTCCTTAACTTGGATGCAAAGACCGTAGAGGACGTAACTACCGTCCCACAAATGGGTGACTTGGTGGACCCTTCGGGGTACACACATAGACTTATCAATATTTACGACTATGAGATAGTCACCCGATTGTCGGTGAAGATCTATGACTCTGTGGTTCCTTGTATGACGCAGAAATGATAATCGACGTCTTTGTAGAGTCTTTAATACCGGAGCAACAAAAATGAATCATATTTCAACAAGGTTCATTCCCCTTCTTCCTCCTCCTTACCTTTGGATAAGATCATAAGAACCGACCTCTTAAGGTTCCTCTCTCCTCGAACCGTCCGATGTCAGGCACTTCATCGTTTCTCAACACTGACTTGTACTCATGTTCCCTTTCTTTTGATTAAAACAAATAAGAATGATAAATAAGACATAATGTAGTATAATCTCACGCAAAGTCAAACAACTTTATCTCATCCTTTTGTTTTGTTTTTTCCCCCCTTTAAGATATTTAGTTGTAAAAGGTACTGGTCTTCAACTCACTTTTTTATTAGGCGTTTATTCCTTTTCTATAAGAACTCTACGAAAAAGTTGGACGGAGGTAAAATTTATTGTAAAGTGTCATTAGTAACTGTCAAACCGGTTACTGAAGGTTTTTAGAGACTTTTATCGTAAAGGGTTTGAGGAATCTACTTGGTAACAAACAGAAGACAATTAAGTACTAAGCTAAGTCAAGTCAAGTCAACGAGACAACACAGGTTGAGAAACGTTTGGGTACCTGACGTCGTACGGTCCGGAGGGACAGGTAGTGGTTGAGGGCCTCAAATGGGTTTGAGTACAGGTAACTCAGCCACTACGGTAGGAGACAGTAGGGGAAGAGGAGGGTGGAAGTTAGAAAGGGTCGTAGTCCCAGAAAAGTTTATTCAGTCGAGAACCGTAGTCCACCGGTTTCATAACCTTAAAGTCGAAGAACATTAAGTACTAATGTTACAGTAAAAGAAATTAATGATAAAACGAAGAAACGAACCTATTTTTCTTTAGTACTGATGGAGAATTTTTAAGGGGAAGTTAGTACACTTAATTGTAAATGAAAAGACTCATTAATACGGGGATTTAATTTTAGAAGTTTTAGACTTTCACAGTATTAAAATGAAGAGTGTAATTTTTCACAATTATACCTCCCTAGTATGTAAATCCGAATTTTTGTTAGATAAATGTACGATGTACCCGTTATCTTCGTATAAAGATATTGATTTAAGTCTCTTCTCGAATAATGTTATATATTGTTTAGTTAAAATAGTTGATTATAGAGTTTTTGTTTAAGTCGTAATCTGAAGGTACCGATCCTAAGGTAAACGATTTTAAAGGAAAGATAATGGATTCTTACATAACAACTCAGGATCTGATCTGAAAGGATCAATAAAAAGGAAATATGATAAGGGAGGTAATATATGTATATAGTCAAGTCAAGTTAGTGAGTCGTTATAGGTTGAGAAACACTGGGGTACCTGACGTTGTACGGTCCGAAGGGACAGGTAGTGGTTGAGGGTTTCGAACGAGTTTGAGTACAGGTAGCTCAGTCACTACGGTAGGTTGGTAGAGTAAGAGACAACAGGGGAAGAAAAGGACGGAAGTTAGAAAGGGTCGTAGTTCCAGAAAAGGTTATTCAGTCAAGAAACGTAGTTCACCGGTATCATAACCTCAAAGTCGAAGTCGTAACCAGGAATGTTATTTATAAGTTACTTATAAGGAAGTCCTAACTGATCAAACTAGAGGAACGTCAGGTTCCCCGGAGGTTCTCAGAAGAGGTTGTGGTGTCAAGTTTTCGTAGTTAAGAAGTCCTGGGTCGAAAGAAATACCAGGTCGAGCGTGTAGGTAAGTACTGATGACCTTTTTGGTATCGAAACTGATCTGTCTGGAAACAACCGTTTCATTATATGTACCGTTCGTTAAAACTCATCGTCATAACAAAGTGTAGAGTTGACAGAGTAACGAACAAATAAATATGGAGTTTCTCAAGAGATCTGAAGGAGTTCAGTCCTGGAGGAAGACTAGTGGGAGAAGTTCCGGGGGAGATGAAGGAACAAGGAGTTCCATATTTAGTCACCCAAATCATGTCCTCTCTGGTGTGACATGTATTGCCGTTGTCAGGCCAGGGCCAGGTACCTCGACGGGCTCCGTCCTGCCTACATTTACTTTTTTTGTCCCGGTTTATTTTCTTGTTGATGGTACTTCACCCTCCGTGTTCATCTGTCACGAAATGCTTCGTAAGACGTTCTTACTCAGAACTCCTTTTCTATCTATTATTACATCTTTATCCTCTCTTCCCAATATTTCTTACTCGGGTACCGTTACCAGAGACACTGTCATACTTCATCGGTGAGTAACTCGAGTCACAAGGGTGTCCGGTCGAACTCGTTACCGAATTGTAGTGTCTTCTTCACTACCTACACCAACCTTGGTATCTTCAAATTTGCTCTCCAGTAATGACTCACGTTGTTCCGTACCTTTTTGGGTTACTAGGTCTGTCACTGTCGGTAGACCCATGTCTGGACTACTAAGTACTATTGTCACATTGCTTCGCCGAACGTCTATCGATGTATCGCTAGTTCCCGGTAGTGTCGGTTGTTGTACTGGAGACACGACGGGTCCTTCACCTTCTTTACTTCGACCGAATACGTAGGGTTCTTTCTTTAACGAAACACACAACTCTCTTTCAAGAGGTCGTAGAAACCGTCTCAGTGGCACCTCATCGTCTATAGATCTGTACTGTCCAAAGGGTCCTTTTTTATGTATCCTCTTACTTCAGAACCTAGTCTCTACTGTTGATAGTCCTACCGAGGTAAAGGTCGGTTTGACTCTTTCATTTAATATTCTTATTATTGTTTCTCTTTTCTGACGTCAAGGACCTACAGACAATAAGGGTTCTCTTCCTTAAGTCACTAACTTCAAACCAAGTCGTAGTGAAATTTTTGTCTGTTCTATTATCTCCTTTTGTCAGAAATTACTCTTGGTCAAGAAGGTCAGGTCCTAAAGAACGACTCTGTTTGCGAAATTCCTTATCACAATGACAAGATATGTTAGGTTTTAGTCTCCACCACGGTATAAACCTGATAATCTAATAATTTATAATTTCGGTGAATAGTGAATACTAGATATTCAGTTTGTAAATAAAAGAAATGTTCGAAACAGTAATCACAAAAAAAAAAGAGGGTCATTAAGTCTCATGTGACGTCGGACGATACAAGAGACCAACACTTGAAGATGTAAGAACATGTTGAAAAGAAAATAGAGGGATTCAATTGAGATTATCCTTCGTTGAAAAATTCATAAGGTGGTGTGACGACAGAGATATGGATTATTCGATAGTATTCATAAAATTTAAATTTTGTTAACTGTCCCTACTTTTGTAATGTTGACGTTTAAGAGAAAATTTTTTGATTTTACGAAAAAGTTTATTATCATTATTGAAAAGGAGAAGAATCTTACAATCACCTCGATCACCACAGGAATATGACTAGAGAAAGACTGAGAGTGTAAACCTTTTCAGTATTTTGGAATGACCCCATTCTTTACGTGACACGACATGAATCAGGGAGTCAGCACAGTCTGAGAAACACTGGGGTACCTGACATCGGACGGTGCGAGGACACAGGTACGCCTAAGAGGTCCGTTCTTATGACCTCCCCCAACGGTACGGAGGGAGGTTCCCTAGAAGGGTTGGGTCCTTAACTTGGCTCCTGAGGACGCAACGTCCGTCTAAGAAGTGGTCGACTCATGGTCCCTTTAGGGTTGATTCTTTATTCTGGTGTAATTAGTCTGTAATCGGTCTCCATATAGACTTTAAAATGATGACGAAATACACTACCACTCGAATCAAAAAAGGATGTTAGACTCTTTTATATTTAAATATACTTTTATATTTAAATATACATTTATATTTAAAAGAGTTTTGTCCTAGGGGTTTAATAATGAAACTACTGTTTACAATAATACGAAGAAGAGAGATCAACGGGACCCTAAGAGAAAGTAAAGGGTTTAACGGTTTAGGGACCTATTCTTTTTAAGAAGGAGGTTACTCGAGTGATCAAGGAATAATATGGAATGTCACTGGAGAGAAACTTCATACATACTCAAGTTGGGAGAATTTTAGAATACAAGAGACTTACTAGACGAAAGACTTCAAGGTAAAAGTAAAACAGACGTTATTTATACGAGAAGTTTATAATTCCTTATAAGATGGGGTTCACACTAAATGGAAGAAGTGAAGAGCAAGACAAAACCTTGGGGAAGTTCCCGGGTTTTGACCCGAGAACAGATTGTGAGTCTTTACTTAACAGACTCCTCTGTGTACACGACTGTTTCGTTCTCTAAAACAACCCTTTCCCGTGGGCCGACCTCTCGTCGTCCCATTCCCTTGGGTCCTCTTGTCGAGACGGTACACCGAGACAACAGGGCCCAAATACCACTACCCTAATCAAAGACCCAACAGAAATCGGTTAGTAAGAATGAGTCTCAGGAAGGACCACCACATGTGGAACAAGTCGGTTTTACCTACGGTCACTCTTCCTAAGACCCTCCACCAGTCTGTACATCACAGAGGAAAACTGGAAAGGGCTTGAGAAGGTCAACCACCTCCGAATAATCAAGGTACAAGGAATAGTCCTCGAGGATCGTATTTTGTCGAGTCCGTTTACCAATGACACCACGGACCGGTCCCACTCGCCAAAGTCAGTCGTACGAAGGGGATTGTCAAGACAGTCACACAGTGACCGGTTCAGACACACGAAATATAGTTGAGAGAGGGTTTAACAGTGTTTAAAGAGAGTGAACTTTTAAGACAAAAGAGAAAACTGAAAAGATAATTTATTTTAAGAACAAAAGATGATGTCCTTTCGTAATTAAAATTAAAGTAACCACCCTGACTTCAGAAAAGAAATCACTTCCCATTTTGAGAATTCCTTAACATTCCTTTAATCGACATCACTTCAAACTATAAACTGATTTAAACGGGATAAATGACTTTCCGTCCTTTGGAAAACTTAGAAAAAAAGGAGATAATAAATGTTTCACATAACAAAAGGAAGTCCATGACTGTTTTCATCTATATTAATGTATTTTAACGAGGGAGAAACAAGGAAAATAAACGACTACATTACTTAATTGGGAACGTATAACACTCCCTTCTTCGTTTCCACCCATCTTTTGAATATCTATGCTTTCGTGACTCCTTTTTCATTCTCGACATTCCTTTAAACTTCTCTCTACGTCTATAACCTCTCCACCTATCAAGTTAAAACTCTTTATTGACTCCCGTTTTCTTTTACTAAACTGATCTCATTTTTTCACTTACCTGACCCTTTGTGAAACTCCCTTTAGTATCTCTAAATCCAAATAGAGACTTTCTTTTTAACTCTTTTAATAGACTAGAGATATGTAGAAGTTTTTCCCGATAAAGTTTATTGAGTCATCTAAAAAACTATCGGCACATATAAAACGTATAAATTTATTAAAATAGTAGTGACAAATTTTATTTTTACTATACGGTTTATAGTAGAACCAAAAGACTGGTTGGACTTTTTATAATAGTTTTTAATAAAACCCTTATTTGTTTTGTGTTGTGTGTGTGTGTATGTGTGTGTGTTGAAAGGATTAAAGATTTCTTTTAATTGTTAATCCAAGGAGACAAGATTTAATAAAGAAAGTGATAAATCAATAATTTCTAAGTTAGACTTCTTACAGATCTCTTCGTCCTCGTAACTTACTTCATACACGGTACCGTTATGTTGACACCCCTCATTTCACGAACGTATTAGGTGTTTGTGTTACTCCTCAGGTAGTATTCTGTCCGTTAGTCGAGAATTGTGACTCATAAATTAAAAGTATGATCGTTCGTCTGTCGGAATGATTCTCTATCTTTTATACCCGTTGAAGGGCCAGATAGAAAATAAAATAGGAGAATGGACTAACTCATAAGTCCAAGTATCCATTCTTTCGAAAAACCCAACTGTGAGAATTACTATTATTTGTCATCTTTTTATAAACTTTCCTACCAAGAACGACTCTAACATTATATTCGAGAAATAAAACTCTACAACAAAGAAGGGAAAAACTTTTAAACGGACGGAAAAATACCCAATGTATAAAGATGTGTTCTTTTAGGATCCCCTCTTATAGAGGACCCATACCTCTTCTTAACGACATTCTTCTTTCTCTTACAAAAAGTGTGTATGTTGTACTACTCCATTCGAACCCCTTAAGAAAAGAAATCAAGGTAAAAAAAAATTTTAAGAAGGATAAAAGAAATGACGAAAACAGGGAAGTAAAGTCTTAATATCTGTCGTCATCCTAAAGTCACCGATAAGTTACAGGGAAGTAAAGGATCCTGTCTCCATATTTAAGTGAAAAAGTCAAACCTTTAATAGAACCTTTATGAGAAACCACATATAATACATTTCTTTTAGCCACATATACTACTTTTCTTTTAACCATTATACTCAATTCCTTACTCTTAGTGTAATCGTAGTACCGTCTCACTCTACGAGGAACATAGAGAGGGGAAGTTCAATATTGGTCATTTTGTGGGTGTCGAGTTGTTCCACGGAGACGGTTTGTGTGGTCCTACAGTCTCTTAAGGTATGTAGAAAAGTAGATTTTCTCCCACATGACCTTGGGTATTTCCTCCGTTTTAACTCTTTGTCCTCTTTACCACGGACGTTAGGGTCGTATGGAGAACGGGTGACTGGTGTCGTCGATTAGTGTTTCGGGGTCTCTTGGGTAATCATCGTCCACCACGGGTACTGAGACTGAAACGTTGGTGTCCCCGTGAGTCTCGGTTTCATTTACCCGTAGTTGTCACTCCAGACACTGGGGTAGGGAGGTCGACACCGCCGTAGGTACTGAACCCGGGGGTTGGGGGGTTGCTATCACCGTCGAAGGTGTATACGGTGTCGTGACCTGTATTGTCTTCGTGGTCACTGGGGTTACGGTGGAACTATTACGTACCCTCTATTACTTACCCTTTCCCTTTACTTCGATTAAAATGGGTAACACTCAGTCCCTGTTATAGGAAATAGGTAGAAAGATAGTTAAAAAGTAAAAACAACGAAAAGTCCTCACGGAACGATACATTATACAACGTTTATAATATATTTGTAGTATAAATAACACATAAGTAAAATACACATTCAATAACAAGACTCAAGAAATGGATACAGTCTAATAAATTAAAAATGTTTTCGGGTTACTTCTCCTATAATTTTAGTACCTCGTGTTTTTGGGTTCCGAACTTCCTAAAATTGTTTAAAGGTTTGAATATGGTTATGTAACACTTTGATCCTAAGTTTCACTTAGTGTTTTTTTAGCTTTTGAAATTTTATAATGGGTAAGAACCAAGGTCTAGTTCTACCACCTCATCCTTCAAGGACTTAAGTGGAGGAGGGTACTTGTGTGGTTTGATGTTGACACATATTCTGTTAATAGAGACTTTTGTCTGGTTTCTGATCGTCTTGTCTAAAATATGTTGATTTCTATATTTATTTTCCGGTATAGTTCTATATATACTCCCCACCTCTACACCAGATCAGTCTTTGGTATTGGGACCACACCGTTGGTTGTCGGTCGGTCCACCCGATGGTGTTGGAGTCTCCAGGGGGAACCATCCGATCGGCACTTGTGGAACGTACGTACTAGTCAACGAAGTCAGTACAGACTGAAAAACTTTTGGATACTTAACATCGGAGGACCCGAAGAGACAGGTACCCTAAGAGGTGAGTTCTTATAGCTTCGTACGGGAGGAGGTCCCCTAGAAGGGTTGGGGCCCTAGTTAGGGACCAGAGGGTGTAATGTCCGTCTAAGAAATGGTAGACTCCGTGTTCCCTTCGGACTCTTATGACCTCACCCATCGGATAGGGAAAAGGTCCTCTAGAAGGGCTGGGTCCTTGACTTGACCCCAGAGAACGTAACGTCCGTCTAAGAAATGGTCGACTCGATAGTCCTTCACTTCAGTGAGTCGACACAGACTGAGAAACGCTGGGGTACCTGACATCGGATGACCCGAGGAGACAGGTACCCTAAAAGGTCCGTTCTCATGACCTCACCCAATGTAAAGGAAGAGGTCTCCTAGAAGGGCTGGGTCCCTAGCTTGGGTCCAGAGGGAGTCACATCCGTCCCGAAATGCCAGACTCAGTGTTCAGACGTTTATAATTCGGGCGGAAGGAACAAAACGTTTATTCTAGTAGATATGATAAAAAGATCTACTGGACTTACCCTTTCTTCAGGTTTTTCCTCCCCTATATACAAATACACATACATACTGACTAAGTAAAACGACATTTCGTTGACATGAGGTCATTTTTAATTAAATTTTTCCTTTTTTCTGGTTCAACTTGATTCCTATTCTATGTTTGTGACATACAACTTTTAATTGTAAAAAAAGAATCTATTTAATTTTTTAAAATCAGAGAGGAAATTTAATTAAAACAATAAATAACCAATTAAAAATAAACTGGTAATTTTTATGACTCATACTTTCTCATTTTAGTCCCCCGCCAGGATTCTACCGCCTTCTTATCCTGTCCTTCTGGTGAAAGAGGGAGTGTTTAAGGAGTTTTCTTGTAAAGTTGCGACTCGTTTGAGGTGTTTTGTTGAAGACATCCGACCGTCTCCTGTAGTCCGTTGGTCTTTTCGTCTGGTAACAGAAGTTTTTGTCCATCCCTTTTTATATTTTCTACTTTTCTCTCTGTTTCCTCCACCCCTCCCTCGAGACAGGACCCTTCCCTTCGGACAGGGCCCTTCCCTTAAAATTCTTCTCTCCAAAGGTTTGTGGTCCTTTGTGAGAGGGACGGCTCAGACACGACTCGAAACCTTTGTGTCTCCCGTTGTATTGTCCTTCCTTTTTATCTATTTATTAACTTTGGTTGTCTAATGTTCGGGTTGTCATTGAAGGGGTCGCCTTTTCGTCGTGTCTGCAGACGTAGGCGGTGATCCTTCACCCCCGTCCCGTCCCTTCACGGCCTCCGAGTCCGACGTCTCTAAACATTCTTAGCCCGTCCTTGCGGGGTGCGCATTGGTCTTGCTAGATTGAACCCGATCGTTTGGTCTGACACCCTATCGATGGTGCACTTTTCGAGCTTGTATTCTGTGACGGTCCTGGTGCGTGTCTTGTTTCCTGTCTCGCCTGTATCGGCGACTCCTGGTAGGGGGCGGCCCCTGTCCGTCGGTCTCGGCATTCCCGACCTTTCCCCGTTAACGTCGGGGCCTCTCTGAGATGGATGGTTTGACGTTCGTCCGAAGAAACGATTCTGAAGACCCCCACGACCTGTCAGTGGTAGACGGAGTGTTCCCCGTGGTCGCCAGGTGGGTCTTTCGACTCGTCGTCTCTGTCTTTTCCGTTGCTCAACGTCGCTGGCGCGAGCGATTTGAGGACTCGATGAGCCTGGACCCTTCCCGTGTTTTGCGTCAGGGTTGGCTTAGACTCGGAGACTCCCGATGGACTCGCGGCTTGGACTCGCCGAATCTGGCCCCTCCACGTACGTCGGATCCCGGCCGGAGTCTACCAAGGGTCGACTCGTGGCATCTTGGGCTCACCAAACACGCGGCGCTCTTCCCTGTCCAGGTCGCCCCGACTCTGTGACACACGTGTACTGTCACGATAAACAAACGTCGTAGGGGGGGAGGGGTGTCGCACTGACTTGATCACTCGGATTTTTTGGTCGTTTGTCTTCTTCAGTTTGTCTCCCTTGGCGGAACCTTCACTGGGGTGTGACGGGTGTAGTCTCTTCCCCGTCTATATAGAAATGATAAAAAATGTTAGTAAGGAAGGGGGCGAGGAATTAAAAAAAAGAAAAAAGAAAAAAAAGAACGGAAAAAAGGATTGAGAAAAATTTTTACCAATTCAGAAGAAAAAAGAGGAGATTAAAAACAAAGATATTGGATGATAATGAAAAGTTTTTTTTTCTGATATAAAAAAATTCCGTTTGTGGTATATATCAGAAATACACCACACCAACCTCACAAAATTATTAAGAACACCGATAAAAAAAGAAAAATAAAAGAAAAAAGAAAAAAGGAAGACGAAGAAAAGAAATTATAACATAAAAACTTTTAGGTTGGAGATGAGATCTAAAAATTAGAAACGAAAAACCAAAAACAACAGTTAAAACATGTAAATTTTTGGGTTTGAAGTGATAGGTTAAAATGGACTCTCGCTCTAATGACCGAACTGGTGAGAGAGGAGGAGACCTGAGAGGAAAAAGAGGTGATCCACCGGAGACATAGAAAGGAGGGGGTAGAGAATAGATAGGTTGAGACACTTAGAGACACACAAGGTCTGCCACCTCTTGTGGATTCCTTGACCAATGACCGTCCTAAACAGAGAGAGGAAAAGTAAGGAGAGAGAATAGGAGGACCGGTGGAGACAGATGAAGGAGGGAGAGTAGAAGGGACATATTGAGGCATTTATGGAGACTCGCCAGGTCTGATACCTCGCGTGTATTCCTTCACTGATGACCGATCGAACGAGAGAGGAGAAAACTAGAGTGGCGTAGAGTAAGGTCAGTGGAGAATGATGAGGGAGGGAGAAGAGAGGAGGTACATTGAGTCACTTGGAGAGACCCACAGGGAGTTACACCTCTTTGAAAAGTAGAAATTGGATCTACAAAATAGTAACCGCGACATATCTACCTCTTTAGATCTCCGATGACATTTTTATTTTGACTTTTGGTCTTCGTCCTCCGAATTCAGGTTTGGACTCTTGTAGTCTCTTGAGGACTTAAGTCCCTTGTAATTCGTTATCCTCGAGTAGTTTACGGAGGCATGGATGTGACTTTGGTTCGAGGTGGGTTCCCGGTTGTTCAAGGTCTCGTTCTGTATGGTGTGTTTAAGAGGTCGTTGTGTCCTTGTGTGGGGACTCGAAGTTATATGTCCGTCAAGTTTCGATGAGGTTTTGGAAACTGCAGAGTATTGGGTAATGACCAGTGAGGTGACGTGAGGTCTCTCTTCTTTGGGTCGAGGTGGGTGGTCTTGAGGTTGTGTTCGGAGGGATTGGTCCTTAGGAACTGTTCGGTGACTATGTTGGGTGGGTGTCACTCCTTCGAGGTATTATTTCTCTTGAGGTGTTTAATGGTCTTATAATTTTCCGGTGGGGTTTACGTCGTTATATTGGTTCTACTTCTCTGTCTCCTTATGAGTCGTCCATTTCCTTGTCCTCTTTACGGGTGGTTTGGTTTGTTTTCTCCTTCTCTATCCCTTAGATGGACTCTTTCTTAAGGCTTATAACTATCACTTTTACTAGGTTTTAGAACTTTAGTTTTACCTTAGTGTCTATTTATCGGATCTCTGTTCCTAACTCTTCTACGTTCTTTCGAAATTGTTCCTGGATCTTCTTTATTTTTTCTCAGTTATATATTACTTATTGCGTTATTTACTCCAGTCTTTGTGAGACCTCCGTTGTTTATCATCTTATTGCCTCCGTCTTCTATCCTAATCACTTTATCTTCTATCTTACCGTCTTTATTTACTTAGTCTCTTCTTTTTTCTTTTTACTTAATTTTCTTTACTCCTGTTAGAGTCTCTGGAGGTCCTGTTGTACTTTGGGAGGTTGTAAGCTTGATATCCTCAGGGTCTTCTTCTTCCGTTTTTCTTTCTGGTACTCTTTTAGGAACTCCTCTATTATCAACTTTTGAAGGGATTTTACCCCTTCCTTTATTAGTGGGTTCAGGTTCTTTGGGTCTCTCAAGGTTTATCCTATTTGGGTTCCGTTTTGTGGGGTTCTGTGTATAATTAGTTTAATTGTTTCTAGTTTGTGTTTCTTGTTTATAATTTTCGTCGTTCCCTTTTTGTTGTTTATTGTGTGTTCCCCTAAGGGTATTCCTATTGTCGACTAGAAAGTTATCTTTGAGAAGTCCGGTCCTCCCTTACCGTTCTGTATGAATTTCACTACTTTCTTTTATTGGATGTCGGGTCTAATGACATGGGTCGTTCCTAGAGTAAGTTTATGTTTCCTCTTTAGTTTTCGAAATGTTTGTTCGTTTCTTACTCTCTTAAGTCGTGGTGGTTTGGTCGAGAGGTTGTTTAAGATTTTCTATAAGAGATCTGTCCTTTGTGTTTTTCCCACATATTTGGGCTTGGGTTTTGTTATTTCATTTACCATTGCCCTAGTATGAATAGTTATTAATGGAATTTGCATTTACCCAACTTACGGGGTTGGTTTTCTGTTTCTAACCGGCTTACCTATGTTTTTGTTCTGCGGAGATATACGACGAATGTTTTCTGGGTGGAGTTTTGTTGCCTGCGTATGTCTGACTTTCACTTCCCGACCTTTTTCTATAAGGTACGTTTATCTCTGGTTTTCTTTCGTCCTCACCGTTATGAGTATAGGCTATTTTATCTGAAATTTTGTTTCAGACACTTTTCTCTATTTCTTCCGGTGATGTATTACTAGTTTCCTAGTTAGGTTCTTCTTCTATATTGTTAATATTTATATATACGTGGGTTATATCCTCGTGGTGTTATACATTCTGTTTACGATTGTTCATACTTTCCCCTTTAATTGTTATTGTGTTATTATCACCCTCTGAAATTATGGGGTGAGTGTGGATACCTGTCTAGTTGATTTGTCTTTTAATTGTTTCTTTGCGTTTGAAATTTACTATGTAATCTAGTCAATCTGGATTAACTATAGATATCCTGTAAAGTGGGGTTTTGTTACTTAAAGTGGAAAAAAAGTTCACGAGTACCTTGGAAGAGGTCCTATCTAGTGTAGGACCCGGTATTTAGATTTGAACTATTTAAGTTTTTTTAGCTTTAGTAAGGTTCGTAGAAAAGACTGGTATTACGTAATTCTAATCTAGAGTTAATGTCCTCTTTTTGATAATTTTTAAGGTTGTATACCTCCAACTTGTTGTGTGAAGACTTATTGGTTGTTTAGTGTCTTCTTTAGTTTTTTCTTTAGTTTTATACGTATCTTTGATTACTTTTCCTTTTGTGTTGTTGGGTTTTGGACACCCTGTAATATTTTCGTCACGATTCTCCTTTAAGTATCGTGATGTCCGTATGGAGTTCTTTGTTCTTTTTTCAGTTTATTTATTGGATTGAGATGTGGATTTCGTTGATCTTTTCCTTCTTGACCCTCTTGGGGTCTCAATCATCTTCCTTTCTTTAGAATTTTTAATCCCGTCTTTATTTACGTTTTCTTTGTTTTCTCTGGTATCGTTTTTAGTTGTTTCGGTTTTCGACCAAGAAACTTTCCTATTTATTTTAACTGTTTGGTAATCGGTCTGAGTAGTTCTTCGTTTCTCTCTTTTTAGTTTAGTTATTTTAATCTTTACTTTTACCTCTCTAGTGTTGTCTGTTGTGTCTTTATGTTTCCTAGTATTCTCTGATGATGATCGTTAATATACGGTTATTTTACCTGTTGTACCTTCTTTACCTGTTTAAGAATCTTTTCATGTTAAAAGGTTTTGACTTGGTCCTTCTTTATCTTTTAGAATTGTCTGGGTAGTGTTCGTGNAGGTTTTGACTTGGTCCTTCTTCATCTTTTAGAATTGTCTGGGTAGTGTTCGTGTCTTTAACTTTGACATTAGTCTTTAGAAGGTTGTTTGTTTTCGGGTCCAGCTCTGCAGAAGTGTCGACTTAAGATGGTTTTTAAAGCTCTTCTCGATTGTGGATAGGAGGAGTTTGAGAAGGTCTTTTAACGTCTCCTTCCATTTGAAGGTTTGAGTAAGATACTCCGGTGGTAGTGGGATTATGGTTTTGGACTGTTTCTACAGTGTTTTTTCCTTTTGATGTCCGGTTATAGTGACTACTTGTATCTACGTTTTTAGGAGTTATTTTAAGATCGTTAGTCTTAGGTTGTTGTGTAACTTTTCTAGTATGTGGTACTGGTTCACCCGAAATAGGGTCCTAACGTTCTTAAGAAGTTATAGGCGTCTAGTTAGTTACATTAAGTGGTGTAATTGTTTGACTTTTTATTTTCGGTATACTAATAGAGTTATCTACGTCTCTTCCGGAAACTGTTTTAAGTTGTAGGTAAATACTATTTTTGAGAGGTCTTTCGTCCTTATCTTCCTTGTATGGAGTTGTATTATTTTCGATATATACTGTTTGGGTGTCGTTTGTAATAGGAGTTACCACTTTTTAACTTTCGTAAAGGGGATTTCAGTCCTTGTTCTGTTCCCACAGGTGAAAGTGG
>SJYO01000647.1:17484601-17621329 GCA_006410555.1 Capra ibex | reverse complement strand
ACGTCGAGTTAAGGTCTTTTTATTTGCTGGGTTAGTTTTTTACCCGGTTTCTTGATTTATCTGTAAAGAGGTTTCTTCTGTATGCCTACCGATTGTTTGTGTACTTTTCTACGAGTTGTAGTGAGTAATAATCTCTTTACGTTTAGTTTTGGTGTTACTCCATGGTGAAGTGTGGTCAGTCTTACCGACGCTAGGTTTTTAGACGTTCGTTATTTACGACCTCTCCCACGTCTCTTTTCCCTTGGGAGGATGTGACAACCACCCTTACCTTTGATCATGTTGGTGATACCTTTTGTCACACCTCTAAGGAATTTTTAAACGTTTATCTTGACGGTATACTGGGTCGTTAAGGTGACGACCCGTATGTGTGGCTCCTTTGGTCTTCACTTTCTCTGTGTACATGGGGTTACAAGTAACGTCGTGACAAATATTATCGGTCCTGTACCTTTGTTGGATCTACAGGTAGTCGTCTACTTACCTATTCTTTCACCACCATGTATATGTGTTACCTCATAATGAGTCGGTAATTTTTCTTATGTAAACTTAGTCAAGACTACTCTACCTACTTTGACCTCGGCTAATATGTCTCACTTCATTCGGTCTTTCTTTTTGTGGTTATGTCATATGATTGTGTATATATACCTTAAATCTATCTACCGTTACTACTGGGACATACGTTCTGTCGTTTTTTCTGTGTCTACACATATCACCTGAAAACCTGAGTCTCCCTCTCACTCTCCCACCCTACTAAACCCTCCTACCGTAACTTTGTATATATGATAGTACATTCTTAGCTTAGTGGTCAGATACAGACTACGTCCTATGTCGTACGAACCCCGACCACGTACCCCTACTGGGTCTCCCTACAACACCCCTCCCTCCACCCTCCCCCCAAGTACAAACCCTAGCGTACATGTGGGCACCACCTAATTACAGTTACATACCGTTTTGGTTATGTGATAACATTTCATTTTATTTCAGTTTATTTTAATTTTAATTTTAATTTTTTTTTTCTTTCTCATTTTAGTAAAGACTCTATTTACACAATGGACCTTCAGTTAAAACAACAGATGTACCGAAAACAGGAATGGATATTAAAACAGAAATAAAAAGAAAGAGTACGGGATTTAAAACCACAGTTGTTTTTAAACTATAAACCTAGAAGTAAAAAAATAAAGTACGATACATTAGAAGTAATCAAAGTGCTCAGTTTACAATAGAAGAAGGTGTATTGTACTTAACAATAATAGATTGAGAACTCATAGTCAAATTATATAATTTTGTAAGAAATCTCTAAAGACGAACTTTTTATTATAATTATTATTCTCGATTGTAAACAAGTCGTGAGACACTATTAGTGACACGAGTATAGAATATGTGTAAAAAGTAAATTAGAGTCACGGGACTATCTGGTCTTTTGTACTCAGCAAATTTTAAGTAAAGAAACTGTTTTATTCGAAAAAGAGACTTACGGAAAAATACTGTTATTGAAATAGTAAGAGGTTTTAAGGAGTGGGTTCGAAATTGGAAATCGTGAAAAATTAAAAAGAAAGGGGAAACCGACTTTTTATTTGTACTGGTGTTTTACATGTATAAAGAAAAAAGAAGTGTCACTAAAACTAAAAATAGGAAAAGAAAGGAAAAATCATAGTAGTGAATGTGGAGTGTTAGTTCGAAAGAATTGAAGTGTTAATATATTAACGTAATTGAAGGTTTACTAAAAAAAAACACAGAGATCTTAAATATAAATCCTTTTTAGACGTATCTTAGGAACCTATTAAAAGATAACAACACAAGGGGGGATGGGGGTAGTGAGAAAAGTAAATTTGAGAATTGACTAAGGGTCGATGAATCTTCTGTTCGGTATTAAATAATTGGAATTTAAAGTAAGAAGTACTAGACATAAGTTCGTTTCTACCTACTCACAAATGGTCGATTTCACTTCTATAAAAATTAAACTTCCACTCTAATCCGGTCTATGGGCTCACTCACTTTTTCTCAGAACCTGGAAGTAAGACACACTAGGATCTTTACAAGTTTTGAATACCCCTGGAGTTAAACAAAAGTAACGGTCAACCTATCACCATCGTTTATTTGTACTAACCTTGTCCTTACAGATTTCCGAATTTTCAGAGGATTCAGTCAGAGAAGACTCCTCGCGAGAATGCTTTAGCGGTACTTCGTAATGGTAAATAGGCTCTGAAAAGACAAAGTTGAGGGATTTCGTCGTGTAGGACGAAGACATTGTGGGTCTCGTAGTCGTAAATTAATCCCTACGACCCGAGAACAATTTACAAAGATTGTCGTATTTTTGAGGTCCCTGTTCTTCAGACAGTGAGGTTCTCAGGTATTTTCTTCGGAGTATGGTCCAAAACCTTTAAACTTAAACTTGTAGATAAGAGTACAAGAGAAAAGATAATGTTCATTCACAAAAAGAAAAAAAAAAGGAAACAAACAAACAAACAAATAAGAAGAGAAGAAGACGGAGGAAAAGGGGGTAGAGGGATGAAGAATAAAGTCGGACTATGAATCCAAATAACAAAAAGAAGTTAGTGGGAAAAACCTTTTGTCATCCCTTATCAATTCTTATTCCTTTACTTTCTAGAGTACCTCGAAATAGACATCCTCTGTTATTCTACAGGTAGGACAGAGACCCACACACCCCGTCGAGTTCACAGACATTTGACACATCGAAGGAAGTCGTTACAGTAAAAAATCGATGTCCTTTCCAGGAACCGAGAGGTTTCACAAACTAAGTAGACAAGACGGTTATAACACTCAATAAAATTATTCTCTGTACAGTAAGTCAGGTACTGTCACTTTTCCATTTTCAGGATGACCTACTATTTTCTCAAGCCGTACCAAACCGTATTTACTAATAATAGTTTAGGTATAATACACTCTTTGTTTCTGCTTTATATAAAATCAGGTCTCAGTTTTCAAAGTATATCGTTTCAGGAAGTACTTCTTCTCTCTGGTTTGAAATGGACACCAAAGTCTTAAGTCTGGATTTTGGTTTATACACTTTATTGTTATTATTATATATAGTAAGTAACAATAAAAATATATGATGTGTGATCCAATTCACGATTTACGTAATGAAGTAAATTACAGTGTTAAAAGACTACTCCTTCTATAGTAATAAAAGTAAATCCCTCCTTCTCGAAATATTAAGTAAGTACCAGTGTCTCGATGATTCACCCACCTTATCGACGTAAAAAACACAAGTGTGTCGACCATCCACATTGGTAAGAAGGTCATTATTTTGTGTCACCGGTCCCTGAAGGGACTACTAGGTCACCGATTTTCAGGAACAAGGGTTACGTCCCCCGGTCCCAAACTGGGGACCAGTCCCTTGATCTATGATGTATGACGTTGATTTCTAGGGTGTACTGTGTTGATTTTGCACCGAGTCGGTTTTTTTGGGTGTTACTAGTTTTAAAAAAAGATTATGAACCTAAACAGATTTCTACCTTATCGGAGGGAAATGTCTCAAATGTAGAGGGTAGTTATGTCATATGTTAAAATCTAACCTAATAGTGGAACGTTTTATATTCCGAAGGGACCACCGAGTCTACCGTTTGTTACTAGGACGTTACGGTCTCTGACCCAAGTTAGGGACCCAACTCTTCTAAGGGGACCTCCTCCCGTACCGTTGGGTGAGGTCATAAGAACGGACCTCTTAGGGGTACCTGTCTCCTCGGACCACCCACTGTCAGGTACCTCAACCTTTCTCAGTCTGTACTGACTCGTTGATTCTTGTCGTGTCGTTTTGTAGACATATCCCATAAAGTCACCGGTCTGATCTACTGAAAATTTCCAAGGAAGGGTCAACCTCGACCTTAAGGGTAAGACATATAAGGTATTCTCTACCAGGTTTTATGACGTAACTTAAAAGTCGTGGTTCATGGTACGGAATCTGAGTCATGACGAGTGACTAATATATTTATCGGTACGAATCAGGGCTGAAACTAAAGTTACATTCTCTCCTCTACCTATCGCCACCATGTCGTCTATTTTCGGAATTTTTTTCCAAAAGAGTTCTAAAGATGGAAAAAGTACTAAAAAGTCAATTATACATGTCACAATAGTAGAGATCTCCTAAGTAATTAATTTCCCTTTATGAGATAACATCTCAAAAAGGAAGGGAATAGACTTGTGAGATATTTTTGTCGTTGTATCCCAGTTCATTGTGGTTTGTTTGGTAAGAGGTTTTACCTCGAAAAGGTTTTGTTTTCAAAGAATAAACATATGACCTATGTTACCAGTCTACTAGGTGTCTTTCCAAACAACATATTTACTTAAGTATAATTTAGGAAGTGAAATTATAACTATCCTTAAGACTTTCGGCCAAATATAAAATAGAATCAAGATCATGACTTGAGAACCCTAATGATAAAGAGACAGAAGGTAAGTCAAGAGGTGACTCTGTCTTAAGTCGGTTCATGACGGTGGAGATCTGATCGAGTACTCCCGAAAAGAAGTACCTTTCGAATAAAAAGTACTATGACCTTACTACGTACCCATGGTCCTTTAATTTATCTTTATTTTATTAAATGTAAATGATTCACATAAATTAGAGTACTAAAAAACTTTATTCTGAGAGTCAGAATTAGAGTAAAAGTAATTATAAAGGAACTACAAACAAGAAACCCGGAATTTGGTTTTGTATAAAGATCCTACACAAAACCTTTGTCAAACCGGTTGGATCCTTCTCTTTTGATATATTATCTTTATTTTGATTTATTAATCTTTAATTTTCAATAACTAATAATGGTACCTATGATACAACGAAAGAATGGGTAAAACAAACAAAAAAAAAAGTGATAAAAAAATAAAACTGTTAAAATTCGTGTATTATATATGTTTTAAAATAGGGTACAGGTTGTCTAGGTTCAAAATTTAATAGGAAATAAAACACACCTTTACAAATATTTAAACTAGAAACAGTATTCATAGACTCAACCTCATTAAGTTTGAAAAGTACTTAGACCTTTTTCTGTCTTTACCCTTTCCTGTTACCCGATTACAGGGTAGTTTCGGTCACGACAGAGTCGTTATAAAACGAGTCACAAAATAAAGTTTAAATGAGAAACTCAACATTATACGATACTAGTACGACGACGACGACGACGATTCAGTGAAGTCAGCACAGGCTGAGACACACTGGGGTATCTGCCTTCGGGTGGTCCGAGGGGACAGGGACCCTAAGAGGTCCGTTCTTGTGACCTCACCCGACGGTAAAGGAAGAGGTTACGTACTTTCACTTTTCACTTTCCCTTCAGCGACTCAACACAGGATGAGAAGCGCTGGGGTACCTGACGTCGGGTGGTCCGAGGAGGTAGGTACCCTAAAAGGTCCGTTCTCATGACCTCACCCCACGGTAGAGGAAGAGGCACGANAAACTCAACATTATACGATACTAGTACGACGACGACGACGACGATTCAGTGAAGTCAGCACAGGCTGAGACACACTGGGGTATCTGCCTTCGGGTGGTCCGAGGGGAGAGGGACCCTAAGAGGTCCGTTCTTGTGACCTCACCCGACGGTAAAGGAAGAGGTTACGTACTTTCACTTTTCACTTTCCCTTCAGCGACTCAACACAGGATGAGAAGCGCTGGGGTACCTGACGTCGGGTGGTCCGAGGAGGTAGGTACCCTAAAAGGTCCGTTCTCATGACCTCACCCCACGGTAGAGGAAGAGGCACGACTAACGAATCTTACTACTTCTTTGTTTTTTTTTTACAAATTTTTAGTTAAAGAGTAGTTACCAAAACCGTTACACTATAGTGTTAATTGCTAGAGTCATTTAATTCATACGATATCCTATCCTATTAAATGACTCTAGCAATTAACACTATAGTGTAGCGGTTTTGGTAACTACTCTTTAACTAAAAATTTGTAAAAACAAAGAAGTAGTAAGATTCGTTAGTCTTACCTAGTGACCAGTTTGATTTTGACAATGAAAATGTAGTATTATGTATTTATAAAAAGACCTTAAAACCTCTGTCTCAAATAGTATTAAAAGGTATACTGAGTCCCGAAGGGGACACCGAGTCGACCATTTCTTAGACGGACGTTACGTTCTCTGGACCCAACCCTTCCTACCCTAGGGGACCTCTTCCCTTGCCGATGGGTGAGGTCATAAGACCGGATCTCTTAAGACACCTAACATATCCGGCGTCTCAACGTTTTTCAACCTATACTGACTCGCTGAAAGTGTAGTGTATACTGAGTTGTCCCTTAGTCTTTTAATTTTACTAGAAGGGCACAAGTTTGTAGATCACCTAACATCTTGACTCCTCCCTTGGGTCCATAAGACTGAACAACACTCTGCACAAGAGAACAAACAAAGTTCAAAAGAGAATAGCCGATTCCAACAACAACCACTGGTATGGTCAATTTCTCTCTCTTCAAACTGAAAATTTAAAGGACGAGACTTACGTCTATGTCCTGAATCACTGATTTGGTGGTCGTAGTGCTATAAACTCCGATTTTACTCTGTTTTAATAACAAATTTTAAAAATAAATAAACGGACCAGAATGAAAATGTCGTCACTTTTGAGGTTCAGGATTAGTGACCTGGTGGTCCCTTTAACATACTGTTTTAAATCTCGTGACCTCTCACCAAAGTCATTGATCAAAGTAACTATTGTCACAGTAGAAGTTCAGAATCACAGTACCAAACATTCTCAGACAAGGTCCTATACGAATGATCACAGTTGATAACAAAAAATTCTATTTCAAAATAGTTTCATGGACCACAGTGTAAGACCTTGATAGAACAAAAACCTTAAAAGATAAGGTGAAAGTAAAAGAATTTGATATTGAATTTATTTTTGGTATTTTTGGTTAGAGATTCACACGTTCCTTCTGTTCCTCCGTAGTGTTCCTCTTTGAGTTTATTGGGGTGCTGAGAACTTTGTTTAATACACTACCTATAAATGGTCAGTAGAGATTCTGTGTTGCTCCACAATCCTTTGCCCGAACGGTTCTGGATAAATGTATTTATCCAGAATACGACGTGTATCTGAAAATTTTACAAATGAAAAAGGACATTTCCACAACGACTATAAGACATTCTCTACCCAGGATATCCTTTTCAAATTTACACATACAGCTTCCGAATACACTACTAACGTCATGTCGTGACATTGAACAGTACCTAAGATTTAAACTCACAAGAAAAGGACTATAAAAGACTACTAATAAAATAGATATTTCAATATACAAGAACAAAACATCTAATGACGACAACGTCGTGTACTTATGACGTTAGACATGACGAAGAAAGAGTTAAAGGCTCTCTTTTGTAGTACCTTCCTCTTTTAATGTGAGACAGACTTAAATAGTAGAATCCTAAGAGACTGAATTTGTTACACGTCGAAAATAAGAAATGGTGTAAAGAATACTAGATAGAGACATGGGACCCTCCTTTATAAAAGTAATAAACCCATTGTAACCAACTATATGCTGAGATATGGGGGTACATAAAAAAAAATTCCTTAGACCGGAAAGAACTATAGACAATATGGTGGTGATTACAGGGGGTCTACTACCACGTAGAGGATAGTTTCTTCTTTTCATAAAGGATGCCCCCGACACACCGAGTTGAAAAACGTAAGGAAAAGAAACACCCCCATCTTACAGAGGAGGACCGTCGGTACCGTATACTAGCAATGTAACGTTAGACATTTGGAAATTCCATAAGTCAATAATACTTGTTCCAGGATATGTCGGTCAATCGTCGGAGGACGACCTGACCACCAAAGGAGTTGAGTCACCACGTATGTCATGACTGCAAGGCGGACGGAAAGACACCGTTGTTGCTCTAATTAATAAAGAAGACACTGTAGGGGGGAAACGACTAGAACAGAACACCCCTGTGAAGACAGTTACTCAACCACAATGAGTAGCAACCCCAGAAGTAACCTACCCGAGGAAAGGATCGATAGTAGGAAAGGATGGAGATGTAATAGAGGTGGTAGAACTCCTAGGCGAGGAGTCTCCCCTCTGTTTTCCGGAAAAGATGGACACGGAGGGTGGACCAGTAACAGGAAGAGATGATACCGTCGAGGTAGAAGTGTATGCACGCCGGGTAGAGTAGAATGAGTAACCGTTTTCTGGCTGACTAGAGTCATGACATGTCACACCACTGGGGATACGATTTGGGGTAGTAAATATGAAACTCCTTATTCCTATAGTCTTTCCGGGACTCTCGACACCCTCTTTTTCATCGTTGAAAGTTTGAAGTAAAGGGAGCTTCACATCACAAAGAAAAAGAGAGTACTATTTATATCTTTTAATAGACAGAATGGGTACGTTAGACAAAAAAGAACGATCGTCATGACTAAAGTTACTATTTACCCTGTTTTACAATTGTTATCTAATTAGACCCATTTCCTAATTACCTAACCCCCCCCAAGAGAAGAATAAGGACTTTACGAAGACATATAAGATATGTAAACTTTGATATAGATTTATTTTTCAATTAAACTTAGAAAACTCGTATTCATTTTGATGCTACACGAACAGAGATGAACACGTGTGAAAAAAACCATAAAATTGGAGGTATAGTTTATATCACTTGTCTTCGACGAGTTAGTACAGGTTGAGACGCTGGGATTCCTAAATCGGACGGTCCGAGGAGAGAGGTACCCTAAAAGGTCCGTTCTTATGACCTCACTTAACGGTAAAGGAAGAGGTCCCCTAGAAGGGTTGGGTCCCTAGTTTGAGTCCAGAGGGTGTGACGTCCGCCTGAAATGGCAGACTCGGTGGTCCCTTAGGGTTTATATAAGTTTGTATAGTTTATATAAAAAGTCAATTAAATAACAAGAATTTAAAACAAAACAGAATACCACTTGATTGATAGGTAACTGAACACCAAGAGAGTGAAAGTCGTAAATAGATTTTCAACAGAAGGAAACAGTGACAGGAAGAATGTAAATAACATGAAAGGACCACCGAGTTGACCATTTCTTAGGTTGACGTTACACCCTCTGGACCCAAACTAGGGACCCATCCCCTCTAGGAGCCCTCATCCCTTTCCGATAGGTGAGGTCATAAGACCGGACCTCTTAAGGTACCTGTCTTCTCGAACTGTTCGATGTCAGGTACCCCAACGTTCCTCAGTCTGTACTGAATCGTTGATTCGTATCGTGGTCACCAATCTTGAGTCTCGAAAGTGTCGACACCGGACCCAAGTTAGGGACCACAGTCCCTTGATTCTAAGACATTCGGTGTATTACACTGGTTTTTTTCTCTTTCTTTCTTTTGTCTTTTATATATTAATGGGAATAGAAGTCTTTCCTATAAATAGTATTATCATGTTTGTTATTGGAATCTAAAAAACGTTATGAAGTTTCTAGGGTATGTATTTTTACATTTAATTTGTTTGAATAAGGGTAACAAATAAGAAAGGACAAACAAATAGTAAATGGGTTTAGGAAGGGAAAAGACATAGACACCTTAAGTCAAATATTAAGTATAAAAATCAAAAATAATATAACGAGATTGACAATAGTGAAAAAAAAACGTAAATGTTCCACAATCTGAAAACTTCCTATCTCGATCGAGAAGAGAAAATATAAGAGTAGTGAGGGAAAACGAGTACTAGTCGGTTTCCGAGACGGGGTTTAAATGATAATTTCTTAATTAGATCACTGAAGTGTTCGTGTGGTTTTTTCCCATATTTAACTATGAATACCTTCTCTTTATACCTCTTTTATTCAGAGATCTCTCTTTTAGGGTTCTGTAATTACAGGTCTATGGGGGTCCCTCCAAATATGTCCTAAATCAGACAAACAAGAGAGTTTATTTTCTACCTAAACGACTCTAAGTCAGAGTGTAGATCTATCTCCAACGAACGTTATTTTACCCACATTCTCAAAACTTGTCGACCTTGATAGAGACTACTAGAATAAGTCCATCTGTCATTTGTGTCGACTAGAGACTAAAAACCTATAGGAAAAACTCGGTTTTAAAATAAAATAATATTTCATACATTTCTGTCTACACATCCTGTTTAACCGACTCTCATTTGTCTTCTTTTCACCCGAATCTAATCTCCTTATTAAAAGACTTCTTTCCCGCAATTATATTAACCTTTTTCGTTCAGTTTCATTTACCCCTTTTAAGAAACTTAGATTCGACACTTTTAATGTCTCACCTGCTCGTCCACCCAAGTGCCGTGTTTAGTAATCGTTCATTTCGAAACTTAAAGAGTCAGATACACACACATGTAAAAACAAAACAAAAAACCAACAAACAATAAACAAAGTCCCATCTGAGACTAACATTAGTTCAATTCAGATGCAAAATTAATTTACAGACTCACGGAGATAGACAAATCACCACACACCCATACCCACACCCACACACATCCACCCACACACACAATGACTCTTAATCTCTTTTAATATTTCTCTTCTTCTTTCACTTCATCTCTTTTTTTAATGTACTCGTTATGGAATTATATACAGGTTTAATTAATATGTTTTTACTGTCCAAGATCAAGATCAGTTTGTTATACAATCTAAAATGGATGACAAATATATTAATGTATTTAAACGTTATCATACTAAAAATCACCTTCTACCTACCACGATAATAGGTCCTTTTTACATTATTAAAAGTTTTGAGACATACTTCATGAATGAATTCATAATTATAAAAGTGAACTCATGTAGGGGTTAAAGACTATATACGTATCCATTATTACAGGAAGTTAATATAAATACTGAGGGCTCTAATTAGTAGAAGAGAGGGTTGAGGTAAATCTTATAAAGAAGATATAGGTATAAGTACCTCACGTCGAGGATCTAAAAACAAAAGAAAGTGGTTCTTACATTAAAGAATTTAAAATTTATGACAAATAACATCTAATGACCACTAATGCTCACTTCACTGTGTCTTGTATGTTCTGTATGTTCTGTGTGTGTTCTCTGTATGTGAGACCGGTCTCCTTGTCTTGACCCGTTTGATTAACGGTAAATAATAATATGTCGGGAGGAATCCGTCTTAAGGTCTGACATTCTTATTCGGAAAAGTCATGTCACGTCCACGCATGTACAATAGCATGTCGTTTCCCCTCACTTTAGAGACAGATGACTTCTCAGACGTGTTTCGGGAGTAGAGGGAGAATAGAGTTCTTCCCTTACGAGGGAGTAAACGTTCCCCGGTAATTTGAGTTCCGACACAGGTCTGAGAAACCGTCTTACGGAGCATACGTTCCTGCGAGTCGGACTCGTCTCTCTGGGCAAACGTCCGTGTAGAGACGATGGGATAATTGGGAAGTAGAGGGGGAAAAAATAAAATAAATTCGGGAGCTCTGTAAACATAACTACAAAACATCTCGTTCTGAATTTCGACATCCACCGGTGGGAGGTCGGAGCGATCGGGGAGAACGTCGACACGGACAGAATCCAACGGGAGGAGACTCCCAGAATGGGCAGTAACCGATAGGCCGGTGGAGAACCCCCGATCCGTCTTAGAGAGATCTACTACTCGTAGATCTTGAGAAAAATAAATATACAGAGTCAATTAGAGAACTTCCCGAGAACAATTTACCATGTCCACAATATGTTTTGTCTTCTTAAGGTTAGTGTAAAGTTGTGTGAAGCACATCTATTTTGTCGGTTAACTAGAGGTTCGGTCCTTTGCCAACTTCTAACTCGTGCAACCATCGTTCAACACGTAGGTTTAGAGTGACAACAACGGTATTGTTTACTCTCAGAAAAACGGTCAGGGCTGGTTTTAGTCGACAAACTTAAGGAACCACATTGCGTTCCGGACGATGTCGACGACAACGTCAATGACTGCGTTGACACTCTGCTAGGCTTCGTTACTGGTGTGGTTCGTATGCAGCTCTAGCCACATCGTTTCAGACATGTCGCCAATGATCTACTCTTTGTCGTTTTCTTAGACTGGTACCGACTCAGTCTAAATATCCGTTGGCATGAAGACAGGCTCGAAATTGTTAATGATCGCTCTTTAACCTCAATTTCCGAACAGAAAGTTTAAGAAGGGTGGTTCTGTAAATGTGTAACTCAATTTAATGTTATTAGTGTACTGTGTCTGGGGTGTCATAGTAAGGTCCAGGTTAAGGGTATATTGTTACGTTTTCCTATAAAATGTGTACGGTAGCGTCTTATTCTAAATAATTGTACATTTAATTGTACCTTACCTGGGTTTCTCAGTGGTGACAGGTTTCATATTAAAGGACTGGTCTATCACTCTAATGGTCTTTGGCGGGTATCAAAAGTTTATAGAGGAACTTACACGCCTATAGGAACGTTAACATTGACTCCTCCCTGTTCACGTTTAACGACGGTAAGTTGACAAAGTAATGGTAACGGGTAGTTTCACGATAAACGTGCTACGGTGGATTCTCTAAATAAACTGGTAAAAAGATTCTTAACGGGTACTAGACCTGAGGTTAGATGTTACTACCGGGGTCACATTAAGTACTGGAATTTCCCAGCTACTGGAGTCGTTGCAAGGGTGAGGTTTCTAAGATCTCTTCCTTGCTTTTCCAATTGTCCTGTATCGCTGTACACAAAAGGTAATACTCATAGGTAGCCAAGACAGCTCCATGATTTAGGGGATCACCTTTGTTCGTGTCACTTTCATCGTTTTACCATTAATAATATGAAATGGGGGGTACATAATATTCTTACTACTCTTACAAGGAATCACCTGTCTGTTTTCCCCACAGGGGGTATGTACTTCCTTATGGAAGGGGACGTTACCAGTTTAATGACTATAATATAACAACAAATACTATTCTATCAACAAGATAAGGGGGTGTTCGACCGCCCCCTTTCTTCCGTCAGAGAAATCATGTGTGAACGTGAAGACCGAGGGGGGTCCTTTGACGAGAATGATTACCCCCTAATCCATATATACGGGTTATACATACTAATGAACGGCTATGCGGCTAATGGACTGTACAGTCGTGGCGGTAGTACCGTTCGTTTTCTAACCATCCTAAGTCTCCAACGGGGTGGAAGTAATTACAGAAGAGACGAAGGACCCAGTTGGAGAAGTAAACTGGGGTGCATCCTCCACAACGAAGGGAACATGCCCTCCATTCCGAAGAGACGTATCATTCGAGAAGTTTAAAGACTTGTTCCCCTAATTGGTAACGACTAAGGCTAGTTAGAACGAACCCAGGTTTTGGACATTAATAGTTGTCTTTACTTTCGTATGGGAGCAGGGTTTATATAATTCCTACGACCCTAGGTTGGAAAGAGAAATAGAAATATGGTTTATCCGCATAAGTTCTAGAAGAATAGAAGAAGAAAGGGAACTTTTACGTTGAGACGACGACTATCTAAAGGGAACGAGGTTTGTAAGTTTTTTAAATCCCATTCATTCCAAAATAAGTCTTACAGAAATCCAAAGTATTTAGAGAGAACAAGGGGGAAAAAATAAAAAAGTTCTATTAGTGCGTTCCATACTAATCGAGAAAGTTACTATCGAACGGGAACTGATAATATTCCTTATGGTTTTCATACTCAATATACCATAACTCTATTTTTCACCCGATTAAAACGCCTAACCATTCGTCCACGTAACAGTCAAAAGTTAAGTTCACCATTAGGGTATTGACGTTTTGTTCTATTGTTTACTCATTATTGTCGCAGTCGAAAAAGTCTTACATTACGTCACCGGGTAACTTTTACACACGTTCATAGATATCATACTACGTGTGTAAAAACAACAGGCTTCCTTCTTTACATTTAATGTAGGTAAACGGTATAGACTAAACGAACATCAGGAGAATGCAACTGTGGACCACCCCATTTACCGTTTCGTTTCCCACGTGTATACCTTGTTCTTGCCTGTTATAAAACTTGAACAAAAGCTCATTATCACACTCTAAAAACATTGGGAAACCTCAACCATACTACATTCTCTACAAGAACAAAACGACGAAGATATCCTATTTCATTCCGTAGTTAACATCGTAAAGGTTTACTATTCCCAGGTCCTTCCCGTCTTACACGTACCTACACTCATTTCTTTTAATTGAGACTTGCGACGTTTTTGTTAACAACATGAACCATTTTGTTAAATAGTTATTGACAAATTCTCAGTTACCTTCCCTCTGTACCCCTCCCTTGTCGTATAACTCTTAGACTTTGTTACAATTATCCTTCAACCCCTTTTAGAACGTCTTGATTTATCTATCGGGTGTTAAGTCACCCGACATGTCTTCTTTTACTCACCCCCTCTTGAAACCTTAAAAAGCCCCAGGTTATAGGTCGTCGTAAAAATAAACGTAGACATTTTTATCACCCAGGGAATTGACCTTGTAGACTTTAACCCCTTACTCTATAGTATCACAATCAGGACTCTTTTAGTTAGTTAAATCTACTACCTATTACTAATCTTTTGCTTGGTCCTATACTCCGTTCTCTTTAAACAGTCAAAAATAATTTAACATTTGTAGCTCTATAAACTCGTCAACAATTGACTCATTGTTAGACCACACCAAGTGTAGGACTATCAACATTTTATACTATCGCTGGAAAGACAGATTCCTTCCGATTAAATAGGTATATATATCAGTTAAAAAACCTTTTTGACAATCCATTCTTTTGGGTAAGATAATTAGGAAGAAGAACTCGTTAATGTGGTCTACCCCTTATTCCCCATACTTTATACTATTTTCTTTATCCAACTCTGCGTACATTTAGTTTTTCGGCAGTAAATCAGCAACGAGTTGTTTGACTTCAAAGACATTTCAGTTACCCCAATTCCAGGCCCCCGATAGGTCTCGACATAAAGGAAAATTTCATCTTTTGTTTACAGCATTAACTATTCATCCTTAAGGTTCATGGCCCGCATCGGCTAATTATAGATGGTTATTGAAAACTTTCAGTAAATTCCAAAACTCTACCAGAGAAAATTAAACGTTGAAAACCCCGGATTAAAATACAACAAAATTATAACAGAGATTTATACTTTATCCTTTCAGAAAAACTTAAAAAAAGCCCCGATAAACATTTAACATATCAGAGTTTCGGAGAACATGAAAATTTTTCTTAAATAGTGCAAATTGTTATGATCCTCGACGGTTATCCTCTAGTAAATATATTACTATATCTTATATTAACCCCATAAAAACTGCTTCCCTAACATTTCTCACTCGATTCTCAAAAACCATATTCCATCCTGATAAATAGTAAAAAACACCATTCTGACAGGTAACTATTGCGAATTGTCCGACTCGTACTAATTCTTGTCCTTGACATTTTCGTTTAAATAGAGATAGAACGTTAACATCCCCTTACCATTTTTTTTTTTTTTCAGAAATTCTAAATTGTGGTAATTCCTGGTTAAGACTCCTTATTCTCGACCTCTCCCCTCAGGATTAACGTTCCGAGGGTATCCAAGTTATGTAAATAATTGAAGAGCATTTAGTCAATTGTAAGAGGTAAAAGGTCTAAAGAAAAAATATTGCTTTTGTCCTCTTAAGGTCCCACTCCATCTCCCGAGATATACTGGTTCAACCTCAACAAGAACATGATGAACAAGATTACGGAGCTCGAAGTAAACACCATTACCGGTGACGAGTTGGGTAAATCCTCATAATCAATTGGTAAAATTACCCTCACGAGCTCCTTAAACTCGTCACCGGTGATCAAAAGGTTACCTTACCAATGTCTTCCGGGGTTTCCTCTCTCTTCTAGAGAGGGGATATATAATTATCCATATAAATGTTATATTTTCCATTGTTTGTGACTAGAAGGTAATACCTTAACTGTGACGTTCCCTACCCATGAGAAGGTCTGTAGACGTTACCTCGGGTTAGGGTAGTCGTAATTTCCCAAAAAAGAAAAAGGGTTAGAACCCCGGTAACAACTCTTCTTTACTAACTTTGTAGACGGGGACATAGATGATCAGGGAGTTTCAACAAAGGAACATATTAGTTTCTCTCTTGTCCCGCTCTTAGAAATTATTCGTAAAAAGTTTTATATACAGCGGGTCATGAAGATTTAGGAGGACAAGCAAGTAATCCTTCTCGGTTTTTCCCCACTATTCCATCCTCTTCATCAACTCGTTATGCGAGGGGTCGATTGTTACTTTCGCACCATCTTCATCTCTGGTATTAATTTTAAAGGGGTTGTATCAGTCTCAGATAATGGGGTCCCTAATACCAATTTGGAGAGTTTCGGCGCGACGATACCGGATTATAGTTCGGTTTTCACGGAAATCCGTCACCAGGTTTATGTAAACAAAAATTAAATATTTACGGAGGGGGACCACTGTTTTCTTGTAATAGTCGATCACCGTTTAGTCGTCATTGTGAGGGACTTCATCGTGAGGGATTCAGGCTTTAGTAGTAGACTCCAGGCAAATTGCCCCGTAGCTGAGCATTACCAACAACTCTTCCTTGTCCCAACCCCGTCTACCTTACCCTCCTCCCGTTCCTCCTCTTCAGGGACCATAACAAGGACCCGGGGTTCCTGAGTCCGGGCGTCCTATCAAAGGACCATAACCCAACGGGTAAAATAGACAAAATCTAAACGTAAGTAATCAGGTTACTTTGGGGAAAGGTGTGGCTACCGTTTCAGGTCCTCCTCAGAATAAAAAAAGTCGTTCTCTAGACAGAAATCCTTAACGTGGAACTAGTCGAAAATTAAAATCTGTGAGAAAAAAAAAAAAAAAATTACTGGTCCAGAAAATGTTACTTTCGTCAATGGAGGGAAACCACCAGAGTATTGGAACCGGTTCCGACATCGTTTCTGTAATCGGACTACGAGTCAAGGAGGATGAGGGCTCGTCCGAGACTATATAAGTCGATATCTACGTGGGACAGGGAAATTTCAAGGGTCATATGCGAACGTAAGTCCTAAACGTAAAAGTTTACGGTTTCAAACATTATTATAGGGACTCTAAAGTAGGGAGGGATGTCGGACAAGGTGTCGATGGGAGTTAGAACGATCTTTTAGTCATATACCGGGTAATCCCGGAACGTAACAAAATTGTTTCCTCCCGACCCGAACCGGTCATCCGTGATGTGCCGCGGTACGAACATTTTTCTGAACCGCCTGAACAACATTCAGGACTAGTCTTATAAATCGGACAAGAGAATTTCGGGTTATAACCGAGAGAGGGTAATCAAACAGGAGCTCTCCTGGTCCCCCTAAAACAGGGAATAATTAGACTCGGACGAAAGATCGAAGAAGAAGGGTGGTCGATGCTTCAACGTTGGTAACTCTCGGGAGGTTCTGTCGAACCCGTTATCTAAGAGTTAGATTGCCTTACTAATTAAACGGAAAAAGGTTACTAAAGTTGTATCGGTTTTGTTTCCCTCTAACTCCTGGCATGACGTGATGACGTCGAAATTCTAGAAATTTTTTAAATATAAGGTTTCCTCGTATAACTTGTAAATAGTGTAACGGTAGGACGACAGAGACTTACCCTTTGTTGACACCTCCTAGTTATTTGGGTGGTCCCCCTCGTCTGTTCAGTAGTAGTACTCCGTATCTGTTTCCTTTCCTCTTGACTGTTACAAGGGACGGGTGTATCCCGGTTAGTTGGCGTCACCCCTCTTCTCTTCGTGTTCCTCCTCGTCTCCACATCTAAAAAAGAGGAGGAATACCCTAAAGGTGATAAGGGTCTTATCTACCCAGTAAAGAAATTAGAGAAACGGGAGGAGACTGCTTTGGCTTCTTCGGAGGCTTGGACTAAGACTTGATAGTCTACAAAGTGGTAAAGGCCTTCCTCCGAATAAACATAGGAATGAAAATCCGTTACGTCTTTAAGGTGGTTGTAAACCGTATAGGAGTATTTAACGGAGAAGGAAGTAATTTCGTAATCTAAATCAGAGTAATAGTCATCTATCGTTTCAGTTTCGGACACAATATCGTAATGTATTTAAAACAGTGTACTAAATTATATATTTAAGTGTATAACACGGGTATTACTTGTAAGTAAAGAAGGATCGTCCTAAAGGGGTACCAAAAAACTTGGTACTTGAAAACTTTCAAGGGTAGACGATCCCACTTCTTAAGGGGTACTAATACATGTTCTTAAGTGGATCGTTAAAAAAGGCGATCCCACTCGTTAAGGGGTACAAAGACTTTCGAGGGGACGATACCTAGATTTTAGGGGGGCCCCAAAGAATGGAGAAAGCCAAAGTGAGCTCGGGGTGCAACCCGAGGTCTACATCTAATGACCCCTAATGCTCACTTTACTGTGTCTTGTGTGTTCTGTATGTTCTCTGTCTGTCCTGTGGTGAGACCGGTCTCCTTGTCTTGACCCGTTTGATTAACGGCAAATAATAATATGTCGGGAGGAATCCGTCTTAAGGTCTGACATTCTTATTCGGAAAAGTCATGTCACGTCCACGTATGTACAATAGCATGTCGTTTCCCCTCACTTCAGAGACAGATGACTTCTCAGACGTGTTTCGGGAGTAGAGGGAGAATAGAGTTCTTCCCTTACGAGGGAGCAAACGTTCCCTGGTAATTTGAGTTCCGACACAGGTCTGAGAAACCGTCTTACGGAGCATACGTTCCTGCGAGTCGGACTCGTCTCTCTGGGCAAACGTCCGTGTAGAGACGATGGGATAATTGGGAAGTCAAATATCTGTCGTTAATTAGTAATTCTGAGTGTTCACAGAAACTCTTGTCAGGTACTGTTTTTGCTTAACGATTTTGCCCGGGATATACCGATTTTCAATAAATGAATTAGTGTCTATAAGTAACGAGTGNAGTCGGACTCGTCTCTCTGGGCAAACGTCTGTGTAGAGACGATGGGATAATTGGGAAGTCAAATATCTGTCGTTAATTAGTAATTCTGAGTGTTCACAGAAACTCTTGTCAGGTACTGTTTTTGCTTAACGATTTTGCCCGGGATATACCGATTTTCAATAAATGAATTAGTGTCTATAAGTAACGAGTGAAAGATACAACGGTACAGGAGACTATTTGACTTTCTCAGAAAACACTCATATCGTAGTGTAAGTCCTCTTATCATACCTATCTAACATCCACTCTTACAAGTTTTCTTCTGTTTAGACTGGAAAACTCCTATCAAAAAACATCGACTATTACTAACTTGTCTATTAGTGTTAGGTCATCGATTAAGTCATTCATATCTCTCTCGTGGTTTTTTTACAAGGTCTGTGACAAAATCCACGACCCAACGTCATCACTTATTTTATCTGTTATCAAAACACACACACACAAACTGTGACGTTTTGTATAAATTATTTTAGGTCATGTCGTCTAATTCTATTCACGGTAACTATTGTTGTATCATTCTTTCCTATACGAAAAAAAAAAAAAAACATTAAATTAGACCTCTTCTGAGAACTCTCAGGGAACCTGTCTTTCCTCTAGTTTAGTCAGTTAGGATTTCCTTTAATTGGGACTGAGAAGTGATCTTCCTGACAACGACTTCGATTTCGATGTTATGAAACCGGTGGACTACACTTCTCGACTGAGTGACCCTTTCTGGGACTAGGACCCTTTCTACCTCCCGTTCTCTTCTCCCACTGTCTCCTACTCTACCAATCTATCTGAGTGGCTGAGTTACTTGGACTTAAACTCGTTCGTGGTCCTCTATCACCTCCTGTCTCCTCGGACCGTACAACGTCGGGTAGTCCAGTGTTTCTCAACATGTCCTGAATTACTGACTTGTTTTGTTAGTCTCTTTAAGTGCTACTCCCACATCGACATCCCGTTTCCAGACTTTCTCTACACCCTTAATTTGCACTTAAATAATTCATATTCTTACGAAGTATGTTCATCTCTCGACCACGTGTCTGGAACTCTACTCTTACATCAGTCACAAAATCCTTGTTGTATCTCTAGTTACACCGACTCATTAGGTCCCTATCTCATCTTGACCTTCGAATTTAGTAATCTGTATAAATTGTCTTATTAGGGCCTACGACGGAACTCTTATCCTCTGACCTGTTCTCACCTTTATTCTAGTAAGGTTATTAAGTTTACTCACTACTACCACTAAACGTGTCTCAGTGTATTCTCTGTCACTCTTTCCTTAAAACGTAGACATCAGTACTTTGTCCCATTAGACGTGTAGAGGAAAGACAATTCAGGAAAAAGTTCATAACCATAGTTCCAGTACGATCGGAATATTATCTTCAACTCTCATAAGAAAAACCCCCCGAAACCCGAAGGGAACACCCTTCATTCTTTCTTAGACGGACGTTACTCCCTCTGGGCCCAACCCTTCTAAGGACCTCTTCCCTTTGCGATGGGTGAGGTCATAAGACCGGACCTCTTAGGGTACCTTACATATCAGGTATCCCAGTGTTTCTCAGTCTATACTAACTCACTGAAAGTGATGAAAGTAGTTCCAATACAATCGGAATATTTTCTTCAACTCTTCATAAGAAAAAAAGAAAGAAATCCTCTGATACACATTTAATAATAAAGAAGTAATTGATAAACCATCTTTAGACCT
Organism: Capra ibex; assembly: GCA_006410555.1. NCBI lineage: Eukaryota > Metazoa > Chordata > Mammalia > Artiodactyla > Bovidae > Capra > Capra ibex. The sequence continues at coordinate 17,600,880 of SJYO01000647.1, read as the reverse complement.
AAACCGTAAAAGAAAACCCCTTCCAGAATTTATCGTCGATATCAAAGGATATATCTATAGTTTGATAAGTTTAAAAGAAAGAAAATGACAATCAAAATTATTAAATGAAAACAAAGCTTCATTAAACATTTACAGTAGATCTAACAATTTAAATAACCGTATTTAAACGAGTATTTCTAGAAGATATTAAAAACTGTAACTATTATAGGTAACGGTATAATGGAAAATTTAACTATAAAACTCGTGAGAAAGAAATTCAGAATGTCCTCAAATAGTGAAAGTGTTAGAAAAGTTTATTGATTCAAAAGTGAAATAACTGAAATAACGTGAAAAGAAAAGACAAAATTACTAAATACAATAATAAAAGTAATAAAGGAAAGAAAACGAAAGAAATCTAAACTCCACGACCAAAATAAGTAAGTAAGTAAATCAAAAAACTTTATGTTGAAATCTCATGACTAAAAATTATAAAGAAGAAAAATTCTATACTTAAGTTCTGTATTGTAGAGAGACAAATAAAGAAATTGATGTATGATTTTCAAAACAATACAGAGTAGAAGTAATACTAAACCAATTTTATAATTTCTTTTAGATAAACCTAAAAGGGAAATACTTAATAAATCGACACACAACGAAATAAAGTTCGTAAATCACGTAAAAACCTATAGAAAAAGAATGAAAAATTTTTTAAATGGTATCAGTTTCGTATAAGAAACTTACTGAGTTAGATAATTTTAAAAACTACGACCCTTTTTTTTTGGTGGAGTTGGATAGAACTAAAACATTTACAAATTACACGGTAATTTTTATTACACTTAAGAAAAGAAAAAGGTAAACACATAAGATAAGATGTATCATAATTGTAGGTGTTCAGTATCAGTAATAACGGAACATATCAGTAAAAAGTGAAAATCACCCAGTTAAAAAGTGAAAATCACCCAGTTAAAAAGGAATGTACATATGTCTGTGTATGGGTAAGACTATAAGAAGTGAAGAAAAACGTAAAGGCAAGAAGACGAATCCTAGAAAAGAATGACTGATCTCTTGAAGGAAATCACATATAAAAATCACATCACTATTTAAGAGAGGTAGACATAAAACGAGAAAAAAACACCCACACTTAAGAAAAGAATGACTCGACAAATATATATAGTTAGTTTAAACATTTAATACAAAAAGTCTAAAAATATAAGAATGAAAAAAAAAAAAAACGAAAAAGATATTCCGTACATCTCTCTCTCTACAATTTTTGAAGATAATCACTCACTTCACTTTCATCATCACTTTCAGTGAGTCAGCACAGACTGAGAACGTTGGGGTACCTGACATCGGGCGTTCCAAGGAGACAGGTACCCTAAGAGGTCCGTTCTTAAGACCTCACCCAACGGTAAAGGAAGAGGTCCCCTAGAAGGTCTAGGTCCTTAGTTTGGGTACAGAAGACGTACCGTCCGTCTAAGAAATGGCTGACTCGATCCTCCCTTCAGGTATCTTTTTGAAGATAATCCTAACACTTGACATGAGAAGTAATAAAGATAGTTGAAAACTTTGATAAAATAACCCTCGAATGTAACCCAACACTATAAGACCTGGTCAACAATCGTCCCCTTACAATCATACCCACTCCCACCCATCCGACGACGAATTAACGAGTCAGTACAGACTGAGAAACGCTGGGGTACCTGACATCGGGTGGTCCGAGGAGACAGGTACCATGAGAGGTCCGTTCTTATGACCTCACCCAACGGTAAGGGAAGAGATCCCCTAGAAAGGGTGTGACGTCCGTCTAAGAAATGGTAGACTCGGTGGTCCCTCCCCCAGATGGTCCACCAAAAAGGTAAGGAGTTAAGTTCCCGAGGGAGAAGACAATTATTCCACCACTAATAAAAAAATGTTTACCGTTTCGTAAATTATATATAAAAAGGAAAGAGAAAGTTACGAATACGAAATAGAACAAGATTAAGAGGAGGAGAGCATCTTTAAGGGTTATTTCCATCCCGTAAAAAAGGATCCGGACTTTTTAGCCCTTACAAAAGTTTTAAGAGAAGGACAATTGTGAAAAATAAGAAAGTTCAAAAAGAGTCGATGTGTGTGTTTGGGTGGTGACACGACGTCAGAACACTGATGACTACGATTGACGACAAAAATAAGGGAGACGAATTTGTGTTATAAACTTCTAAGACCTAAAATACAAAGAATCAAAACGACTTTCAAATCCGAAGATCCTTCCTACGCAATTAAAGGACTCCGAAATTTTATAGAATCCTCTTTTCTTCTTTAGGAGTGATCCGATATAGTGAAAATGACGGTCTTGGGTCTTAGTATTCGACTTGTCAATAAAGGAAACATACAAAATTTAAAAAGATCGGAGATTAAAAAAAAGATTGGAGATTAAGATTACAACATTTATTCTATATTAGTACAAAATGTAAAACACGAAATTTTTTCACAGAAAATAGATATAGACTGAATGAGTAATATTCGACAAAAATGATCATGTACTATTTAAGACTTCACTATTTTTCTACAAACTGAGTATAAATCCTCACCATTTCGACAAATAAATGGTGAAGATTTATAAGAGGTGTGACCTCGAGTGGCAAACCGAAAAGGTTTATTATTTGAACGAAGTGAATTAAGGGTGTCACATTTTAAGTTTTTTTGATGGAGTGACAGTAGTAATGTAAACGAGGGGTTTCGTTACCTCTTACAGTGATGTCATTTACTCAAAGACAATGAACCGGACTGGTCACAAGTCGTCGACGTCGGAAAGAAGAAACACTAAAAGAATTAGTAAATGAACTATTTGAACCAACCTTTGCCTCGATATAATCACTAACGCTAAAACCTTGGGTTTGACGTAAGGGGGTACATAAAAAAGGACCCTTTGGAAAGAACGGACCTATAGACGATGAGAAGTCACTGTAACGGGTTTCAGGAATATTTGGAGGAGAGGCGAGCGTCCCGATATAGTAAGGACCCGACATAGTGAGTCGATATGAAGAAGGTGAAAGACCCTTCGTGTCTCCGGTAGAATGATCGACAATACCGAAAACTAGCGAAGCGACGGTAGACGTTGGGTGAAGCAATGGGACAGTAGTACTTGGGGTTCCATACATAAGAGAACCGTCGGCACCGGACCTAGTGGTCGTAGAAATTGCGAGACCATGTAAGACAGTACTGACGTGCGGACTTGAAAACGGCGAGAGTTCTCGAGTTAGTGAAGAAGACACTACAGTTCGGGGAGAACCTTGACCGGACGTCATTGTGTGACGAGTTGGTTACCGAAGAAAGACAACAGTGTCCGTCGCATAGATACCCTCGAAAGAAGGACTGCGAAGAGAGGATGAACATATAATAAATGAGGGAAGACGAGTTCGTATTCAGGACGTCTTATGAGGTGTTTCGAAACAGGTGAACACGGAGGGTAAAGTGCCACCACACAGAAAAGATACCTGGACATCCGAAATGTATGTAAGCAGGACGGAGTCGGTGAAGGTACTGAGTCCTGGCCTACCACCGGTAGCAGATATCACGTCAGTGAGGTCACGACTTAGGTGACTATATGTGAGAATCCTTATTTCTTCACTCCGACCGCGACTTCTTTTGGAAACCCTCGTTCAATAAATTTCTGACGACCGTCGTGGTGACTCTAATTACTCCGAATATAGACTGAGACTAATTCTAAAAATAGGGAAGTGAGATTATTTACCAGAAGTACCAAAAGGGAGTCCTTAAATATCGGGGTATTGGTACAAGACGTGAGTTGATACACAGTAATAAACGAGTCAAAAATAAATGGATGAGTGAATAAATTCTCTATCAGTAACTTATATATAACACAGTCCGTCGTATAATCCACATCCTTCGTTCTGACTCGTTTTCTTTAAGATGTTAGAGTGTGTTACGTGTTTAAGTATTCATATGTGCAGTCCCATTAATCTACGATGTCTCTTAATTTTTCTCTATTCTTCGGATCCCTCCCTACTCTCGTCCGTGAATCATGTACTATTTACTAAATAGATAAAGAAAAGATAAGACCGGTAAGATAATAGTATATACAGTCTACAAGAGTATAGTTAAATAACTAACCTTTTTCTAGTCAACTAGATTTACGATCTTTTACATGAGTTAAATAACCATTTAAGGAACAACATATGGAACTTTTCCCTTCTGTATAATTTTGACTCTAAATATTATTTACGGAGGTAGTCGTAGACCTACGTCCTATTAACCTTCGGTCTGAGGGTCCGTCACCAAAAGTTACCTACAGATATCTGAAGGAAGTCACCTACAGACATCCTTCACTCAAACAAACGAAGAGGAAGTGACTCGGGACCCCACCATCGGTCAATTCTTGTCAAAGAAACAAACACTAACAGGACCATTCGGGTTTCTGTGTTCGGGGAGACTGGTCTCGTCCGATAGACCCAATACACCAGAGACCCACAGTCGTTGTTTTTGGCCTTGTGACCTTTCTACAAAGAAAGAGTCTTTGTTGTCTCAAGACTCGATCCCGTCTCGATATCGGACTTCTAACGTAGGCAACCTGAGGGACTCGAGACGTTTCCTAACCTGAACGGGGGATCGACACACTATTTACTCTTCGGACGGAGAATCCGACATCGAAAATTCCCTTCGATTATCAGGATAAAGTGTCTTTCTTACCCACAAAGACAGACAGAGACACGACACGGTTTCCTCTATCGGTCAATTCTTAACAAAGAGACAAACCATGTCTGGACACCCTCGGTTTTCTGCACTCGGGACGACCGGTGATCTCAGTTTACCAGTTCCCTACAGGGGACCTACAACCCTATATAACCGTTAGACTTACTCCGTCTCCCTATCTTTTCTCTACCACAGACGATTCCGGAGACAGATACCTCTCAAAACATCAACCGGAGATCTTCACACAATCTATTCTTCGGATGGTGAATCCAGTTCGGAAATTTTATTCGTTTATCTAGAAAAAGTGCACTTCTGACCTGTGTAAAGTAAGATACCCTCAAAGAAAAAAAAAAAAAAACATAAAACTGACACGGTATACCGTGCACCCTAGAATGAAGGAACTGGTCCCTAACTTGGACGTGGGAGACGTAACCTTTGAGGTTCTGGATCGGTGACTTACTGGTACCTTAAGGTGTTGAACTAAAAATTTTTTTCGTAAAACTACGTTCTTTCAGAGGACACCGAAGGAAACGACAAAAGTGGAGAATACAGATCAGGAAGGTACTCTTGCATTCTCCCAGTGAGACCCTTCCTGAAACCAGAATTGGTGACCTGGTGGTCCCTTAAGGGGTTCTGACCTGTTTAACGTTAGATGACGGAGAAAAGACTCGAAACCCCTCATCACCTCACAGTCAATCGGTCTCACTCCAGGACATTTGGAAAATTCTTGGGAGAAAATCAAGAGATATTGAAACATCCAGAGTGTGTACGTTCGGAACAAAAAGTTTCAATCTACAGACTCACAAACGAGGAGTTCACTTTAAGAAATCTCAACTCCACGGTCTACACCTCAGATTTGAGAAGTGAGGAGTCACTCTTCGACCCTCAACACTCAACGGTACGACCCTTATCTCACAAACCGGTCTAACGTAGAACCAGAGAGACGGACTAAGTCACACCTTATAAAGAGTAACTAAACTACACATTGTCGAGAAGTAGATCAAAGACCAAAAGAAAAGACACATCGATATCTGACACACACAGGTGCCCTTCTCCACTCAAGTCCCAGAGGATGAGACGGTAGAACTTGGTCTTGGAGACAATAAGAAAAAACAATTAAATCTTAGGTGAACAGTTATAGGTACTTTCTTTTATACAAAATTTAACCTACTTTTCATTAGGAAACCGTTTACAGTAGGACGTCATCATCTTGACCTATTTTAAGATCTATACACTAGCTCCAAAGGTCTGATACTAAGAATTGTAGTGTTTAAGAGACAAAGAACGTTTTACAGAAATATTGGGAATAAGTCTTAAGAAACATCGGTACTAACACACATACACACACATATTAGTGAATATGTCTCAAACAAGTGAATGTCTATAATAAAATAAATTGGAATCAGTAGTGTAGTTAGTTTAGTATAACCAAAGTAATAATAGTACAAATATCTTCTCCTTTTGGTCTCTGGTCTTTCCTTTTCATTGAATTGACATCAGTGCGATACTCGTCTCGGTCCTAAGATTGAGGTCCACTAGAACAAGGTCTCAGACTCTCAAAACAACATACGTAGATATTAATTGGTAATAATTCTTTAAAAACCGATTTCGTCTAAAATTCTTTTTAGACAGTTAAAAAGAAGGTAAATATCTGTCCTAGATAAAACTCAGATTGTCCCATGAAATAAAAAGTAAAACCACTAATATTTCGGGAATAAAACAACAACAAAAGAAAACGAGACTGTAGAGAGTTTAATTTAGTTAGTGGAACAGAACAGTTTTGAATAACAATTTGAAATAGTAGAAAATCAAAGAATTATATAAAGAGATTTGTTACTGTGTGAAACCTAGGAGTTCGACAATTCTCAAAGGTTACTATCCTCGACATGACAAATTTTTAACAGTATGAATGAGAAAGAAATTAGAAAGTCACCTTTAGTGACCGAGTCGTATTATAAGAAAAGATCAATTTCCGTCGTTTTAAAAGATGGTTTATCTAATTTTTTTTTGGTTTTATTGATAAATAACTTTCTAATTTCATCTCTCATATTGGGAAACTCTTCTCTAGGGATCTGTAGATACGAACCTTGTAGAGATCCCTCTCAAGTCTCCCCTAAGTTACACGAATAAAACACGAATCTTACCCTTACTTCCGGTTCAGGAGACACTAAACATAAATGAGAATCCCTATGCTATAAACAGTATATTCTGAGACTCGTCGATGTTAGAAAGACTATTAAAACATGTTTCTCTATTAGTTGTATAATATCGGGGCTAAGAACCCAAAGGAATACGTGGTTTTGGCATATAAAAAAGGTTCCATACATGTGTCTCCTCATTTCTTATCCCACTTAACGGTGGCAGTCATCCATCTTGTATTCTCTTATCCATTCTTCCTTCCAAAAACAAAAACATACACATGTTTACACACCGAAAAAACACACACACACACAAAGCACATACACACACACAAAATATCTTCCTTTAACTCTGGTAATCTTTCCCACTCACTGTCATCGACCCCTTCGAGAAACTTATATTAAACAGTTTTAATATCCTACCTTGTTCACCCAAATACCGTGTTAAAAAATCAACCTTTTCGAAACTAAAAGAATTAGACAAATTAGTACGTAGAAAACATACTTCGTCTATATCGTCGTGTATGCGTAAAGATGGACACATAAACACTCACAAAAAAATACGTTCTCTACTTTTTGTCATATATTTCTCGACGGAGCAAAATGATAAAGGATACATGACTTTTAATAAATTGATCAGAACATACCAGTAAATCAAACGAACATTAGAAAGTATACCGCTACGAATTTATTTATAGTAGCGTTTATGTATTAAAAACTGTAAACGTTTGTGTAGACTTCCTGTTAAATCTTTCACCTTAACGAAACTCACACTCTAAAAATTATCAATAACGATAATTGACACACATAAAATGGTGGGAGTCCGTTTATATTACAGAGTTTGTAAAATTAGCAGTAGTTTTCTCGTACAGTGACACAAATTTAAACTTTAAGACAAAACTTATAAACATATAAAAAAGTAATTTTAAATACAATATCAAAATCATCGAAGTGAATCCTTACAACACGACTTCAAAAGACAAAGTGAAGTTAAAAAAAAAAGACTTGTTTATATAAACTAATTCTTTACTAAAAGATAAATAGACAAAAAAAGAATAACATGAAAGTACATCTACGTCTTCAAAAGTATAAATAACAAATAGATACTTGTTCAACTTAAACACCCCGTTCAATATCGTCCTCCAAATACCCTTTCCCCTATCCTATAAAAGGGGTCTAAGAACCGTTTAACCAGGGGAGAACATAACGTTGTAAGAATCACGGAGACATCATTACATGAAAAGAGACGTAAGGTAGTAATGTTCGTGTAACTGAACGAGAAAAGATATAAGACCTCTTTAAGTGAGAGTTACACTCCATGAGAAAAGACTCTGACTTGTAAAAAAACGACAAAAGCTATAAGAGAACGACAATTTGTCGAACCATAAAACCCTAAAAGGACGTATTTGTCGGGACGACGACACTACGGGAGAAGACTACGACGGTGGTTAAGACGACTAAACATAAGGGAGACGGATGTGCACTAAACTTCAAACACCCAAAATTTTTTACAGAAGATCAAAATGTTTCCAAATCCAACACCTCTTGGATGAGAAAAAATATTCGTCTATAAATCCTGATAACGATTCGAAGATAGATATGGGTCTTTATTTAAAAATATTTATATAGACTGTTCTGAGAAAAATCTATGTAATTAAAATTACGATATTACTCCGATTTTAACTCAGGATAAGAGAATGATACAAGTGACTTATAGACGGAAATAAGATATACTCGACGAAATATCCAAATTGAGTCGTAGGATTTATACGAAGAATCAAGATACATAGTGTGTATAGTGTGACTGAGTCTTAAATAGTATATAAAGACAGGAATTAATACAACGTTCACTTAAATTAAGATCGTAAAGATTGGTAAAATGAGTAGGAATATATGAAAGTCTACTACTTGAACGAAGTAAATTGGGTATGTCAGATGATCTCGTCGAAGCGATTACGGCGACAATAGTGAGGAAGAGTCTCACTACCTCTTGCAATGGTGTCACTTACTCAAAGAGGACGACCTTGACTGGAGGTGAGTCCTCGACGTCGGACAAGAGAAATACTGGGAGGACTAATATATGTACTAGCTAGACAAACCTTTGCCCAGACATAATCACCAACAGTAGAGCCTCGGTTCTGAGATGAGGGGATACATAAAAAAGGACCCTTTAGAAAGAACAGACCTATAGACGATAAGGAGTCACTGTGACGGGTATGATTACCGTTTGGAGGAGAGACGAGTGTTCCGGCATAGAAAGGACCCGACGTAGTGAGTCGATGTGAAGAAGGTGAAAGACCCGACGTGACTCAGGTAGAACGACCGGTACTACCCAAAACTGGCGAAACACCGGTAGACAATAGGTGAAGCGATGTGACAATAGTACTTGGAGTTCCGCACATAAGAGGACCGTTGACACCGGACCTAGTGGTCGAAGAAGATACGAGACTACGTAAGACAGTACTGACGTGCAGACTTGAAAACGGTGAGAGACGTTGAGTTAGTGAAGAAAACACTACACTTCGGGGAGAATCTCAACCGAACACCACTGTAAGCCGAGTTAGTCACCGAGTAAAAATAACAGTGACCGTCGAATAGATACCGTCGCACGAAAGAGTGAAAGGAGAGGATGAACATATAATAGTCGAAGGAAGACAAGTTCTTGGCCTGGACGGCACCCGAGGTGTTCCGAGACAGGTGTACACGGAGGGTAAAGTACCACCATAGAGACAAAATACCGTGACACCCCGAGTGGATGTAGAGGGGTTGGAGACGGTGGAGACATTATGTCCTCGCCATACACCGACAGTATGTGTGGTGACAGTGAAGTGACGACTTAGGAAACTGTATGTGGGAATCCTTATTCCTTCACTTCAACCGAGACTCGTCCCACAAACCCTCCTTTGACTTCGACGGATTTCTTTTAGTAACCGTCGTGATCTTTTTTTTAGTTTTGAGGTAAAATACAAATACTGTAAATAAAGAGTAAAATTATGAAAACTATGTAAAGAACTTAACAGAAAAGGATAGTCTTTAAACAAGGTAATCATTGACACAAGAAGTGTATATACTAAGATTAATGAGGTAATCAGTAAGTAAGTGAACTTTATATAAAAAGTCGTTCGTCACAAGTTAAACGTCTCCTATGATGGAACCTTTTCTAGGTACTCATGGACTGTTCTCCTGGACCTAGAAAAAGTAAACTTTTCCAAACATTTCTATTCTACTTGTTCAATTGCGTATACAAAAAGTCTTCTATTTTGTGTCTTATTCGTTCTTATTCGTACACGGTCACCCGTGAGAAAACATTCTGACCCAGATACTTTAGAAGAAATTCTTTACTGTAAAGTCGTCTTACGGTCTCCTTCATCCCTTCACTCAGTACGTTCATACACTTTCATAAAGACGTATGAAAATACATCTTTACTGTCTCTTACTTTCTCATAACCAGATCTCACAACAAGGTCATTCTGCAGGGTACACGGACCTCGAGTCACTCAGTACTTCACCCGCCGTCCGTTATTTCCGTCTTTCAACCACTATCAGTACAGTACCCGTAAGACAACAAACCGACTTACGAAAGTCATGAATGAGACTCACTAATCATACTATCCCCCGTAAACTCCCTTCTTGACTACTGAAGACACCACTTCCTTAGTGTTACAATGACATAACTCTTGTCTCTCATCCTCTCGTTCCTACTTTACCTAAAGGAATATTAGAAAACCTACTCTTAACTACCCTCGGATCTGTTCCCATTATTACCACCCCTATCCTCTTCGTCAATCTAAGACCTACATCAAACTTGTGAGTTGAAAGTAATAAATGACTATCGACACACCATCCTTCCACTCTCCGTAGCTCCTACTAGTAATTAAAAATACATGAATACAATTGTGGTTCTATACAGCTATCACATCTTTTTAGTCCGATACTTGTCTCTTCCCACACTAATTCCAAAACTAAACAAAAAGAGTGGTATTATTACAGAACTTAACTCAAGAGGAAGGATAATTAGCCCGAAGGGACTATCGAGTCTGTCATTCGTTAGACGGACGTTACGTGCTCTGGGCCTAGACTAGGGACCCAGTCCTTCTAGGCGACCTCTTCCCTTACCGATGGATGAGGTCATAAGAACGGACCTCTCAAGGTACCCGTCTCCTCGGACCACTCGATGTCAGGTATCCAAATGTTTCTCACCCTGTGTTGACTTTATTGAATCGTCCCGTGTGTGTGTGTTTTAACGGTGTTTCCATATTGTCAAATTCACACCACCAGGTGTTCTAGAATCACTATATTTTTATTAGTAATTACAATTCTATTTCCTTTTTAAGAGTACATAAAAGAAAACTAAAGAAAAGTCTTGTACGGATATGTCCGTCTGGAGTCTCTATAACACCCAAAGGTCTGGTGGTGGTATTTCTACTATACTGTTATTTCGTTCAATGTACTTATGAACCAAGGGTCACGCACATTTGCAATATACATGTGAGATGACATCAGATAATTCACATGTTATCATAATACAGATTTTTTTTTACGTACATGGAATTAATTTTTATGAAATAACGATTTTTTTACGATTGATAGTAGACTTGAGAAGTCACTCGACATCATTATCGTTGTTTCTAGTGACTAGTGTCCAGTGGTATTGTTTATATTTCATGACCTTTTAAAACTTTATGACACTCTTAATGCTTATACACTGTCCACTAAGTTTACGACAACCCTTTTACCTCGACTGTCCGAACGAATCAATCTGGAACACGGTCCAACAGTGTCTGGAAAGTTCCAACATTGTTGTAATGTTAAAACATTGTTGTTGTTTTTTGTGTCATAGGTACCTTACGTTATTTTATTTTGTTATTTAGTTTCATACATCCATAGAGTTCATCTTTTTACCACTTTTTACGACCCGAGAGAAAGGATATGACGGGAAAAGAAGACCTAGAACCAGGACTTTTAGGAGTTACGGAACAATCGAGAGACCGAGGAAGTCTTCCTAAAAATTATGTAACTGGTTGGAAAGCAAAGGTTGGACTCCAAATATATTTTATCGCGTTGGATGACAACGGCTTTCGTATTCAAATCGACATCGTAAAAATTTTTAATTAATTAAAATTAACCTACGTTTAATGAAATGTTATAACATCATCGAAAACGGTACGTAACTGTACTTAGTCGGTACTCACAAGTACACAGGGGGTAGGACTTGGGGAGAGGATGGAGGGAGGGGTAGGGTAGGGAGCCCCAGTAGAGTCACGTGACCGGGACTCACGGGACAGAGTACGTAACTTTGACCCGAGATCGTAAAAACTAGGGTGAAATCTTCACTCCTCCAAAGAGGGAAACATTTTGTCGACTCTACACGTCGAGATCTAGACAAGAGTGTCGAAATCATTGTCTGATAAAGGAAGTTTATACGTCTTAATAAGAGATGTAGCGACGGGGGTTGGCCTTTATTGAAGACAGATTAAGTCGAATGAAGAAAATCAGGTGTGACTGACGAGACGAGATCCTTGGTTTATTCCAGTTCTTTTAAAGGACGACGACAGACCAAGTATAGAATTGGACACGATGAATGAAATTTTTCTCTTTAAACCGTCGAAAAAGAATTGAAACGTCTTTACCTGAAGGAAAGAATTGTAGAAGGATGAGGGAAGAGAACGGAGGTAACAAAAGACTTATAAATAAAGTTAAAATAACAAAACCCTAAGTCTGAAAAAGATTATAATCAAAACTTTATTTCAAACCTAAATACGAAGAAAGAGAGGAATAAAGAAAGTCCTTTCAAAAATCTTCTATTCTCTCTTTGTCACTAATTAGGTTGGTATAATAATTATGACAATAATTGTGACTGAATTATTGTCGGCATAATCGTGACCTACAAAATAAACATCTAAATTTACTAAATATATTATTAAAAGTACCGACTTAAAGACACTTAGAGAAGTGGTTCTTTCGACCGACTTTAAACACACCATCGTTTTATTTACGTCTTACTAATCTTTTTTCACTTAGTGAACTATAATAACAATTAACTAATGTAATACTACTGTAAAATGTCTTTCGCTATTTTTCGTTTTGAAAATTCCAGAAGGGACCACCGAGTCTCATTTTCTTAGACGAACGGTAACGTCCTCTGTGTCTAAATTAGGGGTTAGGTCCTTTTAGGTTTATGAGTCTCGTTCATTAGGGTCCGTGTGTTGATGACTCGGAGACAAGATCTCGGGTTCTTGGTGTTGATGACTCACGTTCACGACTTTGATCACTTCGAGTTCACACAATCTCGATCACGAAGTGTTGTTCTCCTCGGTGACGTTACTCTTCGGGTACGTGGCATTGATCTCTCGCCCGGGGTGAGTGACGTTGATCTCTTTTAGAGCTCGTCGTCACTTCTGGGTCTCGTCTGATTTATTTATTTATTTATTTTTAAATTTTCATTTTGAAAATCTATAATACGAGAAAATTCTAAAGTCCGAAAAAACTTGTTAACGAAGAGAATAAAGCGATTAACATACGATAAATTTAAATACATCAATACATTACTTCAAGTGTAATTGTAGTAAATTCATGTTGTTATTTTTGTTGTCGTTATTATTTTTTAAAGTTGTAATAGGTCAATATTCCTAAATTATAATACCTTTTAATATTACCATCATGATAAAAACACCTTTTACTACTATTGCCATAAAAAGAATAAAACGGGGATATCTTTTAAAATGTTATATGGAATTAATGATCATTCTATGGATTTCAGGGGTTTCAGAAGTAGTAACGATAAACCCCTTTTCATTAATCTAAGAGTCATACGAATACACACGAAAAAAAAAAAAAAATTCTTTAGTATATTTGTCCTCCCAAATATTTCTTCTCCCAAGGACCACAACCCATACACTCAACCTGCTCTTATCGTCTAAGGTCGGTGTAAAGGTCACCAAGGTTTGAATTCACCCGTGTCTACCATTGTGATGTCCTCTTTTAAAGTGAGGACAAGTGTATTATTATACTCCCTTTCCGATAATAAAGAAATATTCCAATTGTAAAAAGAAGTACTGTTGAGGACCAACTTGGATATGGTGTCGTTTAGTTTAATTTGGTTTGACCCATTCACCCCGTTTTTATTCAACAGAACTTTCTTGCTTCTCTGAAGGATACTCAAAAGACGTTTCCCTTTAGTCGATTCAATTAAGGAGTACTTTCTTCTGATTTTTCTAACTAAATTGTTACTTGTTTATTACTTGTTGCTTGTTTATGGACACAAGGTCCATTACAATATCTACAAGTCTTCCGTAGTAATTCTCTGCTATGTGACTGAAACATTTCTAATATAGGTTGACCCCCTCGTCCATTATGTGTTATTTCTCTTATTTATTTATTTACTATACCCTAAAGTCTTCCACAATACACAGTACCCCTTTACTTTCCTCTCACTTCACCCATACCTCACATACTCCCGGGGTTATCCTACTAGTCTCACCCAGAGTAACTTATTTATGGTAAACTCCATTCCAATTTTACTTCAATCCCGAAAACAGTCTGTCGATTAACATCCCTTCTCGTTTCGCCTTCTCGTTTCTCCGGTCACACTGACTGACTAACTTGAGTCCCCTCTTTCCCTCCTTTAATCCGACCTTCTCATTTTTCTTTTTCTGTAATGTCTCGAACATCAGAAAGAATCTTAAACTCAAATACCTCTTAAAGGACCACCAGGTCAACAATCCTGAGGTGTGAAAGTACGGTTCACAGGTCCAAGGTAGAGACCAACCCCCTGATTCTAGTGTGTTCGACAGACCACGCCGTTACTTATTGATTCAAACTTAAATGTTAGACTCGACTTCACACCGTTCTCCCAATATTCTTTTTCGTACTACTACCCTCCACTAAATGTCCATTCCAATCTTCGTTCTTCGATAATTATTATTATGATGTTGACGATTATTACTATTGACTCTGTACTGTACCTGAGTGAACTATCGATCTCTTCACTTTTATTCACCTTCTAAGACACGTATACACAAAGTATTAACTAGGTTGTTGATCTCAAGTCCCCTTATAACTTCATTTCCAGATTACTTCATCCAACTTCTCTCTGTCCTTTCTTATTCTCACCTCTGGTTCAATTTGTAACAAACACTCTTTGAAACTACATTTCTAGTCTCTTTTACCTGTCACTTCTTTTTGTCTCTCTTCCCTTCTGAAATTTTTAAAAGAATCTATCTTCTTTATTATCGGACAAGGAAACGACTTCTCTTACAATGTAATCTTTTTCCTTTTTATTAATACCTTCTCTCTTACCGTAACACCCTCACACGTGGACTAATTCGTTTACCCATAGTAACTTTCGTGTTCGTTCTCGAAACCGAAATTTTTTCGTGTCTAACCTGTCCCTCTTTCCGAGTACTCCTTCTCCTATAGACACACTAAGTGTAACAATATACTGTCTTTGATTGTATGGTAATAACCTCTTCCGTTACCGTGGGGTGAGGTCATGGAAACGGACCTTTTAGGTACCTACCTCCTGGGACCATCCGACGACAGATACCCCAGTGTGTCTCAGCCTGTACTAACTTCGCTAAATTGTCGTCCTCGTCGTTGTGTGGTAATATTTCGTTAATAGGAGTTCATTTTTATTTAATTTTTATTACATGTTAGTGAAAGATTATTATATCTGTGTTTACTATCACTCAGACTTTCAAGAAAAGTTAACAAAGTTTAAAGAGTATCTGTTCCTTCGTTCCAGTCGTGACCTGTCAGTTATACCTCTTCTTCCAACCGACCTCCAAACTTTACTAATAGTTCCTCATACACTCCCACTTACCTGAACTGTCAACATTTATTTAGGAACTTATGTAACATTGAACTAGTTTATCTTCAATTTAAAGTCGATACCACACTTAAAGTTTATATTAACTTAAAGTCGTTCATATATCGTTTTTAGTTATAATCGTAAGACACTTACAGTTAAGTCGTTTCTTTAGAGAACGTAGTAACTACTTAAGGTAATCCCAAACTATACAAATACAATTATTCATTCTGTTTTCACTTAGTCCCTTCAATATACGGACCTAAAGAGAGTAACCAGTCACTATAATCAAAAGGACTTCATGTTTTGAAAAACTTATGGTCTTCTTTACAAGGAGGTAAAAACACAATAAGTGTTTTATTATCGATGTTTATACCGTGTGAAAATTCAAATTAGACGTAGTAAAGGTGGTGAAAGAATTCGGATCTGTTAGTTTTTTGGTATTTGGTGCGAATTTAAACATCTTAAATGGTTAAGGAACCGTATTTATGAAGGTGGTACTAGTTGACGTTCGACAATTACACCAAGTGACTTGCACTTAAACCCTTATTTACTTGTCCAGTAAAATACCGTGGAGGTTGTATGTCTATGTTATTTTCACTATTGGAGATTTTACGTCTATCATCCCCATAGCTTTTACTAATCCCTCACTACAAAACACATTAAAACAACAAATCAACGACGACGACGAAGACGACTCAGCACAGGCTGAGACACGCTGGGGTATCTGCCGTCGGGTGGTCCGAGGGGGCAAGGACCCTAAGAGGTCGTTCTTATGACCTCACTCAACGGTAAAGGAAGAGGTTACGTACTTTCACTTTTCACTTTCACTTCAACGAGTCAGCACAGACTGAGAATCGCTGGGGGACCTGACGTCGGATGGTCCGAGGAGGTACAAAACAGCGATTCAACACAGATTGAGAAACACTGGGGTACATGACGTCGTGTGGCCCAAAGACAGGAAGTGATAGAGGACCTCAAACGAGTTTAAGTACAGATTGCTCAACCGGTACGACAGATTGTTAAAGTAGGAGACAGTGGACGAAGAGGAAAACGAAAGTTAGAAGGGGTCGTAGTCCCAGAAAAGGTAACTCAACCGAGAAGCGTAGTCCACCGATTTCATGACCTCGAAGTCGAAATCGTAGTCAGGAAAGTTGCTTTAGGTCGCAACTAAAAGAAATCCTAGAACGACAGGTTCCCTGAAAGTTCTCAGTAGAGGTCGTGATATTAAGTTTTCGTCGTCAAGAAACCACGAGTCGTAAGAAATACCAGGTTGAGAGTGTAGGTAATAATGATTTTACAGACAATCTCTAATTTAGTTAACTGTAGGGGTAGACACACATAAAGTGGTGGAAGTTCTTTTATTTACAACGTTTGTAAAATTAGAAACAGTTTTATCATATAGTAACTTAAACTTAAACTTAAAGACAAAACTTATAAACATATAAAATAGGAGTGATTTTTCATACAATATCAAAATCACCGAAGTGAATCCTCACGACCCGACGGTAAAAAGACAAAGTGATGTTTATAAAGAAAGTCCACTACATTAAGACAACTCTTTAGTACTAAAGGATAAAAAGACAAACAAAGAATAGTATGAAAGTACACCTATGTCTCCAAATAAATAACAAATATATACTTGTTCAACCTAAACCCCCCACTCAATAGTCCTCCAAATATACCGTAACCCCTATCCTATAAAAGGGGTCTAAGAACCGAGTGACCGGGGGAGAAGTCGACGTTGTAAAAATGACAGAAACACCATTATATCAAAAGAGAAGTAGTAATACACGTGTGACTGAACGAACCAAAAGACCATAAGACCTCTTTAAGTGAGAGTTACACTCCGTGAGAGAAAGACCCTGACTATTAAAAGACGACAAAAGTTATAAGAAAACGATGATTTTGAAGAATCATGAAACCCTAAAAGGACGTATTTATTGGGACGACGACACTACGGGAGAACATTACGACTGTGGTTTAGACGACTAAACATAAGGGAGACGGATGTGTACTAAACTTCAAAACCCCAAATGTAAAAAAAAAGAAGATCAAAGTACTTCCAAATCTAACACCTCTTGGATGAGAATAAAAAAATTCGCCTATAAATTCTGATAACGATTCAAAGATGAACATGGTCTTTACTCTTCGTACAGATAATACAGGTAAATTTTTATAAATTTAAAAATGGTTATGTAGACTGTTCTGAGAAATCTATGTGATTAAAATTACGATGTTACTCCGATTTTGACTCAGGACAAGAGAATGACATAAGTGATTTATAGACGAAAATAAGAAATACTCAACGAAATATCCAAATTAAGTCGTAGGATTTATGCGAAGAAACAAGACACATAGTGTATATAGTGTGACTGAGTCTTAAATAGTGTTTAAAGCCGGGAATTAATAGAACGTTCACTTAAATTAAGGTCGTAAAGATTAGTAATGGCTGAGAAACGCTGGGGTATCTGACATCACATGGTCCGAGGAGACAGGTACCCTAAAAGGTCCGTTGGCATGACCTCACCTAACGGTAAAGGAAGAGGTAAATGAGTGGTACCTAGTAGGAATATATGAAAGTCTACTACTTGAACGAAGTAAATTGGGTATGTCAGATGATCTCGTCGAAATGATTACGGTGACAATAGTGAGGAAGAGTCTCACTACCTCTTGCAATGGTGTCACTTACTCAAAGAGGACGACCTTGACTGGAGGTGAGTCCTCGACGTCGGACAAGAGGAATACTGGGAGGACTAATATATGTACTAGCTAGACAAACCTTTGCCTAGGTATAATCACCAACAGTAGAGCCTAGGTTCTGAGATGAGGGGATACATAAAAAAGGACCCTTTAGAAAGAACAGACCTATAGACGATAAGAAGTCACTGTGACGGGTATGATTACCGTTTGGAGGAGAGACGAGTGTTCCGGCATAGAAAAGACCCGACGTAGTGAGTCGATGTGAAGAAGGTGAAAGACCCGACGTGACTCAGGTAGAACGACCGGTACTACCCAAAACTGGCGAAACACCGGTAGACAATAGGTGAAGCGATGTGACAATAGTACTTGAAGTTCCATACATAAGAGGACCGTTGACACCGGAGCTAGTGGTCGAAGAAAATACGAGACTACGTAAGACAGTACTGACGTGCAGACTTGAAAACGGTGAGAGACTTTGAGTTGATGAAGAAGACGCTACACTTCGGGGAGAATCTCAACCGAACACCACTGTAAACCGAGTTAGTCACCGAGTAAAAATAACAGTGACCGTCGAATAGATACCGTCACACGAAAGAGTGAAAGGAGAGGATGAACATATAATAGTCGAAGGAAGACAAGTTCTTGGCCTGGACGGCAACCGAGGTGTTCCGAGACAGGTGTACACGGAGGGTAAAGTACCACCATAGAGACAAAATACCTTGACACCCCGAGTGGATGTAGGGGGGACGGAGACGGTGTAGACATAGTGTCCCTGCCATACACCGACAGTATGTGTGGTGACAGTGAAGTGACGACTTAGGTAACTATATGTGGGAATCCTTATTCCTTCACTTCAACCGGAACTTCTCTCAGAAACCCTCCTTTGACTTCGACAGACAGATTTCTTTTAGTAACCGGTGTGTCCTTATTTATTTTTGACACGAAAAATACTGTAAGTAAAAGAGTATAGATTATTTAGACTATGTAAAGAACTTAAGATAAAAGTAAAGTCTTTAACATCCCTCTACTCTTCGTAGTTCCTACTAGTATTTAAAAATAAATTAATACAATTGTGGTTCTTTATAGATATCACATCTTAATCCGATACTTATCTCGTTCCCATACTATTTTCAAAAATAAACGAAAAACGTATTATTTTAACAAAACTCAAAAGGAAGGATGATTGATTAGAAGAAATACGTATCTTGTTATATAAATTTTTTATTAGTACTCAAATCATAAGTCCGAAATGAAAGCTTCTGTTGAAGTAAACACTGTTAAATAAGAGAGACCCGTACCAAATTAAGCTAAAAAGACCATTCTTCTCGTTATTAATTTTTTTTTTGTGAAAGTGGTAATACCTTAAATATGTATTGATTTTGCTTAGGCCATTCTTATATTTGTATGTTCATACCGTCCTTTACCGTCCACTTTTTCTGTAAGATTTACAATTAAGCTCCATTTTAGATCCTACTTATCTCTTGTAAACAGATTTTCTCTTTGGCATAATATAAACTAGAAACTATTTTCATGGTCTTTCAATATTGTCAGATTCTCATCACCAGGTGTTCTATGACGACGACGACGACGATTCAGTGAAGTCAGCACAGACTGAGACACACTGAGGTATCTGCCGTCGGGTGGTCCGAGGGGGCAGGGACCCTAAGAGGTCCGTTCTTGTGACCTCACCCAACGGTAAAGGAAGAGGTTATACTTTCACTTTTCACGTTCACTTCAGCGAGTCAACACAGGTTGGGAATCGAAGGGGTTCCTGAAGTCGGGTGGTCCGAGGAGGTAGGTACCCTAAAAGGTCCGTTCTCATGACCTCACCCTACGGTAACAGAAGAGACGGTGTTCTATAATCACTACATCTTTATTAGCAATTACAATCCTATTTACTTTAGAAGAGTCTATAAAAGAATACTGAATAAAAGTCTTATACGGTCATGTCCGTATGGAGTCTCTACGACGCCCAAATAAAGGTCGGGATTTCGTCTACACCGTTATTTCGTTCAGTGTACTTATGAAAAAAAGGGTCACTTATACAACTATGGTATCACACATTAGATAATTTACATGTTATCTTAATACAGATTTTTGTTTCATACATGGAAGTAATTTTTGTGAAAAGGAGCGGTAGTAGACTTGGAAGTCACTCGACATCATTATCGTAGTTTCTAGTGACTAGCGTTTATTGGTATTACTTATATTGTGACCTTTTAAACTTTATAACACTCTTAATGGTTTTACACTGTCCTCTAAGTTTCACCCGTTTACGACAAACCTTTTGACACGACTGTCCGAGTGAGTTACGACCCGACGGTGTCTAGAAGTTAAACATTTTTTTTTTTCCGTGTCATAGACACCTGACGTTATTTGACTTTATGTTTTTTAATTCCATACGAACATGGAGTTCCTCTTTTTACCAATTTTTTTACGATCTGGGAGGAAAGACATGACGGGAGGACAAGATCTAGAATCAGGATGTTTGGGAGTGACGGACCAATCGAGAGACTGAGGAAGTCTTCCTGAAAATTATACAACTGACTGAAAGTCAAGAGGAGAACTGTCAAACACATTTTGACAACCGTTTTCACATTTAAATCGACTTCGAAAAACCTAGACCAAAAACTTCACGCCACTAAAGAAAGAAACATTTGGTTGACTCTAAATGTCAACATCTAGACAAGAGGAGTGTCGAAATTATTGTCTGATAAAGGAAGTTTATGTGTCTCAAAGAGCGATGTAGTAGTGAAGGAAGGACTTTATTAAGACAGTTTACACCGAATGAAGAAACTAAGAAACTCAGGTACGACTGATGAGGATCTTTGGTTTAGTCCAGTTCTTTTTAAGGATGACGACTGACTAATTATCGAATCAAATACGTTGAATGAATTGTTTCCCTTTAAGTCGTCGAAAAAGAATCGAAACGTGGTCACCCGAAGGAAAGAATTGTAGTAGATGAGGGAACAAAATAGAGGTAACAAAAGATTCGTAAATAAAGATAAAATAACAAGACCCTAAGTCTGAAAAGAATTAAAAATTTTTTATTTCAAACCTAAATAAGAAGATAGTAAAGAAAATCCTTTTAAAAAACTTCTATTTTTCCCTTGTGACTGAATTAGATTGGTATAATTGTAACCTACAAAATGAACATCTAAATCTACTATAGATCTTATTAGAAGTACCGACTTAAAGACACTTAGAGAAGTGGTTCTTTTGACCGACTTTAAACACCCTGTCTTTTTATATAAGTATTACTGATCTTATTTTTACACTTTACAGATTATAACAGTTAACTAATGTCACCGATACTACTATAAAATATCTTCTTCTATTTTTCGTTTTGAATTTATAATACGATAGAAAATTCTAAAATGAGACAACTTATTAACGGAGATAAAGAGATAATAAAAATAGTGTTACTTGAACGGGTTTTAAAGAGTCTATCTTTTATTGTCCCTCAACCTCTCCTGTATTGGTAGTGAAGATACACCCTTATTTCTAAATATAACAGTTTGTTTACATAAAACTATGAAATCTATATTCCTTTATCTACACCTTATCACTCTTTATCACATGACACTCTTCTACTTTAAAATACACTGGGAAGACGTAATAAATAATAAACATTTTAAGAGTATATCTTTATTAAAGTGACATGATAAAAGATAACAGTAAAGATAATTTTACTGTTAGTAAATAATCGAATCAACAGTCAAGACATCCAATCTTAAGATCCACACCATACAGACCCAAAAGACGATTCAAATAGTTTGCCGACTTTAGTTCGACAACCGACCCGGCGTAAGGAAAGACCTTAGGTTCGAGTAAGTCCAACAACCGGTTTAAGGAATGTCAACATCTTTCTCTAGAAGTGAAGGAGCAACTTACAGTCAACTTCGATGACGACTAAAAATATCCGACGGCTGTGAAGATTAGTACAAATTCGTTCTCACCTCTTGCAGAGTGTGAATTTAAGGAGAAGATGAAATTGAGACTCGAAAAGTTGAGTCTAAATTTCCCGAGTGTACTAATACAGTCTGGGTGGACTTTTTAGAGGGATAAAATTACGATTAATTGAACTCCTATAGTAATGTAGACGTTATATACATATATAAAACGGTATATTATATTAATACCTTCATTACAGTGGAACACTTCACTTCAGCGAGTCAGCACAGGCTGAGAAACACTGGGGTACCAGACATCGGATGGTCCGAGGAGACAGGTACCCTAAAAGGTCCGTTCTCATGAGCTCATCCCACGGTAACGGAAGAGGTCCTCTAGAAGGACTGGGTCCCTAGCTTGGATCCAGAGGGCGTAACATCCGTCTGCGAAATGGCAGACTCGGTGGTCCCTTCAGGTTATAGTGGAATACAAGTAGATAAGATGGACATGAGTTTCCCTCCTCTAATATGTGTCCAATCCAAACAATCCTAAATAGAACCTTAAAACGGATGTAGTATATGTGGGTAGAATTTTCAACAATACACTGAGTTTACTCTGTTTATCATATTTTTATGTCAACAATTTTTGAACAAAGACTTTAATGTACGATAAATTTAAATGTATTAATATATTACTTCCAGTGAACTTGTAGTAAAAAAATTGTAGTAAAATTTATGTTATTTTCGTTATTATTAGTATTATTAAAAGTTGATATAGGTCGTTATTCCTATATTGTAATACCTTTTAAATATTACCGTCATAATAAAACACGTTTTATTATTATCGTCATAACAAGAAAATTTAAGACAGTGATATTTGTTAAAATACACAGGTACGACTTAGAGAAGTCAGTACAGGTTGAGAAAGGTTGAAATACCTGGTATCGGACGGTCCCAGGAGACAGGTACCCTAAGAGGTCCGTTCTTTTGACCTCACCCAACGGTACGGGAGGAGGTCCTAGAAGGGCTGGGTCCCTAACTTGGGACAGAGAATACCGGGGACATAACCGTCCACCCAATAAATGGTGATCACGGTGGACCCCTTCGGGTGTTTGTTAAAATATTATATGGGATTAATGATCATTCTATAAGTTTCAGAGGTTTCAGAAGTAGTAACGATAAACCCCTTTTCATTAATCTAAAAGTGATGTGACACATACAAAAAGATTTCTTTAATATATTCGTCCTCCTTTCTTATCCCAAGGACCACAATCCGTACACTCAAGTTTCTCTCGTCGTAAAAGGACGGTGTGAATGCCACCAAGGTTTGTATTCACCCGTCTCTACCATTGTGACTTCCTCTATTAAAGTAAGGACAAGTGTATTCTTATACTCCCTCTCCGATTAGGAAGAAATATTCCCATTGTAAAAGGAGGAACTGTTGAGGACCAACTTGGTAATACTGTCGTTTAGTTTAATTTGGTTCGACCCATTCACCCCGATTGTATTCAAAAGAACCTTTTTGTTTCTCTAAAGGGATACTCAGAAGACGTTTCTCTTTATTTGATTCAATTAAGAAATACTTTCCTCTAGACCTTCTGACTAAATTGTTACTTGTTTATACATAACACACGGTCCCTGACAAGATCTACGAGTCTCACGTAGTAATTGTCAGTTATGTGACTAAAACATTTTGAACATAGGTTGAACACAATCAGCGAGTCGACACAGGTTTAGAAACGTTGGGATACCTGACATCGGGCAGTCCGAGGAGACAGATACCCTTAAGAGGACCGTAGTTATAACCTCACTCAACGGTAAGGGAAGAAGTCTCCTCAAAGGACTGGGTCCGCAGTTTGGACTCAGAGGACGGAACGTCCTTTTAAGAAATGGATGACTCAGTGATCCTCTCGGGTATAGGTTGATCCCCTTATCCGTTAGGTGTTATTCGTCTATTTATCTATATTACATGTACCCTAAAGTCTTCCACGATACACAGTACCCCTTTACTTTCCTCCTACTCTCCCCAAATCTCACATCCTCCCGTGGTTATCCTACTAGTATCACCAAAGTAATTTATTTACAATAAACTCCATTCTAACTTTATTTCAATTCTGAAAACAGTCTGTCGAACAGTACCTCTTCTCGTTTCCCCTTATCGTTTCTCCGGTCACACTGAACTGACTCACTTGTTTCCCCTCTTTCTCCCGTTTAATACGACCTTCTCACTTTTCTTTTTCTAAAATATCTCGAACATCGTAAAAAAATTCTTAGACTAAAACATCCCTTAAGAGATCACCAGGTCACCAATACTGAGTGACGAAAGTGACACCACCTGGGATCAAGATAGGAACCTCCCCCTTTATTCTAAGGGTGCTTGACCCGTTTCGTTGTTGTTGTTCTTGTTTTTTTTAACTTAAATGTTAGACTCGATCCCACTAACCTCCCAATACTCACCTTCGTACTACTACCTTCCACTAAATGTGTATTAACCCGAAGGGACCACCAAGTCGGTCATTTCTTAGACGAACGTAACGTCGTCTGGACCCAAACTAGGGAGTCACCCCTTCTGGGGACCTCCTTTCGTACCGTTGGGTGAGGTCATAAGAACGGACCTCTTAGGGTACCTGTTTTCTCGGACCGTTCGATGTCAGGTACCCCAGTGTTTCTCGACCTGTACTGACTCGCTGATTCGTGACGTACTTGACCCGTTCTAATCGTCGTAATTTGATAACTCTTATTCTAATATTGATAATTGACTTTGTATCACTCCTGAGCCGCCTCTTCCGTTACCGTGGGGTGAGGTCATGGGATCGGACCTTTTAGGGTATCTACCTCCTCGGACCTCTCGACGTCAGGTACCCCAGCGACTCTCAACCTGTGCTGAGTCACTGAAGTGAAAGTGAAAAGTGAAAGTACGTAACCTCTTCCTTTACCGTTGGGTGAGGTCACAAGAACGGACGGGTCCCTGCCCCTTCGGACCACCCGACGGCAGATACCCTAGCGTGTCTCAGCCTGTGCTGACTTTGTTGAATCGTCGTCGTCGTCACTCCTGAGCCATCGATCTCTTCACTTTTATTCGTCATTAGAAGACACATATTTGTAAAGTATTAACTAGGTTGTTGATCCTTAACCCCCTTATAACTCTATTTCCAGAATTGTTTCATTCAAGCTCTCTACCGTTTCTTATCCTTACCTCTGGTAGTCAAATCAATAACAAAAACTCTTCAAAACTATATTTATAGTCTTTTTACCCTGCCATTTCTTTTTCTCACTTTTTCTTTCTGTTGTTAAAAAAAAAAAATACAAGCCTCTTTATTATCAGACAAGGAAACGACTTCTCTTACGAAGTAGTCTCTTTCCTTTTTCTTAATGCCTCCTCTCTCATCGTAAAGACCTTACGTGTCAACTAATTCACTCCCTCACAGTAGTTTTTGTGTTCACTCTCCAAACCGAACATGAAAACCCTCTACCCTCCCCCAAGTCATACCCCTTGTGTACATGTGGCTACCGACTAAGTACAGTTATATACCGTCTTTGGTGATGTTATAATTTTTTTTATTTTTTGTGTCTACCCCACGAGCCCCCCTTCGAGTTTTCCCTACTCTATATGCATGTGGATACCGACTCAGTGTAACAACATATCGTCTTTCGTTGTGTTGTGACAACTCGTTAATAAGAGGTTAATTTGACTTAAAAATTTTTTCGTATGAGTGAGTGATCTTTATATCTGTGTTTACCCTTTCGTATAAACATGTATCTTCGTTTGTGTACACTACGACTTAGACTTCAAGAAAAGTTAACGAAGTTTAAAGAGTATCTGTTCTTTCGTTCTAGTCGTAAACTCTTATTTATATCTCTTTTTCGTATCGACCTCCAAACTTTACCAATAGGTCCTCACACACTCTCACTTACCTGAACTCTCGACATTTATTCAGGAACTTAAACTTAAAGTCGATATCACGCCGATATCTAAGTTCGTGAATCGTTTTTAGTTGTTATTATAAGACACTTGCAGTTAAGTTGTTTCTTCAGAGAGTGTAGTAACTATTTAAGATAGTCACAAACTATACAAACAGATACAATTATTCTGCTTTCACTTAGTTCCTTCAATATACAGACTTAAAGAGAGTAAACAGTCACTGTAATCAAAAGGATTTTCATGTTTTGAAAACTTATGACCTTCTTTTCAAGGAGGTGAAAAACACAATAAATGTTATATTACCGATGTTTGTGCTGTGTAAAAATTCAAATTTGACGTAGTGGTTGACCCGAGGGGTCGCCGAGTCTATCATTTATTAGACGGAAATTGCGTCCTCCGGGCCTAGGCGAGGGACCCAGTCCTTCAAGGGTACCTCTTCTCTTACCGTTGGGTGAGACATAAGAACGGACCTCTTAGGGTACCTGTCTCCGTAGACCGGTCCGATATCAGGTACCCTAGTGTTTCTCAGTTTGTGCTGACTTCGGTGAATCGTCCGTCTAAAGTAATTGTATAAAGGTGGTGAAAGAATTCGGATCTGTTAGTTGTTTTGGTACTTAGTTAGAGTATTAAACATCTTAATGGTCGAGGAACCGTATTTATGAAGGTGAGACTGATCAACGTTCGATAGTTGTACTAAGTGACTATTTACTTATCATCGTTATTTACTAGTCATCGTTATCATCGTTACTAGTCATCGTTCGGTAAAATACCGTAGAGGTAGTATGTGTATGTTATTTTCGTTATTAGAGATTTCGTTTCTATTATCTTTGTCCATTTTACTAATCCCTCACTACAGAATATATTCAATGGAGACAAAAATTATATTAACTGAGTTGACCTTCAAATACATTAAAGTAAAATTTATTACTAACACAAATTATAGACCGGATGTTTTAAAGACCTGTAATTGTTGTTCGAAAAAACTTGGTCATTATCGATTGAGATCACGTAGAACCGACATCATTAAAGATCACCGTATTTAATGTCCTATTTGAAACATGTCATTTACTATTCATTTTATAATTAAGTAAAAGGGAAATATTTCTCAAGAAAAAAAAAATTCTTTCCGAAAGTTGTCGGTCTTGAATAAAAGTAATCGACTTATGGGTTCAGGGTCGTATAACTTGACATTCTATATTTACCATTCTGATTAACACTTAAAGGAGACATAAAATACCTTGACGGGAGGGGGAGTTTATATAATAGTTGGGCACCATGGTGATACAGAAAAAGACGAGAGGATTAAGAGATTAACACTGGTTGACAAAGATGTAAATTAGATGTTTACAGTCGGAGGTTATCACACGTTCCGTCGTGTCAAAAAACAAATTAATTAAAAATAACCTATATCAACGAAGTGTTAGTCCCGTCGTATCAACTAACTGGGTGACTGTTAACAGAAATTACTCGAAGGTTTAACGACTTCGGGTCCTTCTGTCTCATTTACCCGGAAAAGAAGGAAATCACGTACACAAAATGAACTTTTAAGTTTAGACAGACATCACAAGTAAAATTTTATAAACTGGTTGTCTATTTTCCGACTATTACAAGTACGACCCACGATTTCGTGTGTCAAATAAACGACACCCGAACACGTAAAAAATGTCTAGGTAGATTATAAAAGAACTATTTATTATAGAAAAGGAGACACTTTGAAAATAAAAGATCAAAACATCGGACAAAGACCTCGTTATGGACTGATGTCTTTAGATACGAAGGAGCAAGAGTTAAAGTCTTTCTTTTGGTCTCGACATATACTTTTCTCTTTTGGTTTGCCAACATAAACTCAAATAGTAGAACCCTAAGAGGTTGAATTTACTCAATTTTAAAAATGAAAAGTGATAAAAGGACCATCGTATATAGACATGAAACCCTCCTTTATGGAAGTATTAAAACCACTGGTAGTGACTAGGTACGGAGGTGTGAGGGTACATAAAAAAAGACCTTTTGAATCGAAAAGAACTGTAGACGATGTGGTGGTGGTTACAGGGGGTCTACTACCATGTAGATGATAGTGTCTCTTTTTCGTAAAGAATAAACCCAACACATCACGTTGAAAAACGTAAATAAAAAAAACAACCCAGTCTCAGGGACGAAGACCGTCGGTACCGTATACTAGCGATGTAACGTTAGACATTCGGGAATTCCATAAGCCAATAATACTTGTCTCAGGACATATCGACCAATCGTCGGAGGACGACCTGACCACCAAAGGAGTTGAGTCACCACGTGTGTCATGACTGTAAGGCAGACGGGAAGACACCGTTGTTGCTCTAATTAATAAAGAAGACACTGTAGGGGGGAAACGACTAGAACAGAACGCCCCTGTGAAGACAGTTACTCAACTGGGATGAGAGGTAACCCCAGAAGTATCCGACCTGAGGAAAAAACACATAGTATGAAAGGATGGAAATATAATAAAGATGGTAAAATTCTTAGTCCAGAAGACTTCCCTCCGTTTTCCGGAAAAGATGGACACGGAGGGTGGACTAGTAACAGGAAGAGATAATACCGTCGAGGTAGAAGTGTATACATGCTGGGTATAGTCGCATAAGTGACCTCTTCCTGTCTGACTAGAGTCATAACATGTCACAACAGTGAGGGTACAATTTGGGATAATAGATGAGAAACTCCTTATTCCTATAATTTCTCCGACGTTTTCAAACACCCCTCTTTCACCGTCCGAAGTTCGAGGGAGAGAAAACGACACATTTAAAAGATTCTTTTACTACATAATGTTTTGACAGGTAGAATGAAAATCTCGACTGAAAACGTTTAATGAGAGTTCATTTTAATTTTCAGTTACGTTTAAAAATGTCGGTCACTAATCGTTTGTGAGAACAAATTTTTCAGACATATTTTATAACGTTAAAAAAAAAAGGTCTCTAGTCACTTGATTTTTCTGTCCTTAGTGTTCCGGTTGTGACTTGTCTCAACTTTTAATTTTTTTTTTTTTTTTGACACTTTAACCGTAATCCCTGAGGAACACTCCTGAAGACTACTAGAATCCTTCACAAACTCAAAGACTTGTCGTAAAATTGTAAGAACATTCTAACCTCCCGATTTTAACCTTAGAACTCGATGGATTAACTTTAAATCGACCATAGGAGATAAAATAGACCGTTTAAATAGTTATTGAGTGCACGGACACGACACGCATCAGTGAATATCCGGATCACCGATAGTATGACCTGTTACATATGAATCCTGTTAAGATAGAAACGTCAATAACCCATCACGAAGAGACTTTCTTCTTTTGATTCTATCCGTTGAACGAAATTCTCTACAACGTTGGTTAACGTTTCAATTTTTCTATCACACAATTACTAAGTCAATATGTAACTAGTAACTTTGTTTGACTTTTTTCAAGGTACTTATTTGTATACATAAACTAATATACTATCTACTCCGGTCTTCTTCGAACTTTCTTTTCAACTCATTCTTATTAGAAAAGTTATTTTTCTGTTTCCCCAAATACTAAGGTCGGAATGTCAAATATGTTTTTAGTCAAGATCTTATGACGTATGGAGTTACATACGACGATGACGATTCAGCGAAGTCAGCACAGGCTGAGACACGTTGGGGTCTCTGTCGTCGGGTGGTCCGAGGCGGCAGGGACCCTAAGAGGTCCGTCTTTGTGACCTCACCCCACGGTAAAGGAAGAGGTTACGTACTTGCTCTTTTCACTTTCACTTCAGCGAGTCAGCACAGGCTGAGAACCGTTGTGGTACCTGACCTCAGATGGGCCGAGGAGGCAGGTACCCTAAAAGGTCCGTTCTCATGACCTCACCCAACCGTAATGGAGTCACATATTTTCTTGTAATTTCGGAAGTCTTTTACTATATCCCACATGATGGTATAGTGTATACTTAAAAGTCTAGGTTAGGTCTCTTCTCTGACCTCTGATATGTCAGAGGAAGCCTTGTGACGCCGGAGACCAATCTTCCCGTTGTCAGGGACCCGAGTTTCCGATACCCGATCTCCTGTGGTCCGGAGCACCCACCTCTGGGAGTCACGAAGGACGTCGGACATCGGTAAGTCGGGTCGGGAAATACCGAGCCCGACGACGAGACACCAATTACTAGTACCACCCACCCCAACTGGAGCCAAAGGTCCCCTGACAGTGACACCTGTGGTACACTCTGTTCCACTTATTCACTGTTTCGGTTGTAAAATGTACAGTTTTCCTTTAATTTTAATTTTTATAATTATATAAGGAAAGGTGGGGGTGAGTTCAGTGAGAACGAATCCCTAACTAAAAGAAAAAGAGAGAGTTAAAAGAACTGATTATGATTTCGGAGGATAATTCAAAGGGGTAAGAAGTGGGATAAAATGATTTAGAATGTGTAAAACAGACTTAATTTGAGTTTCTTGTATAAACAATCTTCAATTACTTCGTTTCTCTCTCCCTTCCACGAAATCTACCAATACTCGACACATAATCCTTCTTTATTTAGAGAGAACAAAGTGAACCATAGTTCATTAGACACAAAATCTGAACAAATGCCTGAAAGGAAAAAAGAAAGACAACTGTCATTT
This sequence comes from Capra ibex, assembly GCA_006410555.1. Taxonomy (NCBI): domain Eukaryota; kingdom Metazoa; phylum Chordata; class Mammalia; order Artiodactyla; family Bovidae; genus Capra; species Capra ibex. Next base: position 17,570,154 of record SJYO01000647.1, on the reverse strand, counting down.
ACGAATCATTTACGAACACTATCAGTAGGTATGACAACGTATGTGACATCGAGTAAGTGAAAAGTAACGATATACCATAAGGTAGTGTATCCATCCGGGTATTCGTAAAATAAGTAAGTCATTTGAATTGTTTGTAGATTTCTAACACACTTCCATAATAAAAGTGTTAAAGATTAATTAAAAACCTCTTTTTTAATTTTCCCTCTGAACAGGTTGGACCGTAATTCTGTATTTGATTCCGGATGATTACCTTTCAGTTCAAGAACCAAGTTTTTCTTTTTATAGTACCCTATCTCCAGAATCTATGTCTAGCTTCTTAAAATACCTTTGTCATATATGATTCATACCACGATATCATTTATTACTTTTAAACCAATATAAAACCTTTTTAGTCTACTAATTTACTTCTTTTTCTTTTAATCAAAAGATTGAAGGTGAAACATTTTTCTACTTTAAATTCACCTTGTTCGTCGTTTTAAACTTTAAATTTTTAACATTTCAATTATATTTTTTCAAAGTTTCTTATATAAATACTTGATCGTCCCCCTTTAAAATTTATTTAGAATTTGACGTGTCGGGTATTGGACTCTTTTATACCTAAAATGGTACTGTTTTAATTACTTAAGAAAAGATACCTTCCCATATTTTAATCACGTGTCTACTGGGGAAAGATATTTAATAAACTTTTTCAATTTAAATATTTACTGGTTACTACAGAATTTATTCCTTAAGGATGTTTACTTACTCTTTTTTTGGGGTCCTTTGAATTAATTCTTATACACGTTTCTTATTTGTATCGTCTAATCATCCTCTCCTTTAGGTTTACTAACTGTGTGTTTTTTAGAGGAGTATCTCCTCTACAAGTTTTAACGATCATCAGACTCAATAAGTTTAATCTTATTATTACTCGGTGGTGGAGTCAAGGAAGTCTAACTGTTTTTGATCTTTTGAACTATTGAGGTTCGTTACACTCCTTGTGAACATACGAAGACACCTACCATGTCCATGTTGACCCGATCTACCATCTTAAAACTTCTAGTTGGTACACATTAAATTGAGATGAGACACCTTTCGACCAAAGTGAAACGATATTTAGATTAAACAAGATTTCTTCAGGGGAGACTAAGACTCCATGAACCTAAAAGGTCCGTTCTTATGACCTCACCCGACGGTGAAGGAAGAGGTCCCCTAGAAGGGTTGGGTCCCTAGCTTGGACCCAGAGGACGTAACATCTGTCTACGAAATTGTAGACTCGGTGATCCCTTCGGGTATTTTTACAATCATAATAGAAATCAAAAGGTCTCACTTTTCGAAAGGTCACATATTACTATCTTACCTACTACCTACTACCTTAATATAAGATTTCAGTACCACCGAACTCCTTGAATTGACGAACTTATACCGAATTTACGAATTGTACCTGTCCTTCCCTCTTAAAATCTTCACCATTGTCTTCACCAAAGACTTATAAAAACAAGTTTTTAGTCAAAGTAATTTTTTTTTTGTTATTGTTGTTTGGAGAACCTTGGGTGTATAGTTATGTAATGTGTAGAAGGTCCTACAATTTTATAATACAAAGGTAAACCCGACTCTGTAACTTCCAATGATCGTTTAGATAGGTTTTTGTTCCACGATGCAGTGATTTCTTCATGTATCAATCTCTTGACTAAGACACCGATTTCTCCTAAAGAAACCACTCTTGATCCCACAATTCGGAGGGCGTCAGGGTCTTTCCACGAAGGGAAATTGAAGTCGACCCTCCTTTTTTCTCTTGTTCAATTTCTCGAGCTGACATGGTGACCTTAACATCTCAAATTCCTGGTTATATGTTATTACACCGTCTCCTTGTTTTTTGATCTTTTGCCGAAAAGAAGATTATTACCCCTTTCCGACGTTCTACTAAGAGTAACCAGTCAACACCCGGTCTTCCATTCTCAGATGGACCTTGTCAAAACTAAAGTGTACTCTGAAGGTCTTCGTCTTAACGTTACCGTTGTCTCGGTGACCTTCTGTTGGTCTACGAATCCCTGACCCCGTCCTTAACCTTCCTCACTCAGAGACCTGGAGTTTCCACACAGAGATCCCAGGAATCTTCTCAGGTGTTTTGTGTCGCTGGAAGACGTAGGTCCCTCGTAACAGGAACGGGTGAGGTCAAGGAACGTGACTGAAAGTCCTTAATTCCTACGTGGACCGTAAACCCATCTTCTGGGACATAAGTCGTATCTGAAGGGTCCCAGTCAATTATAGACAGTGAAGGAACACAAGTACTTTCAACAAGATGTAATCCCAGATGTTAAACTTAACACTAGAGACGTGAAAACCACATAAAAACTAGTGTCCACTCATTCATCGAAAAATTAACGAATAGATATCGAGATGTAGAGATCCTCTATGTAAAAGATACGGAACAAGAAATCTACTCTCTGATACATTCACCCTTGCACCTCACATTATTCGACACTCTAAGGTTTCCTCCCTCTTTAGCTTGAGAGTAGGGTGCGATACTTACCGTCCGACTCACACACGCTTGGCGCCTCGACGACAATAAAATCCGTAAAGTCGTAGTGAGTGTTACCGGGAGACGACCGAATGATTAAGAAGTAATTTATTTCCTGTCTTTGTATACCAGTTTTAGACTGAATGTGCAGTTAAAGACAAAATAAATAGTAAAATAAAGTTCAAAAGTTTTATGTAAACAACTTATTTTAGTCGTCGTACCCAATCAGATCATCAACCAGCGAATGGTGGAGTTTTTACCTTCGTTTCTAACTTTTTCTACTTCCTTCTCTATTCGTCACTAGTTTTTGTACCTAATCTCTTACCCTAAAATCCCAGGAAGAGAACTGTTACGTCAAACGTAATCTCTTAAGTAAACTAAGACCATTACACTTTATGATATAATACCCTTAAATTGGGAAATAGGTTGTATAAACAAAGAAGATGACTTTTATAGGTGTCATCCAGTGTCTCCCTTTTCTACTTTAATTTTGTTTTTATGTTTATTCGTAGGAAAGTTTGAATCTTAAGTTTATATATAAACACATACCTGGTGCCGTTAGTCACTTCAAATAACAAAACTAATGATATGTTATGAGAGGAAGTAAAAATGAAAACGAAAAATAAAAATTTTATAAATAAATAAACCGACGTGGTCTAGAATCAACGTCATATGTCCTAGATCGGGGGACTAGTTTATAACTTAGGTCCGGGGGACGTAACCCTTACGTCCCAGAATCGGTGGCTTGGTGGTCCCTTCAGGGAGTGGAAGTAAAAATCTTTCAGTACAAATTAAATAGAACAATCGAAGAAAAACGTGGTTTGATATTTTAGTTATAAAGAGGAACTTAATCTTAAACTTGTAAAATTTGATCCTCTAAGAGACATAGTAATAAAATTAAAATAGTGCGTAAAGATAATTAACTGGATTCGGTTCGAGACCTCGTCATAGGAAATTATTATATTCGTACTTGTGAATTAAATGTCGTCTCGGTCCTTTAATTTTTTAAAATTATTCCTAGTTAAAAAGTTTTTAATAAATTAATTTATGGTCTATAAATCATTGTTAATAATTATCTAAATTGATAGTCCTGTACCGTCCGTATCGGGTGACGGTAATTGTTAGTCCTTATATTCGCTAATCTCAACCTTTGTTTAACTTTATTAGGTCAATACACTTATATTCACCATCATTTTCATAAAAATTTCTTTTAAGATAACAACCGTTATTTCAAATTAAAAATCGATGAGTTAGTTTACACATAATCAGACCCTGTCTATTTCGAACGTTAAAAGTGGACTACCGGTGTATCGAGATAGTCTATAAATAAAACAACTCTGAGTCACAAAAGTAGACCTTAAGTCTTACTGTCGTAATAAATAGAGTCTCCTAAATAGATTTCTCATTTAATCTAAAACCCATCTTTCATGAGTTTCCAAAATTCACGAAAAGAGATGGGTCGTGAATTTTATTAAACAGGTTGTTTGTGACTTAGGATGTCATCGGTTTACCGAGAACTTAAAAGGTCTTACTACTGGTCGTAGTCCCCCAGAGATTAAATAATCCTACTTAGAAATTTTCAAACAATTTTATATCCTGTCAATTGAGGTTGAAGTTCCTTAGATTATATCATACGAATAATGACTTTAAATAGTATTGTCTGTATTTGTATCAGTAGGTAATTATTCCCACCCATATATTTTTTAAACGATATAAGTATACTTATCAACATATATTAAGTTTGTAGTACAAAGTCCTCTTATAAATAACGGTACTCTTTAATAACATTTTACCACGAATTCCTTTTTGGTGTCTAATTTTGTACATGAAAGACTAGAGGTAAAACTTATAAAGCACGTACCTTTTAACTAATCTACTTGTATATCGTTTGGTAATCATCTCCAAAAGAACCAACCTCTATGATTAAAAATTACAAAAATAAAATAAAAGTTATAAAAGATTTATAAGATTGTGTTTATATAATTGAAATTAGTCTTTTTTTATCTACTACTTTTGAAATCTTTTTAAATAGATTTCCACTTGTAACCCGTACGAGAGATGCTATAGAAAATTTTATTGAGGTTCCGTGAGATGTTACACTTTCTTTTAAGAGGAACTTAATACTAAACAGCTCGTTAAATCCTTGATCTCTTTAGTAACCATTTCTTGCTTGACCCTTAAATTTAAATTTGATAGGTGTTAATAGTCACATCATCTCTACCGTGGGGTGAGGTCATGAGAACGGACCTTTTAGGGTACCAGCCTCCTCGGACCACCCGACGTACGTCAGGTACCCAAGCGTTTCTCAGTCTGTGCTGACTTGCTGAAGTGAAAGTGAAAAGTGAAGGTACGTAACCTCTTCCTTTACCGTTGAGTGAGGTCATAAGAACGGACCTCTTAGGGTCCCTACCCCTTCGGACCACCCGACGGCAGATACCCCAGTGTGTCTCAGCTTGTGCTGACTTCACTGAATCGTCGTCGTCGTCTCTGTAATCTAGTATAATTCGAATACTGTAAAGAGAGATAAGTGAAGAGAAACCGTGGTTATTGAATGATTCTTTCAGTCCTTTATAGAAACTACCTTTGTAACTATTGACAATGACTTCACTTCACTGATTACCAACAACCTAACCCGTGGTTCTCAAACAAGAATCAGATGTGTTGACTCGTCTCAAAAAGATTACAGTTAATCTTACTATTGAAAGTTAAAAAGATTTACAGTCCTTTTGAACCTATAGAGTCTCAATTCCCGTTCTTCTATACACAGACTCCTTACACATGATTGTGGGATAATATGTTTCACGTTACAACGGGATACACTTGGACAAAGTTTTTCGATATCCTTCTCCCCTCACATACCCGTCACCTCAACCCCACCCCTTCCTCTCCCTCTCTTTCTGTCCTACTTTCTCCCTCCCTTCCTCTCCTATAAACTTTCAAAAGGTTTTTGTCCGAAGTCTTTTAGATAGAGACTTCCGTTTTATTTCGTATCCAAATTCAGTCCAACTGTCAACCTTCCTTATGTGCGCTAGTGATGGTAAAAGAACTAAGTGTTATCTTTAACGATTCAAGTCCTGTGTAAAAAGAGTTGAATGTATCCTATGTGGGTTCAATCCATTCGTCAGAAGTCGTTTTCTTAACCGTCCCTTCTACTCTGGACTAACGGTAAGATCCAGAGGTTTTGTCCGACCTCTATGTCTGAATCTGTCTTGATTCACACTAGGGTGAAATCAAGAGTGACCGACTCACTAGACCTTGTGTGACAAATTGGAGAGACTTGAAGTTTTGAAGTAGACGTTTTACTTCTACTATTGTGGATAAGACTTCTCGACTTCATTTATCCTTTCCAGTTTTTCATACACGATATAGAATGGTGTTACATATTGTAGATCTTTCGATGGTACAAGGGAAATTAGATTTTTAAAGAGACAAGAATCTTCTCCAGTGTTATTTGGTCCTAGGTACGGAAAATGGACAAAGAAGACCAGAACGTCTATACTTGGTGTTAAACACAGTCCTCTGGGATTGTTTCCCACTAACTGGATTGTTTCTCCACCTTTTCGGAAAATCACGGAAAATAGGAATACAGGAGAAGTCAGAGATATTTTGTATTGTTTAATTTAAAATATAGTCATAAGTTCTTACCTTTTTTCCTCGTCCTTACCGAAATTTCTTTGATCACTTAGGGTCTCAAAGAAGATATTTGATAAGACGTTGTGTATGAGTGTGTAATGGTTCTTTTACGACCACCTGGACTGGATCGAAAATAATTGTCCCCTACGAATCCTACATACCAAGGGAAAACACTCAAAGATAGATTAACTTGTAATAGACATGACATATTAAAAGTCAGTCAAGTCAACGAGTCAGTACAGGTCGAGAAACTCTGAGGTACCTGACATCGTGTGGTCCGAAGGGACAGGTAGTAGTTGAGGGTCTTGAACGAGTTTGAGTACAGGTATCTCAGTGACTACGGTAGGTTTGTAGTCTAGGAGACAGTAGCGGAAGAGGAGGACGGAAGTTAGAAAGGTTCGTAGTCCCAGAAAAGATTACTCAGTCAAGAAACGTAGTTCACAGGTTTCATAAAGCCTCTAAAATAAATGTTCATCTTGTGATCTACATGAATATCGACACAAACTACTATTCTTTCACTTTTTCACTTTCACAATCAGCGAGTCACCACAGGTTGAGAAACCCTGGGGTACCTGACATTGGACGGTCCTAGAAGACAGGTCCCTTAAGAGGTCCGTTCTTATGACCTCACCCAATGGTAAGGGAAGAGGTCCTCTTAGAAGGGCTGGGTCCCTAACTTGGTCCCAGAGGACGTAACGTCCGTCTAAAAAATGGTAGACTCGGTGGTCCTTTCGGGACAAGTTGCTATGCAAACTCATACCAAACACTTCCCTACGACGAAGTGTCCCAACCTTAGACCATGTCTACCCCTACTAAAAATAAATATTGTGAAAAGAACAAAACGTCTAGAAACGATGACACGTATACTAATAAAATTAGACACGAAGAGAAACGGGTTAAGTGGTTTCCCTTGGTCCGTTGCAGTACCTTCCTTTCTTAGTTTGTCGAGACAGACTTAAATATTAAAACCCTAAGAGGCTGGATTTACTTGACGTCAAAAACGATAAGTGGTAGAAGAAAGACTGAATACAGACATGAAATCCTCCTTTACATAAGTAATAGAACCACAGACACGAACTAGGTGCAGATGTATGTGGGTACATAATAAAAAATCCCTTAAACCGAAAAGAACTGTAGACGATGTGGTGTTGGTTACAAGGGGTCTACTACCAGGTAGACGATAGTCTCTCCTTCTCGTAAAGGATACCGTCTACATACCGAGTTGAAAAACGGAAGTAAAAGAAACATCCTAGTCTCACAGAGGAGGACCGTCGATACCGTATACTAGCGATGTAACGTTAGACATTCGGGAATTCCATAAGCCAATAATACTTGTCCCAGGACATATCGTCCAATCGTCGGAGGACGACCTGACCACCAAAGGAGTTGAGTCACCACGTGTGTCATGACTGTAAAGTGGATGGAAAGACACCGTTGTTGCTCTAATTAATGAAAAAGACACTGTAGGGGGGAAACGACTAGAACAGAACGCCCCTGTGAAGACAGTTACTCGACCGGGACGAGAGGTAACCCCAGAAGTAACCAACCTGAGGGAAGAACACATAACAGGAAAGGATGGAGATGTAATAGAGGAGGTAGAACTCCTAGGCGAGGAGTCTCCCCTCCGTTTTCCGGAAAAGATGGACACGGAGGGTGGACCAGTAACAAGACGAGATAATGCCGTCACGGTAGAAGTGTATACACGCCGGGTAGAGTTGAATGAATGACCTCTTTCTGTCTGATTAGAGTCATAACATATCGCAACAGTGGGGGTACGATTTGGGACATTAAATGTGTAACTCCTTATTCCTATAATTTCTCCGACACTTTCAACACCCCTCTTTCACCGTCGGTGGTTATGAGAGAAAACTATATATTAGAAGGGAAACAACAAAAAACCAGTGGGTCAGTACAGACTGAGAAACGTTGGGGTACCTGACATCGTACGGTCCGGAGGGACAGGGAGTGGTAGAGGACCTCAAACGGGTTCAAGTGTAAGTAATGTAGTGACTACGGTAGGTCGGTGGAGTAGGAGACTACGGGAGAAGAAGAAGACGGGAGTTAGAAAGGGTTGTAGTCCCCAAAAAGGTTACTCAGGAGACAAACGTAGTCTACTAGTTTTATGACCTCGAAGTCGAAGTCGTAGTCAGAAAGGTCACTCATAAGTCCCGACTACAGAGAATTCTAACTGACTAAACTAGAGGATCGACAAGTTCCCTGAATGTCCTCAGAAGAGGTCGTGGTGTCAAACTTCCGTAGTGAAGAAACCACAAGAGAGAAGAAATGTCAGATCGAGAGTGTTGATGTATATTGGTGACCCTTCGGTATCGGAACTGATATACCTGGAGACAACCGTTTCATTACAGAGACGAAAAGTTATCTGACAGATCCAAAAAGTAGTGAAAGGACGGTTCTTCGTTAACAGAAGACTAAAGTACCGAGGTCAGTGGTAGACGACACTAAAACCTCGGGTTCTTCTCCTTTAGAGGAAGAACCTCCTCTCTTACCGTTTGTTGGGGGTCATATAAACGACATTATTGGAGTACTTGACATATTTTTTTGGAGAATAGACGTCAGTTAACAGTACAATTTTTAATTGAAAAAAGTGGTCGGTCGATAAAGATTACCGTAAGTTAAATATTCTTTGAGTCACATCCCTGTCTATGACTTGTCAACCGTGTGAATTCGGATTCACATGTATAAAACTCGAAAACAATCAAGACTCGTTTTCTGTAACTACAATGAGAAAGTCCTATAAAAGAAGAACAACTATTATAGGTAAGAACTTAAGAAGTAAGGTTTCTACCACGAGGAAGGGTACGTTTTGACCAATATTTCAAATTTATTTGGAGATATAAGTGTAAACGAATAGTCAACTAGTCTATTATAAAAACACAGTCGTACATAAAGATTAGTCTATGATATTTTCATTCTTTCTCGGATCCGAATTAGAACCTTATATACGAGAGGATAGAGTCAAGTCAAGTCAAGTCAACAAGTCAGCACAGACTGAGAAACACTGGGGTACTTGACGTCGTGCGGTCCGGAGGGACAGGTAGTGGTTGAGGGCCTCGGATGGGTTTCAGTACAGGAAACTCAACCACTACGGTAGGTTGGTAGAGTAGGAGACAGTAGGGGAAACGGAGGAAGGGGGTTAGAAAGGGTCGTAGTACAGAAAAGTTTACTCAGTCGAGAAGTGTATTCCACCGGTTTCATAACCTCAAAGTCGAAGTTGTAGTCAGGAAGGTTACTTGTGGGTCCTGACTAGAGGAAAACTACCTGACCAACCTAAAGGATTGTCAGGTTCCCTGAGAGTTCTCAGAAGAGGTTGTGGTGTCAAGTTTTCGTAGTCGAGAAGACGCGAGTCGAAAAAAATATCAGGTTTAGAGTGTAGCTATGTACTGATGACCTTTTAAGTATCGGAACTGATCTACCTGGAAACAACTTTCATTACAGAGACGAAAAATTATACGACAGGTCCAACCAGTATTGAAAGGAAGGTTCCTCATTCTTAGAAAATTAAAGTACCGACGTCAGTGGTAGACGTCACTAAAACCTCCGGGCTTTTTATTTCGGACTGTGACAAAGGTGACAAAAGGGTAGATAAACGGTACTTCACTACCCTGACCTACGGTACTAGAATCAAAAGACTGACAACTCGAAATTCGGTTGAAAAAGTGAGAGGAGAAAGTGACAGTAGTTCTCCGAGAAATCAAAAAGTGAAAGATGGTATTCCCACCACAGTAGACGTATAGACTCCAATAACTATAAAGAGGACCGTTAGAACTAAGGTCGAACACGAAGAAGGTCGGATCACAAAGAGTACTACATGAGACGTATCTTCAATTTATTCGTCCCACTGTTATATGTCGGAACTACATGAGGAAAAGGATAAACCTTGTTCAGACAACAAGGTACAGGTCAAGATTGACAAAAAAGGACTGGCCGTATATCTAAAGAGTTCTCCGTCCAGTCCACCAGACCGTAAGGGTATAGAAAGTCTGTAAAGGTGTCACATAACACTAGGTGTGTCAGTTTCCGAAACCGTGTCAGTTATTTCGTCTTTATCTACAAAAGACCTTGAGAGAACGAAAAAGGTACTAGGTCACCTACAACCGTGAAACTAGAGACCAAGGAGACGGAAAAAATTTTGGTCGAACTTATAGACCTTCAAGTGCCAAGTACATAACGACTTTGGACCGAACCTCCTAAAACTCATAATGCGATGATCGCACACTCTACTCACGTTAACACGTCGTCAAACTAATAAGAAACCGTAATGAAAAGAAACCCTAACCTTACTTTTGACTGGAAAAGGTCAGGACACCAGTGACCACTCAAAAGGTTTAAACGACCGTATAACACACATCGTGAAAGTGTCGTAGTAGAAAGTCCTAAACTTTGTCGAGTTGACCTTAAGGTAGTGGACGATGATCGAAACAAACATCACCACGAAGGATTCCGGGTGAACTGAAGTGTAAGGTCCTACAGACCGAGATCTACTCACCAGTGTGGTAGTTCCAGTAGACCTAGTACTTCTAGAAAAAACATGTCAAGAAGACACGTAAGAACGGTGGAGAAGAATTATAGAAGACGAAGACAGTCCAGGTATGATAAAGACAGGAAATAGTTCGGGTAGAAACTCACTTTACAAGGGAACCATAGAGATTAAAAGAACTTCTCTAGACATCAGAAAGGTTAAGATAACAAAAGGAGATAAAGAAACGTAACTAGTGGCTTCTTCAGAAAGAATAGAGAGGAACGATAAGAAACCTTGAGACGTAAGTTTACCGATATAGGAAGGAGAAGAGGAAACGAAAAGTGAAGAGAAGAAAAGTGTCCATAAACATTCGGGAGGAGTCTGTCGGTAAAACGAAAAAACCTAAAGAAAAAGAACCCTTACCAGAACTAGGGACAGAGGACATGTCACAGTGCTTGGAAGCAGGTATCAAATAGTTCGTAAGACACATAGTCTACATCAGGGATTTAGATAAAGAGTGAAAGTGACATATTGGTATTCCCTGAACTAAATCCAGTATGAACTTATCAAATAACCAAAAGGGGTGAAAGAAGTTAAATTCAGACTTAAACCGTTATTCCTCAAGTACTAGACTCGGTGTCAGTCAAGGGTCAGAATAAAAATGACTGACATATCTCGAAGAGGTAGAAACTGACGTTTCTTATATTAGTTAGATTAAAGTCACAACCGGCAGACCACTACAGGTACACATCTCAGCAGAGAACACAACAACCTTCTCCCACAAACGAAACTGGTCACACAAGAGAACCGTTTTGAGATAATCGGGAACGGGACGAAGTAAGACATGAGGTTCCGGCTTAAACGGACAATAAGGTCCACAAAGGACTGAAGGATGAAAACGTAAGGTCCGGGGATATTACTTTTCCTGTAAAAAAAAAAAAATTACTTTTCCTGTAGAAGATGGAGTCACACCAGATTGAGAAATTAGAGGGAGGGAGAAAGGGAAGGAAGAAAAAGAAAGGAAGAAAGAGAAAATAAAAATAAATAGAGTTATTCGGAAAAAATTTGAAAATTTTTAATAATAAAATTTAAAAATTAACACCATTCTCGTGAATTGGACTCTAGATGGGAGAAGTGTTTAAAAATTCGTGTGTGATGTTAAACTATAACAGTCAACAAAAAATTTCATTGTTTCTTTCAACCGAGTACATTAAAACTTCAGGTCTCCCCTAGCTGAAGGTCATACCAACGTAGTACTGAGACCGGGGCAAACACTAAGAGGACCTAGACGAGGGTAGGTACCTCCAAGTAGGAGTCCGACGGAAGGTCGTCGTAGGTACCAACGACCCGTATGGAAGAAAAGGTCCCACTTCAATCTGAGGAGGGGTGTGAGGTTAGAGTGTTAGTAACACTTTTTCCGGGACCCAAAACAGACTGAACTAGAATGAGTTCGGACAAGACGGAGAACCTCACAGACCAAGATTTACCGACAAATTCCTCTACCTCGACTACTCGTGAAGATTCACTGTGAACCGGGGTCCTGACTGACCTCAGTCCTCCTCAAAGACGGTTCCACAACCTCCTCCATTAACTTTACTACTCGATCGTCAACTGAGCTCTCGACCTGGAGTCGTTAGTCTCGGAGGAGTGGAGGAGGAGACAGGAACCAACAGTCAAGACGGGTAGAAAGGTGTCGCCCTGGGTATAAAGTCCCAACGTCGAAACTCTCTCGTTACATGACGACTCTGTAGACCTACCATACGTGCTGACTCGGGTCCATTCCGGACATATATTTGAAATTCTAAGAATCCCACCTACGGTACTAGATGAGAAGACCGTCGGTGGGTCTTCTTCAGAACATTCAGGGGACGAATGAAAAATTAATCGACGGTGGATGGTTAGACCTCACAAGAGATAAATACAAGAGAGGGGGACGGGAGATAAATATTCTCAGTCAAAAACAAAGTGGGGTCTTGAGGACTCAAACACTTGGTGGTGTTCATAAGAGACGAGACTGAACGATTATAGACTAAAATGGTTTCTTATGTTAATCAGACTGTTGTCCTGCGCCCTCGACCCTGTGGATTCGGACTCGGGAAGTCCTAAATCATGGTATACTCCCCAGAGAAACTTCTGGATACTCACTAGGTCACGACTCGAAAACTTCCAATATGATATGTAGTACCACTTGTCTAACTTTGTACCGATGTTCGGTGTTAGTTATATTCATTTTGGACCCTCACCATAACTATTCTTTCGCCATCAGTGAGTTTCACGAGAATACACGTGGACAATCGGACACATCGACGAAATAGACAGACAGGAACGTCGTACTTATTACCGTTCCGACGATGAGACGATTTGACTGAAGGTGAGAAAGAGAGAATCTGTTCTAAAATGACAAAAACAAGACACTAGATAAGTGGATAAATCACGATTGTGGTGTGAGAGTCCAAATGACCTCCAGATCCAGATATCATTCGGAACTCCATTTCAACAAATTTATAAGTTTAACCAGAAAAAAGTTTTTACACAACCCATAAGATTCATAGAAACTAAATGTTTATTTAAAACCTTGGTCGAACAGTTAAAGGTGACCTTTCTAACGACCCAAAACTATTCTTTCCGTAACTTTAGTTAATTCCCTCTCAAATGTATCTAGTCACAGAGGGTTTGAAAATTTTAATAGTAGGGAGATTCTTCGGGTAAGGATGTTTTAAAATTACGGAGTCCGTCACTACGATCACCATTTCTTGGACAGACGGTTACGTCCTCTGAATTCTTTAAGTCAAGTTAGTCCTTCTAGGGGACCTCCTTCCGTGACGTTAAAAGTTAAAGTAACTAATGACAGCAAATAATAAAATTACATATGTGTATTAAACCCAAGAAAAGGATAAGAAAAAGAGAAAACAATTCCAACTTTAAGTTTAATAATTAAACTCTTGAAAATTTTAAAAGATTATCCTTGTAAATTCGTGAGGAAATCGACGTAAAGTGTTTAACATTATACAATATAAAACTAATGTAAATTCATATATAATTAAAGGGAACTCTGAAAGAGACTAGTCACTGTAGTCACCCTTGTCTTGGGTATTCTCAGTTTGAAGACTACCTCCCCTTGGACTAAAAGGTAAGACACCTCAATGTCAAAGTACTCTTATCTTGGTTGAGGTCGAAAAGGACCTAAGGGTCGACCGGTCACATTGACGTCTAAAGTCTAAATGGTTGAGATATTAGTGTATTCGGTTAAAGAATTTAGAGAGATTTTCATGTGTAGGATAACGAAGACAAGACATCTCTTAGATCTGTATATGTCTATAACCATGAGGTGTAAGAATCATAATCCTTAAGTGAAGCACGAGGAACTCGGTCTCTCAGAGTCACCCGAAGAGGATCTCGAGAGACACTGATACCATACCCCAATGGGCAAGAACGAAGACAAAGACTAACACAATTTGAGTCCTACTCTACAGCGACTATCTTTTTCACCATTTGTGACGGTTAAACCACCGTCAAACTTAAGATCATAAGAAGGGGTTGGGTTGACGATTATAAATAAAAAGTCCTACGAGTTTATCGAAGAGGAACGAAAGACGAGTCTAAAATGTCGACAGTAAAGTACCTTCTCTGTCTCGCTCGTTCAAATACAGTAGTAGTTCCCTCGATCTTGGACATAAAACCTTTAAAATAACTATGAGCCACTTTGTTTTATCAGTCTCCTGAAGAAGGAAGGTCAAAATCAACAGGTATGACAAAAGTTAAGACAGTCATTCCCTTCCCTAACTGAGATTGTCGTGAACGACCACCCAGATCTTTATCGACACTCCACCACCTTCGTGTGGTCTAATCGGTCATCCGAACACAAACTTAAACCTGTAATGATAATTTATGGTCATATTAAAATAAGATCCGACAATAAGAAATTAAAGTTAAAAGAAAAGACAATTTTACTTGTATCAGAAATTTTTTTACGTTTTCATTGAAAACTTTAATTGACATCTTTTGTTGTATAACAATAAACCCATCGTCTAATTACTTTCGATTGTAGAGAACACACGAATGACGCACACTGTGTTAACACTGTGATAAATTACACTAATCATATATAATCTCCCGATTGGTTCACCGAGTCACCATTTCTTAAATAGACGGTTATATTCTCTGGTCTATACGTCCACGTTAGGCACTCAGTCCTTCTAGGGGACCTCCTCCTTTATCGTTGGGTGAGGTCATAAGAACAGACCTCTTAGGAGTACCTGTCTCCTCGGACCACCCGATGTTGAGTACCCCAACTTTTCTCATCCTGTCCTGACTCTCTGACTCGTGATTCATATAATTGAATAAACTATAAGTGTTGTCGGTGTACTCTCTCCATGATCATGATGGAAAAAGAATGTTTGTTAACTTGGTGTTTTAACAATTAATCGAAAGGATTCCAGTGTATAAATTGTTGACAACCCGGTAACAAATTTGAGTTCGTTAGACTTAGATTTTTGACACGACAATTAACTACGTAGGGACTATCGAGTCAACCATTTTTTAGGTGGACGTTACGTGTTCTGGGACCAACCTAAGGACCCAAACCTTCTAGGGGACCTCTTCCCTTTTCGATGGGTGAGGTCATAAGAACGGACTTCTTAGGGTCCCTGTCTCCTCGAACCACCCGACACCAGATACCCCAGCTTGTCTCAGCCTGTGCTGACTGCTCTGAATCGTCATCGTCGTTGTCGTGTTTCTCAGCTTGTACTGACTCGCTGAACGTGAACCTGAACCTACATATATGATGTGACTCTTACTCGGAGTACCAAATAACGAAAGTACTTTATCAATTTTTCTTTCTCCCTAACTTAGTCAGACAAACCTTATAAAGTGATTTAATAAATTAGTGTTTCGTTTTTTCTTAAACTTTATTACCTCGAACTTAAGGAAGAAGATTATATCTCTTCATTGATCTCATTGAAACTTCCGGGGATGTCACAAATAAAAGAGTGGTTCTGAACTCTAATACCGCTAACGATCGGACATGATTTCTATACACGAGTGTTTTGAAACAGGGTTCTTTATTAGGTAAGTAAAGTGTATCTAGTTCGTCGTCGACGACTTTCGGTAGTAAAACGTCAAAGGTTCGTTAATTTTGAACAGAGGAACCTTTAACCGACAACAGTTCGTTCCAGAACAAGATGATGTCGGTGATCTCCCGAGTAATCTTTTGAAGGTCTATTAACATAATAATTTTATACTTGATATGTGGTTCAGTCAGTCATCGATTAACAAATTCACGAAGTCTTGGTAAAAGGGACTTCTCGTTCCACTAAATAGTCCCGTGTGCTCCAACAGAGGTCTCCAGGGTCGAAACAATCCGTTAACGACTACGAAGATAGAGTTAAAACGGAGTTCCAAAATTGTTAGAGTGTTGAATTGAGGACCTTCTCCGGAGACCCCCGTCCGAAGAATTGTTTCTTGTAACTCTATTTGAAATAAGTTTCAAATTTCGAAAGGGGTTCCTTTTCCTCAACCCATTGACTCGTGTTTTATGGTCAGTTACCATCTCAGTAATGATATCTTTTTCCTTCTGTGAAATCCTTTGGAGGTCCCACAAAATAAAAGAGATTCTCGGTGACTGAGGTCTTACTTACTCTTGATCTGAGACAATTATAGTTGAAAGAAATATAAGTACGTTGGTAAGTAAGTAAATAAGTGAGTCAAGTAAGTTAATCGATAAGACTATAGGACCTAGTAACAATATTATCGAAGGGTATATTTCAAGATTAATTTGGTTCAACTTATTATTAAATCCATTGTATTAACGTTTCTTACACAGAGTGGAACATCGTACCTTCGAAAAATGGTGAACTATGAAGATAAACGTCGTAAATTTTATTTAAACAGGTTCAAATATTATTTTAGAGGACGAAAAGATGTCAAAATGATGAGAAACACTTAGTGCCATACCTAAAAAGGACGACGATGACGATTCAGTGAAGTCAGCACAGGCTGAGACACGCTGAGGTATCTACCGTCGGGTGGTCCGAGGGAGTAGAAACCCTAAGAAGTCCGTTCTTGTGACCTCACCCAACGGTAAAGGAAGAGGTTACGTAGTTTCACTTTTCACTTTCACTTCAGTAAGTCAGTATAGGTTGAGAAACGCTGGGGTACCTGACGTCGGATGGTCCGAGGAGGTAGGTACGCTAAAAGGTCCGTTCTCATGACCTCACCCCACGGTAACGGAAGAGGAATCTAAAAAGGATAAACTTGTGTTAAATGACAATCCTAATGTCAGAAAAAAAAAAAAAATTACTGACCGGAACACCGGCCCCTAGAATCCAGGCCCTACTCCCTAGTTTGTGTGTGGGAGACGTCACCTTCACGTCTCAGAATTGGTGACCAGGCGGTCCCTTCAGGGTACTAATGTTAGAATACAAACTATAAATGATGATCTAACAGATATTTAAGAAAAATGGATCGAAACTTTCGATATATGTAAAATATAGATATATATTTTACGATGTATGTCTATAATGTTTGTATGTATGTATATCTATGTAAATTATTTTAACACATAAACCTCATAAAGTAATCCATTAAGGTTGAGTACTTTGTATATAATAGTGTTAATTCTTGGATGTTTTTCACTCTAAAACTCGATTCCTTCTTATTGAAGTCTATTTTTATCCTATCTCTATTACCTTTAATAGAGGATGACGATATCGTAGAAAAATAAAATTAAGTAGTAATTTAAGGGAACTATATCTTAAAGATACTGATGTAAACTTTACCAATTTAATTGGTAGCGATGAGGGAAGGGAGTTCAGGAGACAAAAAATACACGTAATTTATTTAATTATTGATTCCTCTATATATCTGTCTATATTTTGTTTAGTGAAACGACATGTAATCTTTAATCGTGTTACAACATTTAGTTGAAATAGGTTATTTTATTATTTTATTTAAAATTTTTCTTTAATTATTCACAAATAAACTTCCTTTACCTACCTACACCTTTTTTCTATATATAGAGTAACATATAGAAAGAAACCGGAACCTTCTTTTCGATACTGGTTTGATCTGATGTATAATTCTTCGTCTCTGTAATGAAACGACTTTTCCAGGTAGATCAGTCTCGATACCAAAAAGGTCATCAGAACATACCTACACTCTCAGCATGGTATTTCTTTCGGTTCACGGTTTCTTAACTACGAAAACTTGACACCACAACCTCTTCTGAGAAGTCTCAGGGAACCTGAAGTTCCTCTAGGTTGGTCAGGTAAGATTCTCTTTAGTAAGAACTTATAAGTAACCTTCCTGACTACGACTTCGACTTTGAGGTTATGAGACCGATGGACTACGCTTCTTGACTGAGTAACCTTTTCTGGAACCCCGACCCTTTCTAACTTCCGTCCACCTCTTCCCCTACTGTCTCCTACTCTACCAACCAACCGTAGCTACCTGTACTCAGACTTGTTCGAGACCCTCAACCACTACCTGTTCCTCCGGACCGCACAACGTCAGATACCCCAGCGTTTCTCAACCTGTGCTGACTCAATGACTTGACTTGAATGTAGAAAGGATATAAAATAAAAGATTTTATTTACAGATTACTGATGAGTTACTGATTTACTGATTTGATGTTACTGATTTGATGTAGGTATTAATTTATTTACTTACGTCCCGTCTTCATGTAATACGTTCCCACAAAAGTACAATAATTGACCGTGTCCTGTATTTGAAAATAGGGTAAGTTTCACCGTCTCTCGTGTAAAATTTCACCACAATTATAGTAGATTAAGTTTACCTTTAACAAAAAAAATTAAAATTGGACTAAATCAAATTTTTAATATTCAGTTTTTTCAGAATTTTAGATTTGACTGGAAACACAAAGGGGTGATCGGACCACACGTAAAGTTCTATATTTGTTTAAATCATAATCATCCCCGAAGGGTTCACCCCGATCACCGCTTCTTAGGAGGACGGTTATGTCCTCTGTATTCTCTGTGTCCAAGTCAGGGACCCTAACTCGGAGGAGTAATTAGAGTCTTGAGAAACTGAAGTAAATAAATAAAAATAAGTTTCACTGACAACTAATGGTTGAATTATATTCACTACACTATAGACGACCTGTAGTCTTTTATCTTTAAAATTTTTTCAGTTCAGAACTAAGAGGTGGGAGTTTATTAAGTAGTACATTTCTACTTTTGTTTATAACTAAAGTCTACAAATCTTATATTACACCATTTACGTTGTCAACTGTACTTTTCTACAGTGTTTCTGTATCTGCTCAGGATCTTTCTATAAAGTTTCCTCTACTGATTTCCTAAAATCCTAGAGTAGTACAATGTTGGGTGTGTAGATGGTTGATAGGATAGAAGCAAAGTTACGAACTAGAACCTTATTTGAGTATATTAATGATAAGAGAGAAAGAGGGTGATAAAAAGAAAAAGGTTTTAAAAATAATTACATATTAAATGTATATCATTGTTAGTGGGAAACTGATATATAAAGACACTAAAATTTGTTTGTAAACATCAGTACATCAGTATCGGTATAAGTTCGGTATCTTACTAGGGGACGTATACACGATTCAACGAAGACAGGACATACTGAGACTCTGGGGTACCTGACATCCAACGATCCGAGGAGACAGGTAACCTAAGAGGTCCGTTCTTATGACTCCACTCAATGGTACGGAAGGAGGTCCCCTAGAAGGACTGGGTCCTTAGCTTGGGGACAGAGAATACAAAGGATATAACTGTCCGTCCAAGAAATGGTGATCGTGGTGGACCCTTCGGGGATCTTTTGAGGATAGTGGGGGATTTTAACCGTATGTGGGGAAAGATCATTTAGGAGAGGGGGTTCGTCGGTGACACTGGTATTAGACAAAGACACGAATACCAAGGTCGAAAAGGTCTTTCATTAGTATATTTGTTAACATTTTCACCTTAGTTTATTATACATCAGGAAATGTGATGAAGAAAAAGTACAGAAACCGAGTTTTTTATTGAAGTCAAAGTCTGGTGTGGGAGATCTCGGTCGTGAGTGTAGAGATTCTCACTCTCATCTTTTGAAGACGAAAAAAGACACTGAAGATCGAGGGGTCTCATATATAAGAGGAAGGAATAAAGGTGGTGTGTGTGGTTTCGTCGTCAGAGAAGGTGAGTATAACGAGTCTTTTAGACCTCTTTTAAGGTGCTATTACATGAGACTATAGAAATATTTTATTACTTGAGTGAGAATGAAAAGTCACTAAACAGGAAACAAGGGTTAAAAAGGATAAAGGAAGACCTTAACAAAGTTTTAAATGGTAAAAAGAAATTGAATAGATACGAGAGAAGTAATAACCACCACGGGGGTGGAAGACAAAATGTCTTCTTGCATTCAGGAATCCACCGTAGTAAATTACCGTAAAAAGTATAAGAGTCGGTAGAAGATGTTTAAGAGAGTACAGCCGTAGTGGTTTATGTTAATAACAGTTCTTTATAACAAGTTGGTACTGTGACAACGATTAACGTTCCTTCACTAATGACCGGTATCCGTCCTTCAAAACCACATCATTACGTTCACTTTCGGACTAATGTCCTACGTCGTACTTACCTGTGTCGGATAGTATATCTCTGACAAGTATTTACGTCATGCGTCAGAAAGGGTACTGGAGAAAAGGTAAAGAAGTGTATACTACAACCTACTAACTGTAGTAGGATAGTTGAATAAGAATGAAGATATAAACCGACATTACATGAATGAACCTCTTTTTTTAACAAGTTTGTATAAATCGAACAGTACGTCATCGAAGGAATTCGGTGTCACGCAGATCTAGTCCTAAAGAGTCACCGTCGACGTAACTGTAAACCCCGACCTATTAAGAAATACAGACCTCAAAATATGTAACATCCTACAAATCGTCGTGGTGACCGGAGAAGGGTGATTTACAATCCTCGTAGGAGGGTTCGTTGACACTGTTGGTTTCTATGGAGGTCTGTAACGGTTTACAAGGATGTCTACTTTAGTGGGAGAGACGCGTAGTGACGAGATCTACCATGTTTCAAGACATAAAGGGTCAACGAGTACATCATTGACAACAAAACGTAAAACCCAATTGTCGCCATTAAGTTTCCGGTATAGTGGTAGTTTACTGACTAGTTGGTTGGGTGACCGAAGAAGGAGTGAGATCCGAGGACGGAAATCTTTTAAACTTTACCATTTGAGAAAAAGACAGGGGAAAATTTCTCTATATTTAGACCACGTGACTCTACTGGGTCTCCCTACCATGTCCCTTCCTCCTCCCTCCCCCCAAGTCCTACCCCTTGTACACATATGGACACCGTCTAGGTACAACTACATACCGTTTTGGTTACTTTATAACATTTCATTTTATTTATTTATTTATTTATTTTTAAGTTTATGTAATTTTTTTTTAGAAAAATTTTGAAGGATAGTAAAAAAGGGGAAAAAAGTCGTAGTGACACTTCGAACATCCAAGAGTCAAGAGACTGGTCCCTAACTTGGGTCCCGACGTCGTCACTTTCGGACCTTAGAATTGGTGATCCGGTGGTCCCTTGTAGGAAAGAACAGTCAAAATGTTGGGTCCTTACAGAAAGAGTCCCTACCCTCGGTAGTAAAACTTTATATTAACAGTTCCTTCTTTGGAAAGACTAGAGCATCATAGAGACCCTCTCGTTCTCAGATTGGAAGTGTCCTTAGTTAATGACGATCTCAATAATCTTTAATTATTTCACCGATCCAAATTCAAGTCCTAAATTCTTAGTCACATCATAATTGTCAATATCAAGAGTTTAAAGAATCATCGTAGTGTGTCTTGGTTAGGATTGACGTAAATCGATATGGTGTGTCAGAGAACCTTCCAGACTATTAGTTCGAACCTTCTATACTCGAGTCCTGTTACTGTGACAGGATCTTCCCTCATGGGACGATAGTGACGATCTGTCTGAGACGTAAAGGATGGTACCTACACCCCTTGTCCCAATTTCTGAGATGATGAAGGTGAGGGGTTTTGACTTACGGACCTGGTGATTGAAGAAATCTTTACCTACGGTGTATCAAGAACGAAGAGTGTAAAAACAAAAGAATCAATTTTAAAGTCCTACTTTATAGATTAGAGTCTTAGTTCCAGGATACAAATGCAAGATCGACTTTATTTGTAGTTCTTTCATTCAAAAACAAAAGACGGAACCCTCTATCACCATTCTCATCACACCCTTAAGGATGTTAAATACCGTAACAAGTTTCTACGAACCATAGACGTCACTCACAAATTGTGCTTATCTTTAACTTAGTCCAAATATCATCGGTGTGTTTACATTTTAGTATCTTTTTCCGATAACTCTTCACTCTCGATGAAAGTATTTCTCTTAATCGTTTTATAGTAAATCACATTTTGTAAAATCACAAAGAACCAATTTCCTTTGATATATTGTCTCATGTATAGGGTTCAATTAAACATTTAAAACATACTAACTTACGAGAGTTCTTGTTTACGTCACAAACGACTTGACTTACTTCTCCAATTTTTATTCTTATGTTCCGTTATTTTTATGAAACATTTAGTTTCTTATCAGGAGATGGATTTAGTGATGTCATTTTTTTTTTATGTTATAATGAATTGATCGAATTTATATATTTGTATTTAATTATTTTTAAACTTTCGTATCTTTACCTCTATTTTTACCTGTATGTAATATTAAGTCATCCGAGTAATTTATTATGTAGTTATTTTCTTTATAAAATATTTAATTGTATAAATCAACCATACATCGTATTTTTTATATTAAATGTGTAATAACGTCTACCTAACTTATTGATTGTTTTTTCTAAATTAATAAACAGTAAGTTCTGATAGGGACCATTGAATCTGACCAATTCGAAACAACGATGTTGCAAATCTTTGAGTATAGTTTAATATACTCTAACGTATCATTTCTTTTGATTTTATCATTTCAATTTCTCCCTGACTTTTTTACCAAAAACGACAACATTTTGTGTCTTAAGATTCCAAATATTTTGAAAAATGTATTACCTATTTCTTATTTTTATAAATTTTAATTTTCCTTATTATACTCTCGTTTTATTTTTAATATTATATAAATTATAGAAGTAGATAGTGTAATTTTTATTAATTTCAATTTTATAACGTCGATATTTCTAATTTTTAGAGATGTGATGGGTTACACACATATAAAATATATGAAAATACAAAGTCCGTGGACAATACTAAAGTCGGTGGATTATCTTAGAGAGACGTACAAACAACATATTTAAGTATTTAGTACCCTCTGTACATCTTGACTGTACCGGTATGTAAGGATTATCGGTGTATTTTACTAAATTGTAAAAATCTTTTGTTATGTCAGTGTATGGGTTTCGTCGAATTGTAAAGTGTACTCTGAGTCGTTAGAGTAAGGTACCTTAATACTTCTCATCTTTAAGTTAAAGATCGTACTTACTTATTAACCTTTTTTGTATATACATATTTTATCCACTTACTAATTTGTATAATACTATGCTTAAGGTAACTTAAGACACATAAGTTCTTTTAATATAATCACTTTGATGAATTTATACGTATTATTAACATATACAAACATAGTCGTACATTTGAGCCGTAAATTTTCTGTTTTTAAATTTACCTGTAAACCTTAATTTGTTAACCACTCACCTTGACACCTATTTAACAGTGACAAAAAGTGATAATAAAACAGATACGGTAAAAAGGTTTTCGCGATACAAACAACCATACTGGACTATACACAAACATAGACGTACAGATATACATAACCCTCCTTTTGCTTTCATCACCTGGATGTGATCTTATAATATATATTAACAAATAAAAGAGAATTAAACTTTCTTATTGTTTTTCAGAATAAAGTCACAGATTTTTTCACTTCTACAGTTTGATTCGTAAAAGTAATACTAATACCAATATCATAAACCGAATCGTTGTCCTTTTTTTCACAACAAAAAGGAGTTGTAGTGATATATGTATAATGTACGTACGAGTCAACGAGTCAACACAGACTGAGAAACCGTCATAAATGGTAAATATATATTACCTAAGGTCAATAATTTATACGAGGAACACACATTATAACCTGCCGGTAGCTGTTGTCCTGTTTTTACAAAAAATGAACCACTTAAGTGGTGGGATGTCATTGAAAGAATTTCGAGGGAAGTACCGAAGTAAGGAGTTCGACATCTAGTATCCCAAGTCGCAACCCCCGTGATGACATATTTCCTATCTATACTATTACAGTCTTCGTCAACCTCTTAGACTTCAACCAAAATCCTTGAGTTTTTACGGCCACCTTTCTTTTTTACTATGTTGTTTCTCCACCCCATCCGTCCATCTCTTTCGGAACCTCGCAGGGAGTCATCTCCCATAAGAATTTTGGCACCTTTTCTACTCGCATATCCTTTCTTGTTACCTCTACTTCGTCTACTTGCGGTCGTGTCAGTACTTTCGCCGGTGAGGTTAGTGCGGATCCATTAGTGACCTCGTCCTCTCGAAGTCGTTAACCCCCTATAGTGTCTTCTTGACCACCTAATAAAACCGGGATGTCTTACACTACCTCTTACACCGTCGACATATGTTCTAAGGTCTCTACGGTGGTGAGTCGGTATGTCGATAGTATCGGGCGAATGTCCGAGACCCTAGGTATTACTGAAGCGTCACGTCACTCTCCGTTTACCGCCGTATCGCTAGCATTCTGTAGTGACACTCTTACCGGTGGAGTTGGGTCCGGTTTCTGCACTTCTTCTTTTGGACTTCGTACGTGACTGGCACCCGTTATATCGGTAACGGACAGTCACTCAAAAGTTACCTGACCCCCTGGCACTGTCTTTACTTCCTCTCCAGGTCGTCGCTTTCCACAAAGTTCTTCATTATGTGACCCCAAACCTCTACAGCCAGGTCTCAACACTACCGCTATTAGTCCTCCAAAAGACGATTACAGTTCATATAATTGTTCTTTTCGTTACGCACATTCTAGACGTCGCGTGCCAACAACCTTTTGTGGTACTCCTCCTTAGGCGAGTAACACCAATGTAAACGGTATTGGTAAAACTTCCATGTTTAACACAACCGTCGACCTTCTATTTTTCCTACCTCCTTTACGTCATCTCTCTACAAGTTTATAAGTAAATAAGTAGTTACGAAGAAAGTTGTTAATTAAAAACTCATGGACAGTAAGTAGTCGAGACGGGATCTACAACCCCTGAGTTTCCACCTCTATACATATAGAACACACGTCCCTCGAATGTCTTTTGTTTTCATTTGGACTCACGTCTACACTAGTCTCAGTGACCAGGATAGTGTCTTTTTACCAACGTAAAGGCGGTGATTTTTGTGACAAGGTAGAGGTGTTTCACTTTGAACAACGAAACGAAATTCAGTTCTTGTCTTTAATTCACTGGTCAAGAATTAATCCCCAAAGTGTTTTAACCTATCTAATATAACGAGATAAAATCATAAGACTTCCCGGGAAATCTCCTTAACACCAACCTACCCTACTATAGATTCCAAGAAGGGACCGTTCGGTAAGATTATTTCTCTTTCAAGGATATTGACACTCCGGTTGTTGGTTTAATATGTCACAATGACGGAAAGGTCGATTGTAAAATAAATTATTTGTGCAGAACTTTAGTTCTTGTTTTTTCGAAAATGCTTCCTTAATGAATGTAAAGTGTTAGTCTAAATCACGAATTAGACAGATCCCGAAGAAGACCATGAATTGCCAAAAGAGAGACTTTAAAGTAAAGTAAAGAAAAGTGTAACAGAAGTCGATTTCAGTAAGTCATACATAACTGATAAATGATGTACGTTTCCGTAAACGTCTCTTCTCCTTCTTTCTCACTAACGAGACTCAACCGAAAGATACACCTTCCTTTTGAAAGTTTTTGGGTTATATGTTGAAGTCTTTTTGTGAGGTTTTTCCATATTTCACTAGATGTTAAGTCTTTTCTTTATTTACTTCAAAATCCGGTAACATATCACAAAACCCGAAACGTCCTACCTCTATTTGTTTTCAAGAGGTAAGTAATTTTATATGGAGTCATATACTCTTGACTGGTCAGTAAATCAATATTCGGAGAGTATAAGGAATTAAAAAAGTAGACGGACACTCAAGATCCGTCGTCGACCCCCTTTTTTTTATTTTACTTTTTGACGACTTACTTTGTTAGAGAAACTCAAAATAAGACTTGGTACGCGTTTTAACTCCCGTTCTTCCTTTCTCAACAGTCTCCTCTGTACTCCCTCTGTCTTATTTAGACTTGATACTTGTCCTTTCAAACTGTAATCTCTTCTCTTTTTCTTTCATTTACTCTTTCCGATAACTTGATTGTTTTCGGAGAGTCTGACTACTCTTTACCCCCACCCCACTACTAGATTTATTCTAAAAGAATTTATACTAATCGCTTAATCTATACTAATTGTCTACACTTTAGAGTGGTCTTTAAAAAAACACACACACAGAGTAATTAATTCCAAGAACCTTTAGTTGGAGACACTTCTTACTTGAGTTGTAGACGGGGGGAGGAAGATGGTCGTCCCCAGTCATCATAATCTAAATGTTAAAATGTAATTTAAATTTAAAAATTTGAAAACAAAACCGACGGTTTAANCTTTCTTAAGGGCCGTAAGGGCAGTGTAGAGTTCTCCTCCGCGAGAGGTGTCCTTTCCGCTCTCCTTGAGGTCCCAGCACGGTGTAAGGGTCTCAAGGGGTCTACAGAGTGAGGTAAGGTCCCTTTGGACAAAAGGGACGTGACGGAGCAGAAAGTTCGGCTCCTAGCTGAGTGTGGTGCCAACGTGCACCCTGTCGGGACACCCTTTCGGAGCACCCTTTCGGAGCACCCTTTCGTAGCTCCCTTTCGGGGACTAGGGAACTAGGTGGTCTTCCCTTTGGACTGTGACGACGAAGTCGAGCCCTCCTTTCGCGTGCACGTACGGGGTGAGCTCTGCTCCTGACTAAGGTGATCCCTTGGAGGTCTTCATGGGGTTCTAGGTAAAGTCGTGACCTCTCCTTAGAAGTCCAAGGCTGTGACTGAGGTGTGTTCCAGAATCCGGGTCCGTAGCTGCCCTCTCCTTAGGGCTCTCCAGGGGCTCGTTGTGCGTACCCCTGACCGGAAGGACTCCGGTGGTCTCGCCTAGGGACTCCAGGGGCAGCATTCAGCTCTCGTGGACGGCGTTGAGCTCTTTTAGGTCCTCCAAGAGGTCAGGTCCGCTCTACTCCGGGCAAAGGAGACTCTGCAGAGCTCGGATTAGTGTAGATTGTAGACCTTGAAGGTTACCCAGGAAGTGTGGGAACGACGTTGAGTTCTTCAAGGGGTTGTATGGGCAGAGGTGAGCTCTCCTTCGTGCTCTCAGGGCGGGTATAGGTCTCCTCGGGGCAAAGGTGGAGAATCGAGCTCTCCAAACTAGGAAAGGGACGCACCAGCCCTTTCTTAAGCGTCGCAAGGGCAGCGTAGAGTTCTTCTCCGCGAGAGGTCTCCTTTCCGCTCTCCTTGAGGTACCAGCACGGTGGTAAGGGTTTGAGGGGGTCTACAGAGTCAGGTAAGGTCCCTTTGGACAAAAGGGACGTGACGGAGCTGAAAGTTCGGCTCCTAGCTGAGTGTGGTGTCACCGTGCACCCTGTCGGGACACCCTTTCGGAGCTCCCTTTCGGCCCTCCCTTTCGGTGTCTAGGGAACTAGGTGGGCTTCCCTTAGCACTGTGACGACGATGTCGAGCCCTCCTTTCGCGTGCACGTACCGGGGTGAGCTCTACTCCTGACTGAGGTGACCCCTCTGAGGTCTTCATGGGGTTCTAGGTACAGTCGTGACCTCTCCTTACGAGTCAAAGGCCGTGGCTGAGGTGTGTTCCAGAATCTGGGGCCTTAGATTCTCTCTCCTTAGGGCTCTCCGGGGTCTCGTTAAACGTACCCCTGACCGGAAAGGACTCCGGTGGTCTCGCCCAGGGACTCCAGGGGTAGCATTCAGCTCTCGTGGACGGGGTTGAGCTCTTTTAGGTCCTCCAAGAGGTCAGGTCCGCTCTACTCCGGGTAAAGGCGACTCCGTTGTTCCCCCATTAGTGTGAATTTGAGACCTTGAAGGTTTCCCAGGAAGTGTGAGAACGACGTTAAGTTCTTCAAGGGACTGTATGGGCAGAGGTGAGTTCTCCTTGGGTTTACAGGGCGGTTATAGGTCTCACCGGGGCAAAGACGGACGATCGAGCTCTCCTCCCTAGGAAAGGGACGGACCAGCCCTTTCATAAGGATCGCAAGGACAGAGTAGAGTTCTCATCCGCGAGAGGTGTCCTTTCCGCTCTCCTTGAGGTCATAGTCAGGGGTAAGGGTCTCAGGGGGTCTACAGAGTCACGTAAGGTCCCTTTCGACAAAAGGGACGTGACGGAGCTGAAAGTTCGGCTCCTAGCTGAGTATGGTGCCACCGTGCACCCTGTCGGGACACCCTTTCGGAGCACCCTTTCCGAGCACCCTTTCGGAGCTCCCTTTCGGGGACTAGGGAACTAGGTACGCTTCCCTTCGCACTGTGACGACGATGTCGAGCCCTCCTTTCGCGTGCACGTACGGGGGTGAGCTCTGCTCCTGACTGAGGGGTCCCCTCTGAGGTCTTCATGGGGTTCTATTTACAGTCGTGACCTCTCCTTACGAGTCCAAGGCCGTGGGTGAGGTGTGTTCTAGAATCCGGGGCCGTAGCTGCCCTCTCCTTAGGGCTCTCCGGGCACTCGATGAGCGTACCCCTGACCGGAAAGGACTCCGGTGGTCTCGCCCAGGGACTCCAGGCGCAGAATTTAGCTCTCGTGGACGGCGTTGAGCTCTTTTAGGTCCTCCAGGGGGGGAAGTTCGATCTACTCCGGGTAAAGGGGACTCCGCAGAGCTCCGATTAGTGTGGATTGGAGACATTGAAAGTTTCCCAGGAAGTGTGGGAACGACGTTGAGTTCTTCTAGGGGCTGTATGGGCAGAGGTGAGCTGTCCTTCGTGCTCTCAGGGCGGTTTAGGTCTCCTCGGGGCAAAGGCGGAGGATCGAGCTNCATTCCTGTATCTAAATGACAAAATTTTCGATGTGTCGTAAGACGACTTCCGATAGAGTAATCTCATATTATCATCTTATGCAAATAAAAATGTCTACTATGTTTTTGTGCATAAGCTGAATCGTACGTGCGTGCACCTCTTTGTTTAGTAAACGTTACTCATCTTCGTTTATGCCTAGTCCGTTACCGTGGGGTGAGGTCATGAGAACAGACCGTTTAGGGTACCTGCCTCCTCGGACCACCCGACGTCAGGTACCCCAGCACTTCTCAACCTGTGATGACTCGCTGAAGTGAAAGTGAAAAGTGAAAGTATGTAACCTCTTCCTTTACCGTTGGGTGAGGTCACAAGAACGGACCTCTTAGGGTCCCTGCCCCCTCGGACCACCCGACGGCAGAGACCCCAACGTGTCTCAGCCTGTACTGACTTCGCTGAATCGTCGTCGTCTTCGTTGAATCTTCGTCGTCGTCGGCTCCTTTTATTCACTCGAACCTTAGTCTGTTTATATTGAAACTTAGTGATAAATGATAAGAACCTCTTCAGAGTTCTTTAATTAGACAAGATTTAAATCACAGGATTAACTATCTTACCCCGTATCCATCTTGTCCAGACGACGGCGACGACGACGATTCAGCGAAGTCAACACAGGCTGAGACACGCTGGAGTATCTGCCGTCGGGTAGTCCGAGGGGGCAGGGACCCTAAGAGGTCCGTTCTTGTGACCTCACCTGACGGTAAAGTAAGAGGTCAGTCCTTCGTTGTTAATCTTGACCTGTACCTTGTTTTCTGACCAAGGTTTATCCTTTTCCTCATGGAGTTCCGACATATAACAGTGGAACGAATAAATTGAAGATACGTCTCATGTAGTAGTCTTTGCGATCCGACCTTCTTCGTGTTCGACCTTAGTTCAAACGGCCCTCTTTATAGTTATTGAAGTCTATACGTTTATTGTGGTGGGAATACCGTCTTTCACTTCTCCTTGATTTCTCGGAGAACTACTTTCACTTTCACCTCTCACTTTTTCAACCGAATTTCGAATTGTAAGTCTTTTGATTCTAGTACCGTAGACCAGGGTAGTGAAGTACCCTTTATCTATCTCTTCGTCACCTTTGTTACAGTCTGAAACCAAAAAACCCGAGGTTTTAGTGACGTATACCACTGACGTCGGTACTTTAATTTTCTGTGAATAAGGAACCTTCCTTTCGATACTGGTTGGATCTACCGTATAACTTTTCGTGTCTGTAATGAAACGGTTGTTTCCAGGTAGATCAGTTCCGATACCAAAAAGGTCACCAGTACATACCTACACTCTCAACCTGACACTTCTTTCGACTCACGGCTTCTTAACTAGGAAAACTTGACACCACAACCTCTTCTGAGAACTCTCACGGAACCTGACGTTCCTCTCGGTTGGTCAGGTAAGACTTCCTCTAGTCGGGACCCTAAAGAAACCTTCCTTACTACGATTTCGACTTTGAGGTCATGAAACCGGTACAGTACGCTTCTCAACTGAGTGACCTTTTCTGCGACTACGACCCTCCCTGAACCCCGTCCTGCTTTTCCCCTGCTGTCTCCTACTCTACCGACCTACCGTAGTGGCTGAGCTACCTACTCTCAAACTCACTTGAGTCCCTCAACCACTACCTGTCCCTCCGGACCGCACGACGTCAAGGACCCCAACGTCTCAGCCTGTGTTGACTCGCTGACTTGACTTGACTCTTGTCAACGAACTATTTTAATTTTCTTTTTACACATATGACATGGACTGTAAATAATCTCTGACTTATTTATCCATACCCCTTTCGATATGTATTTTCCTTCCCTTTTAATATACCCATGAATTACGTGTATTCTTTGGACCTCCAGATAACCTTAAGTGTATTATGTGGTGTCTATATGATAGAGTACTTGTGTTAGTTGAATACACCGTCGTCAGACCTTAGATAAACAATTTTCGGTTGAAGTAAAAACAGTTCGGAAAGATAAAAAATAACCCCATATCGAGTAATTGTTTGTTACAGCACTATCAAAGTCCACTTGTTGCTTCCCTGAGTCCATATGCGTATATAGATATTTTCGGTCGACATTTAACACGAGTGGTACAGGGTCTGAGTAATGGAAAAGAGAAAATAAAGTCTTTTTTCAGGATATTCTACGGATTTTTATTTTTAACTTAAACATCTTTCTTTCGGTTATAGGGATTTTGGTATTGTAGAATTTAAGACTTCTTAATACAAAACTCTTCTGATATTTCTTGTCTTTTCAATCCTCCCTCAAGGCCTTTCTTTAGTCTACAAAAGGACGATGTTAGACTTTGTATTATTGTCATGGAAAATAAACATACCATGAAATCTCAAATTTTTACCGAAAATTTACGTAGAAAGAGACTCATTTAAGAAGAAAACTGTCATAGAAGGAGTCTCGACGGAAGTACCGAAGTAAGGCATTTGATATCTATTGACCTAACTCGCAACCTCCATAGTGTCATATCTTTTACCTCTTGTACTCTAGGTATCGACTGACCCTTAGTCTTCCCCCGGAATCTTTGAGTTTCGGACGTCGACTCTCCTTCTTCCACTGATGTTTATCCACCCCATCCGTCCATCTCTTCTGAAACCAAGAAGGGAGTCGACTACCTTAAGAGTCGTGACGTCTCTTCTACGCTTACATCCTTTCGTGTTATCTCCAGTTTGTCTATTTACGACAACTCCAACACTTACGTCGGTGACGTTAGAGTAATTACTTAAGTATTCTCGTCCGATCAAAGTCGTAGACTCCTTGTAGTGTCTTCTTAACCACTTACTGAGAGAGGGGTGTCTCACCATACCTCTTCAATTGTCGACACACGTACTCGGGTCTCTCCGGGGGTCGTTGGGTGTGTCGATAGTGACGTACGGATGTCCGTGTCCCCAGGTATTACCAGAGTATAACGTCACCAACTGTCTACCGATGTATGGCTAGTATTCTGTAGTGACACTCCTACCGGTGAAGACTGCTCCGGTCTCGATACTTTTTCTTGTGAACTTCTTACGTGACTGGTTCCCTTTACATTGGTAACAAGTATTCACTTAAACGCTACCTGACCCCCTGACACTGTCTCTACTTTGTGTCCAGGTCTTCTCTCTCCACGAAGTTCTTCATTATGTACCCCCTTACCTCCACTACCAGGTTCCATCAATACCACTATTACTCCTCCAACGGACAGTTCCGGTCGTCCATACAGTGGTTTTTGTCGTCACGTACATTTTAGACTTCGAATGCCAGTCGTCTTTTGGGGTACTCCTCCTTAGGTGAGCGACTCCAGTCCAACCGGTACTAGTGAGACTTCCATCGACCCTACTGAGACAAATCCTTCGGTTCCTTGTCGTCCTTTCTTACATACTATAACTATATCGATAATCAGTTCATTGATTCACATGAGTCGTTCCTCGATGATTTTAGTTCTGTTTAAATAGAAGTACCCTTACACCGTTGTAAATTAAGTCTTTTTAGAAGTCGGGAAAAAGTTTTTAACTTGAAGACTTACACTAGTTGTCGAAATGTATCCAATTTTTTTCAATACTCTTAAAAGACCTCTCTATTATTCGTCTATTTCAGAACTTCCAACTACTTACACGTCTACTTTCTATTTAAAAGGATAAAAAACTTTGCCTATTGTCACTGTCCCTCTACTAACCCTCTTCTTTACTCAAGACTACCCTCTTCGGGTCAACCTCCACACGGTTGGTATTTCAACCTATACTCCTAAACCTTGAGTCATCTGATACCGTCACGAACTTTGTGGCGGTTAAGTCATTCTCACGAGAATGTTCTTATGAAAACTCAATTTTGTGTCTACCTTTTCTCCAGACTCCTATCTGAAAATCTATGGTAGTTTAAATTTATCTACATCTCTTCTCCTGACTCAGTCTGACTTTTTCTTATAAATGTCTTCTTCTTGTGGACATTCCTCATTGTAGTATCTCGGTTACCTTCTGTCTACAAAATTTTCTTTTTTTTTTATTACATGTTAAAAACGGTTCAACGAAGTCAACACAGACTGAGAAACACTAGGACACCTGACATCAGATGGTCCAAGGAGACAGATTCCCTAAGAGGTCCGTTCTTATGACCTCACCCAACGGTACAGGAAGAGGTCCCCTAGAAGGGTTGGGTCCCTAGTTTGGACGTAGAGGACGTGGAGGACGTAACGTCCGTCTAAAAAAAATGGTGACTCGGTGGTCTCTTCGGGGGTACATGTCATCTAAGTAATTACAATCTTTCCTTCACATTTTATTGTTATTTTCATAACTTAAATGGTAACACTCCCAGTAAACACCTAAACGATCTTCGTAAACCCTCCTGATTACCCATGTTTTCGTACTTTTTGCGCCAAAATTACTTGCGTACATTCTTAATTTCTAAAATTTTAAATTTTTTATTTTTTGATTTTTTTTTATTTTTGTTTACTTTACACTTTCCTTTATATTTTTAAAACCTCATGTGGATATTTTACAAAGTATTTTATATCTCTTCAAAGTGAGTGGTCTCGACTAGAAGCAGTCATCCTTGGTTAGAGAAAATTAGGATTTTAACTTGTAGAAATAAGATCTTAACTCGACCACCGAACTAGAAACATTAAAAGTACATTCCTTTTCTGACTCTACAAAAGTACATTCTAATTTGTCACTCGTATCTGGGTCTCTGTAAAATTGAAAGGTGACTCGCGAACTATGGGTACTCGGATACCTGTCGGGTACTTCAGTCACGACGGAACCGTGATCCCTTGTTTGAACAAGTCGCACCAACTACAAAGTGCATTTGTGATACTCAAGTTCGTACCCTGAAGTACCTGGACAGGGAGTTCCTGACGAAGTCACTTTTCATCAATTAATAGTAGACCCAACTTGACTTAGAATCTAAGACGTAAGGTCTCTCACTTTTTATATGTTGTATATAGTAAATAAAAGATATCATATTCAAGTCTGAATTCAAAGAGATCATTTTTACTAGTTAAAATTGAAATGACCAGTGGGTACTTCAGTACGTACAAACATACCTGGAGTAAATTTTTCTCTTACAAATCATTAACAATGTATTTGTGTATGTTTTAATGTCTTAGTTTCCTTTAATCTCAATTTTCTGCTGAAGACACAGTGACTCAGATCCGAAGTAAGTTTATGACATAGAAAAGATTTTATTGAGACTTGGACTAGTAGGTGAGTGGTAAAATTGTTATCCGATGGTGTCTACCCGTTATATAGGGTTTTACTTACATAAGACAAAAGTTTAGGATACTGTTACCCTTTCCGTAAATTTTTTTTTTAGCACCATGGTTGTAACTTGTACTACTCTAGATGGAAAATTTGTTATTCTATTTTTAAAAATACACAAATTAGAAAGTAGATGAGGATGTATAATTTTTCTTTCGTTTTATTACGATAAACGTCTTTATACTACCTGGATCTCTAAAAATATGATTCATTGAGTCTCTTACTTTTTATAGTATACTATAGTGAGTATACATCTTAAAGTAAAAATTTTCTATTATTTACCTGTATAGATGTTTTGTCTTTGTATGAATATCCATGGCTTTCGTTTAAACACCAATGGTTTCCCCTTTACAACGTCCCTCCCAATTTAGTCTTAAGATATGAAAAGAAATCATAAAGGAACAAAGATGAAATACACCCAAGTAAAACAAAGAGAAAAAATCAAAAAGTAAATTCCATTTTAAAATCTAATAACTGAGTTCTAGAAATAAGAAAAAAATTTTACTTGTGAATTATTATTCATAATGGGAAATTCGTGACGTAGGGTGTTTAAAACTATACACCGTAAAAATAAAAGTGAATGAAGGGTTATGATAGATTAAAGGAAACTAAAAGAGAAACTAGGTACCTAATGAATCTCCTTATAATGAATCCAAAGTTTCCGAACCTATAAGACAATAGAAAGACAACGACTAAAGATCAAATTAAAGTAATACCAGACTCTTGTACAGTGTCTATCTATTCACTCCTTAAATTCTGGACTTTAGAGTAAGTGGAAAATCAAAGTTCCTAAACGACTGAATCTTGGATCACGACACACTAACTCTTCTTTCTGGATTGATAGGGGAGATAAAAAGGAAGACTTATGGTTCCTAATTTTATGATCTTGAACAAATTGTACAAAGAAAAAAGAAGACGATGAGGAATTAGATCTTTTAATTTCATTGATCATTCTAACTAAGTACATCTTAATAACGGTATTCACTCACCAGGGTTCCGATACCAGGTTACATCAATAATTGACTTTTAAAGGGGGTCTTAAATCAAATACTTTTTAGGTTCATAAACACCATTTTTCTCACTATTTCAAAGTCAACCTATGTAAATATAATCAGCACGGTAGAAAAACATGTTCAAGTTGATTACATTCTTTATACTGAAATTTGGACGAGCGACCAAACGCAAGAGATATATTGTGACAGTGGTTAGTTCGACATCTAAAGCTTTCTTTAAATCTCTAAAATTTAAAATATTAAGATCGAGTCTGTTAGTACACGACCGATTACAAATATATGTCCTGATAACAACATTCCCCGTCGTACTTGTTTTCACCGAATATAAAGATCATTAAAATGTACTAAGTATTATCCTTATGACTATAAAATGGATTGACGTTATAAATGACGTCCATAGTCAAAATTCGTAAAAAAAAAATGTTAAAATAAATTTATTATGTTAAAGAATGTAAACCCTAAAATACACATACCATGAATATAATCAGTTTCATTGTATCCAAAACGACGTCATTATTTAGTTAAGGTTTAGGGTCACTAAAATTTGTTTTATGAACCCGAAGGGAGCATCGAGTTAGCCATTTCTTAGACGAACGTTACGTCCTCTGTACCCAATCTAAGGACCCAAGCTAAAGACCCAGTCCTTCTAGGGTACCTCTTCCTTTACCGGTAGGTGAGGTCATAGGAACGGACCTTTTAGGGTACCTGTCTCCTCGGACCA
Source organism: Capra ibex (assembly GCA_006410555.1). Taxonomy (NCBI): domain Eukaryota; kingdom Metazoa; phylum Chordata; class Mammalia; order Artiodactyla; family Bovidae; genus Capra; species Capra ibex. The sequence continues at coordinate 17,534,524 of SJYO01000647.1, read as the reverse complement.
CCCGATGTCAGGTACCCCAGTGTTCTCAACCTGTGCTGAATCACTGATTTGGTGGTGGTGGTGACATAAAGAATACGTGTATTTTAGACTGAACCCTTCAACTACGAATGAAGAAAGGTTATTAACCCTCTAGGTCTAAAATAGATAGAACCCTAGGTCAGTAGAGTTTTATACCGAATCTGCTTCTTACGTTCTTCATCCTTTTTAACAAAAAAATAAAAATAAAAATTTAAAATAAAAATGAAATAAAATGAAATGTTATGACATAACCAAAACGGTATGTAACTGTACTTAGGTGGTACCCACATATGTTCGAGGGTTAGGACTTACGGGGAGGGTGGAGGGTGGGGTATAGTAGAGAGACCCAGTAGGGGTACGTGGTCGGGGTTCGTAGGATATAGGACATAACTTGTATCTGACCGTGAAGCAAAGAATGTACTATCATATGTACAAAGTTACAGTAAGAGGGCTTAGTAGGGTGGGAGAGGAGAGGGAGTCTCAGGTTTTCAGACAAGATATGTAGACACAGAGAAAACGACAGAGCGTATGTCCCAGTAGTAATGGTAGAAAGATTTAAGGTATATATACACAGTCATATGACATAACCACAAAAAGAAAGACCGAATGAAGTGAGACATATTAGTCGAGGGCAAAGTAGGTAGAGTAATCTTGACTAAGTTTACATAACAAAAATTACCGACTCATTATAAGGTAACACATATACATGGTGTCGAAAGAATAGGTAAGTAGACGACTACTTGTAGATCCATCAAAGGTACAGGACCGATAATAATTGTCACGACACTACTTGTAACCCCATGTACACAGAGAAAGTTAAGACCAAAGGAACCACACATACGGGTCGTCACCTAATTTCTAGATTTACATTCTGGTCTTTGATATTTTGAGGATCTCCTTTTGTATCCGTTTTGTGAGAGTCTGTATTTAGTGTCGTCCTAGGAGATACTAGGTGGAGGGTCTTAAGACCTTTATTTTCGTTTTTATTTGTTTACCCTAGATTAATTTTAATTTTCGAAGACGTGTTGTTTCCTTTTATATTCGTTCCACTTTTCTGTCGGAAGACTTACCCTCTTTTGTTATCGTTTACTTCGTTGACTGTTTGTTGATTAGAGTTTTTATATGTTCGTTGAATACGTCGAGTTGAGGTCTTTTTATTTGCTGGGTTAGTTTTTTACCCGGTTTCTTGATTTATCCGTCAAGAGGTTTCTTCTGAATGCCTACCGATTGTTTGTGTACTTTTCTACGAGTTGTAGTGAGTAATAGTCTCTTTACGTTTAGTTCTGGTGTTTACTCCATGGTAAAGTGTGGTCAGTCTTACCGACGCTAGGTTTTCAGATGTTCGTTATTTACGACCTCTCCTACACCTCTTTTCCCTTGGGGGAATGTGACAACCACCCTTACGTTTGATCATGTCGGTGATACCTTTTGTCACACCTCTAAGGAATTTTTTTAACAAAAAAATTTTTGACAGTTAGGTCTTTTCTGTACATAGACAATCTGAGTGTAAAATAAAAGGACTTAATACACCAGGGTTTCCTTAATCTTCCATCTACAATTTTACCCTATATAGTGTGTACCATCCTTTCTCCTTAGACACCACGGCGTAATAGGTTGTGAACTAAACAAAAATTGTAGCAACCCTTAAAAGATCACGAGGAGATTATTTATCTGTGATCTGAAACAAAACTTCATCTATTAAAATGGAACAACTGATACGAAGTGATGACGAGAAAGATATAGTGTTTTATAAAAAGTCAAATTGCTGAATGACTATAAATATTTTAAATGATTATATTTTAAATTATTTAAATGACTACAAAATCATTATGAACATTTATATAAATTTAAAAAAGTAATTAACACAAAAGTTGTAACGTGATATAAATAAATGGACGAACTGTCATGGACATGACATTAAGTAAATTGACATAAAATTATATATTTTAAGATTTTATAGTCTATAGTAAATACATTTTTATAGTTTTTAAGTCTTAAAAAATTCAGAGTTCCAAAATGAGACCATACAGCCATTATGATTTCCATTTAGCTTTGTATGACAATCCTAAACCCTCCCGTATAGCCTTCGTTGGAGGCTGTCGTCGTGATTGAAAAAAACACCAGGGTACAAAAACGAATTTTTGCATACGTTGAAGGTGTCGTATTATCTAGGTACAAACAAGGTTATGTTTTATCATCAAGGTTACAAGTAAATAAATTTAAAATAGATCTGACAGTTCGTTTTGATTATTTGAGTTCTTCTACATCGTAAAAATAAATTATTCGAGTTTATGGAAGACTCTTCATGTTGTATGTTCGAGACTATTTATGAGACGAAATAGTTCTTACTTATTTAATTATAATATTTGTAAAAATTATATTTATAATCGTATCTATAATATAATAATTATATCACTATACTTCAGGACACATTTTTAACTAGTACTTAACACTGTTTGTGACAATAGTTTAAAAAAATTTCAAATCATACGAAAAGGTGTAATACAATCTTAACTCCTTTGTCTAAAAGAAAGAGATTATATCGACGACGACGACGACGATTCAGCGAAGTCAGTACAGACTGAGACACGCTGGGGTATCTGGCGTCGGGTGGTCCGAGGGAGAAGGAACCCTAAGAGTTCCGTTCTTGTGACCTCACCCAACGGCAAAGGGAGAGGTTACGTAGTTTCACTTTTCACTTTCACTTCAGAGTGTCAGTACAGGCTGAGAATCGCTGGGGTACCTGACGTCGGATGTCCGAGGAGGCAGGTACCCTAAAAGGTCCGTTCTCATGACCTCACCCAACGGTAACGGAAAAGGCGATTATCTCGATCCTTGGAAGTAAAGAAATTTTAGGTAAAGGAAGATAAAACCGAAGTAGACAGAGGGTCAACCTGGTGTCTTTCGCCTTCACAAGTGACTTGAATTGACTGTGTTTCATCTAGAAACGTGACAAGAAAAATCCTCCTCTTACCTCCCAACGTCACCTTTTTTTCTCTTTTTCCTTGTCAAGATCTAAGTTAGTACAACCCACGTAAATGATTTGTAAATAGGACAGGTTTCGTGCTTTCTCTTTAGACGTCTTTAGACTCTCTAATGTTTATACTTACAATATGCCCGAACCCTTCCTAAATATAACTTTCCGTTACTCAACTATTTCACAAGTTTATCTTGGGTGGACTCTCTTCCTGTGGAGTACACTAACCGCAATTGGTCACTAAAGTCTTTTTGTTTAAGATTTACGTCAGTTTATATGACTCATCCTTTTGCGGTTCTAAGAATGACGATACACCCCTCTTTTCTCTTTAAGTATCCTTTATAAGGTAATATACTCCACTAGAGCTAAATGACCTTATAAAATAGAAACCCTCCCTCTTAAAAACGTATAAAATTAATGTAGGATAGAAGTCATAAACTTAAGTTTTAAAATGTACTAAAAACCGTCACAGCTTACGTGTATCTAACAATAACAAGAATCAGTATATGGTTAAATTAAGTCTAAGGTCTTAAGTATGGTAGGTCACATAAATAAGAGGTTTTAATTCCTTAGACTACTTTGTGACTACCTAAAACTCTTTAAGTACAAATAATTCTGGAATCTCTAATGAAATATTTCCCTGACACTAAGTAATGAAACTTTATTGATCTCCTGATTTTATTCATTTTTACCAATTTACTAAAACCTTTCCTACTCAAATATTTCTTTCAAACCCATACACACGATCTTTTCTCTCTAACCGTCTTTAAGATGACTAGGAGTCTTATTATGAGACATTACTGAGTATACCCTTTTCTTAATACATGTCAAGATACTTAAATCTTAATTTTAAATCTTAATTTAAACAAAATATCCGGTGTCTTGATATCATAATGTATAATTTAAATTTCAAACGATTCTTTCCGTTAAAGTTCGTGGAAACTTAATTCCGTTCACAATTACAGGGATAAACCACCGTTTTTTGATATCAGTTTCTATTACTTACCAAAAGGGGTTTTCCGTGCGTATACAAATAGTGAAATAGATACCCCGATTTATATGAGTAATTACTTCTTTTTCTTTTTCTAAACTAAACGTAAGGTCCGTTACTACAACTCAAAAATGACTTGAGTGAGAAGAAATCCGTACAAATTGATTATACGTAAACGTTCCGTCAACCGATATTCTGGAAATAAAGTTCATTTCGATTCTTCAGTTGGTTCCGAAATGTGTGTTATACTAAAAGAGTATCGAGGATGTAACTTAATCCGGGTTGAATGGGTCAGTTCACCATTTCCTTCAACAGAGAAATTTGAGTATTTAATGATCATTCAAAAGAACTCAATCTCATAAAAGCCGGAATCCAAAAAGGTAGTAACAAGTGACAAGTTTCGTAGAAAGAAGAAAAAAGAGAGAAGGAGGTGTCATTCAAAGTAAATATAAACGGGACTGGAGTAACAACAAATAGTATGCTCACATTCTGACCGATTCCAAATACCGTTTTCATTGTAAATTTTAGTGACTCAGATTTTAAAAATAAATAAAGGGAAACGTAGATAGACAGAATATACCAAAACTGGATTTACAAAGAACTAAAGTGAACGGAGACCCCGGAAACCACCTACTGTATTAACCTGTAACTGACAATCTTCTACTGATTTACGACAGTTATGTACAACCAATTTCAATTGAGTCCTATCATCACCGGAAAAATTTTTGTACCCTAGTAAAGGTCAAATGAACCCTAAGTGAATCTTTGTCATATACGTTTTGTATGGAAAATTTCGAAAGATTTATAGAAAAGAGATCGATAATGTGGTCCAAAAAGGTGACTTAGATTCAATTGATCAGTATTCCCAATCCCTTTTTTAACTATACTGAACCATTCTAGGTTATAACGTTTTTGTCAGAGTTTTCATCTATTTCCGACACCCCTCTAGTAATTCTCAACTACCAAAGAAAGAAACAGGACAAAGTGGACACTTGAAATACTGTGACAGGAGAGCAGTGAAGGTAGAGACTTTAGAAACTTTCCGTCTTCGTCAGTAGGAATGAAGAGTCCAAAAGAGAAGTTTCTAATAGAACAGGACTGGGTTTTAAGGAATCAATCACGGGAAGATTCCCGTCGAAACTGTAGGAACAAGGAGTCACATATCTATTTACCTAACTCACACCCACACTGTTAAGGTATCTTCTCTCGGTACTAGAAGGGAGACAGGGCACTTATCGATCTCCCTCCGACCTGTATGTATCACTACCGACATTTCATCTTCTCTCTCTGGTGGTCGTTTACACTTCGTGTCCATAATTTCCGGAAGGTCGCTGAAAGTCGTCTCGCCTAAAAGTAATGACGGGCCCGTTACTTGTGTATTTACGGGTCCTACTCCCTCTCCCCGTGGTCTTCATCGTTTCGGGGATCGTGTAACTCGAGTCGGAGTAAGTGTACCCATAGACATGTTCGATCAAAGTCTTCTCGTCCTTGAAGTGTCTTCTTTACCAGGTAGTGGGAGACAGGTGTAGAACCCCAGTTGTGCCACTCTCACCTGACTTGTTCCCTCAATCGTTTCGGTGATTAGGTCCAGGGTCACCGGTACACCTATGTCGCGGAGACCAAGTACTACTAACCCATCGCTTCCCCGAACGTTTATCGTCGTATTGCCAGTTTCCGGTACTACCGATCTTCATACGTAAGGCATCTTGGGTTCCGGTTCTTTTATATCTCGACCCGTTGTGTTGGTGGTATCGACTACCAGAAAAGACCAGGGGTTTCCAACTGATCGTAGACACCCTGTCATGACCATCATTTCGTCTCTAGGTCTTCCCTATCTAATCTCTGTTTCTTCATGTACCCTGACAGGTCGACCCCTAGGTCCGCTCTTTGATCCTATTATCTCTATAAAGGTTTGTCCCGTCTCTACATTCGGTGGTCTTTCTAATGTTTCTCACCACAAAGGTCGGTCCTAGCTAGTCTTTTAGGGTCATTCTATTTTAGTAGATCACTCGAGACTAATGACTGGGTGTATAACCGTGACTACCCTCTTTAAGGTCGACTCTGAAAATTTGTGAGTGAAGATTCCTACCTATAGTTACTATTTTCCTTCGGTGACCTTTGATTTTTGGTCTCTACGATTCTACTTTGAGAGTAAAGACGAAATTAGACGTAGATACAAGGTTAATACTACTTTATAGTTCGGTTGTAATAGTCATATTACAACTTTCTCATAATTCTTTTCTTATCCTTCTTGGTCGTTTTATTCACCTTTTTAAAAGGAATACACTTCAGAAGACCAATCAATAGTAAGGAAACCTCAAAGAACAGAAGAGAAGATTTTTCAAAGTTATCTTGATGGAAGTTGGGATGAACAGTACTTATAAATTGTCTTTGTAGTCTCATATCTACTTTTGTCTAACGTTCTTCCGTCTCAAAGGGTTTATATCCAACTCGTTTCCTGTCGTACTTCCGTCCACCTAGTCGTCAAGTCCCCCTCGGTTCCGTAAAACCATAGAAGTAGAAGGAGTTTGACTAGGATCAGTCTTTGTAGTGTCCTTGACCTCGTGCAGTATCTAAAACGTGTCACTTTTATACCTCATAGTCCTGAGGAAAATGGAGAAGGTTCGTAATCACGACTAGGATAATTCTTTTAAACTTTCATCCTCCTTCTTTGTTTTTTAAGTTGGTCTATTGTATGTGTGTTTTGTTAGTTCGTAACCTTTGAACGAACGAGACTTTACGAGGAGTTGTCTATGGATTTATTTAAACTAGTTAAAGATTGGACTCACTTTTGTGGTTTTTGTCAAAGTTTATGAACCGAGGAAATTCATTTAAAGAGAATAAAAATATACGTTTAAAGATTGAGGAGTTCTATTAATACTCGTGTAATTTGTAAAGGGGGAAAGGGAAGGAAGAAATAAAACAAAAGAATGAATGATTAATATTATAAAGATGGTAAACTCCACGGAGATAGAGTGAGAAGGGGGTAGCTTTGGTGTGCTAAGGAAATAATATGTAAGGACTTCCTTTGAGATCACTAATTAAAAAATAAGAGATTTTAGAGAAATCCAAACTAAGTGACCAAAACCGTTTAAAACGTAAAATTCAATGAAATATTTTCTGTAAAAGGAAGAAAGAAGTCTAGGGTCACTAAGGAAAATGGTCTACTCACTAAAATCTTTACAGTAAATTAGAAAAACATGAAGTTAGAAGAAAAGAGATTTTACTCGTATTAATATACGTAGAGTATCCTGATTCACTAAATTACATTTGAGTCAGTAAAAGTATACGATTATTATGTTATTGATACTAAATAAAGGTTTTAATACTTAAGGGATTTGATAACCTGAAAGGATTAAAAACACGTCGATATTTGTCACATCTTACCATAAACATTGTCTATTATTTATGGCTGTCTATTATTTATACTATACTGATGATCCTTTTATCGGGACCTTGGAGACTAATGAATAAAAAGACTAAGAAAATTAACCGGAATGTAATATTAGAAGAACACAGGAATTGTACCATCTTAATAACCTAAATCAACCAGTCCAGTCCAAAAAAAAAGTGTAACCACAGTTACTCGACACTTTAATCTGACACACACACACACCCCCCCACCACTCACTGTCACTCTTTAGTATCCCTCTTCACGGACGAAGTATCGGGTTTCGAGTCTTAACAATTGAGATTTTGTCTCGAAGAATGGGTAGACAGAGTGTGAAGACTAAAGAAACGAAACCAATATTTTAGTGTTAAAACCCCCCTAGGATTAACAGTAGCAACTTAATGTTAACGGCTACACAGTAGGTTCAACAGTCTGACCTGGTTGATAAGAAATTGTAACAGAGAACGTAGATAGGTAATTTAAATATAGATGCGTCTTTTCAATTTTGTCTGTGTCACTTTTATTAAGTCACAAGGTACCGAAGATCAAAAGTTTCACCAGAGGAGTGAATACCGAGAGAGTAGAAGGTTCGTAGAATTGTACAAACATCTTGTCAGAAAGGAATCAAGTTTAGACTAGTCCGTGTGTGTAGAGTCGAGTTTTAAGTCGTGACTTAGAGGTGTAACATTGTGGAAAATAATTTTACGTCTGAATGTCAGTTACAGAGGATATTAGTACCAAGTTTAGTAAGGTAAAATAGGTTTGAAAAGTAAGAGAGTGACCGCAAATACGACTATACTCTGTGGCAACAACGAAAGGTAGGACATTCCCGGTAAAGTTCATGATTTCACAAGGTTTAATAAGGGGTGAGAGGAAAAAAAGACAGGGACTGAACCCTTCTAGAGGACCTCTTCCTTTACCGTTAGGTGATGTCATAAAAAACGGACTTTTTAGGGAACCTGTCTCCTCGGACCACCCGATATCAGGTACCCTAGTGTTTCTCAACCTGTGTTGACCTACTGATACGTGAGGAAAAGATTAAGAGATCTCGTGAAATAAACATTAAGAGAAAACCATGTGAGGTATAAAATATTTTTAATATATATATACGTTAAACAAAAACAAAGACATGGACAGGATAAAAGGACTGGTCTACCTAACATATGAGCACTTCTCATTCGTACACTATCTCCATTCTCACATACAATTTGTATTGTTCGCAAATGATGTAAAATTAAAGGAGAACTACTTTCACTTTCTCCTCTCACTTTTTTAACCGAATTGTGAGTCGTAAGTGTTTTGCTTCTAGTACCGTAGACCTGGGTAGTGAAGTACCCTTTATCTACCCCTTTGTCACCGTTGTCACAGTCTGAAATAAAACCCCCCGAGGTTTTAGTGACGTCTACCACTAACGTCGGTACTTTAATTCTGTGAATGAGGAACCTTCCTTTCAATACTGGTTGGATCTGTGGTATAAGTTTTCGTCTCTGTAATGAAACGGTTGTTTCCAGGCAGATCAGTTCCGATAACAAAAAGGTCACCAGTACATACCTACACTCTCAACCTGATATTTCTTTCGACTCACGGCTTCTTAACTACGAATACTTGACACCACAACCTCTTTTGAGAACTCTCAGGGAACCTGACGTTCCTCTAGGTTGATCAGGTAGGATTTCCTCTAGCTAGGACCAACAAGTAACCTTTCTGACTACAACTTCGACTTTGAGGCTATGAAATCGGTGGAGTACACTTCTCGACTGAGTAAACTTTTCTGGTACTACGACCCTTTCTAACTTCCGTCCTCCTCTTCCCCTACCGTCTCCTACTCTACCAACCTACCGTAGTTACTGAGCTACCTGTACCCAAAGCCATCTAAGGCCCTCAACCACTATCTGTCCCTCCGGAGTACACGACGTTAAATACCACAGCGTTTCTCAACCTGTGCTGACTCGTTGACTTGACTTGACTTGACTTAATTGAAATTAAGTTAACTTTGGTTGTTGACACTTGGAGAAGGGAAACCTAAAGGATATACAATTTAATACAATTGTGGGAACTTAAATACTGGAGTTAGGTAAAGTAACGATAAAACAGTGTTGTCTTGGTTCTATGTCGAAATGAAAAAGTAAAGTATGGGGTTTTGATTTCGTCTCAAATTTATATGGGACAAAATGGGAATCTCGTTTATAAAATTCCAAAAATTTCCTTTTATACATCGTACAAAATAACCAAAAGTCTTATGTACTGTCGTAAGGATTTGTAACTTCCGTATAACTTTGTGTCACTGTTTTATTCACTACTATTTTACTATCGTTGTCGATTCCCTTCTCCCCCTTTTTACTTCTTTCTTTTATCCCTCTCTCCCTCAAAGGACCACCAGGTCACCAATTCTGAGACACGAAGGTGACGTCCCCTATACCCAACCTAGGGACCAGTCCCTCGATTCTAGAGCGTACGATACACCGTTCCTGTCTTTCTTTTTTTTTTCTTAACTATCTTAATACATCTTTTTTCTTTCTTTTTACCCTTACTCTCTCTTTTCTATATGTATCTGTCTTTCTCGTATGACAAAACAGGTCGTGTTACGTCTACTAGTCAATTTACACAGAAGACTTATACGTTGTCCTCTCTCTTTGTCTTTTTTTATCTTACGTTTCTAATGTCCCCACTCAGGTTTAGGTCGTCAACAATTAAACGGACCTTTCCCGACCCCCCTCAAAAACGGAAAGACCAACACATACTTTTAATACCCTAATTATCTCGAATTAAACAGATTTATCCTTCAATTTCCTTTACGACTACTTGGGGGGTCTCCTACTCTTTTACCTCGACCCTTCTGTCTTCTTAGACACGAAGAGGTGTTTATCCTGGACGTTTCCTTCCTTTCCCGTCGTTCTTTCTTCACAGAATTTTGTACCGAATCCCTTTGTAACCGGTAAAAATATCTACAAACGTAGGATTATATGAGAAATTGTTGAAGTATTCGTACTAAGTTTATATTATACAATACTGTTTTACTTTTGTTAAGTAAAGTGGAGATTAAATAAAGTCTATAATGGACTCCTAGAAACGACACTAGAGTTACGGTACGAGAGACGGATAGCCTAAGAAAACAAGATTTAACAGTATCTAAATTTGTCAGACTAAACAAACTTATCATCCTGGAAGTCTCGAATTAACGATAGATCTGTTTTAGTTATAGAACGACAAGTGTTTGAAACGTTATGTTTTTCATCAAAATTAGATCTCTTCACTATTCTTTTTTGTGTGGATTTTTATAAATTTACTTTTATATTTCAGGGTTTCCATGGATTGTGATTATCATTTAAATATAAAAAGGTATCGAAAGGAGTATTATTTTATTACATATGGATCCTAAATCTTTATGGTCTTATATAGTTTAAAGAGTATTTGTATGTACGACGGTATATATATATATATATATGTGTGTGTGTGTGTGTATATACAAACGAAACCATGAGTATATCGTTAGAAGGAGTCTACATACAAACAAAACAATAGTATTATTGGAAGATTTCATTTTTTTCTAAAAAAAATTACTATCTTCTCTTCTTTGAGCTTGTCGTTCTTCAATGTCCTGAATGGGTTCATATATTTGGATCTTTTGACTCTTCGTTTTTAAACTTATTTTATTCTAAAACTTAGGATCCAGACATGTGAAAAGGATTAAAGTAACAAGAGGAGAGTTTGTTTTTATATACGTAGACACCTCAGTTGGAAAATTTTAATTTTCTTTTAGTGAATCGTAACATGACGACTTACCAGGAAATGAGGTAGAATATTTCGTTGGTTACTGTCTCGTTCCACTGAACTAAAAAATGATAGGAATGGAGGGGTTTAAGGAAGACGAGAATGAACTCCAACTCAACATTAAGTAGTCAACAAGTCACGTACTGTCTCACCCCCTCAATACCTTTTGACTGGACACCGACTTTGTATTATGGTATTATGGGTCTGGAACCAAAAGACAAACGTAAAGAAGAGTCAAGACGTCTCAAAGTCGGTCCGAGAGAGACTGGATGACCTCCCAGTGGAAATTCTTCGATTGAGGTTAAATTCCGATAGGTATCGTAAGTATCTAGGTGTCCTTTGAGAGAGTCCTCAACAGTACGATAAGGATAGAACCGAGTAGGAAGGTAAATTTGGAGACTCTAAGTCGTATTAATTGTAAATATGGTGGTCGTACAGGTCCTCTTTTTTGGTCTCCCTGATCTTCCACTCTGTTGGCGTTTCTGTTGGTCCTTTTACAAAGATCACTATGTGTTTGTAACCCGTATAGTCATACCTCAGTAGATTCTCCTTTGGTTTAGTTAAGGTTATTCTAAATCACAACCACTATAAAATATAATTATTAATATAATTATGTATAACCATTAATGTAATTCTATCTCATATACCATACATCTGTAATATATATTAAAATATATAATATCTAATTAAATATATAATATATAATATAGTTATGTAATTACGTACAGTTATATAATTATTGATGTAATTATTATACGTTATAATTTATCCATTTTGGCATGAAATGTATACGAATGATAAGACTCTTTTTATCCTGTTGATCCATATCAACGTTTTCATTGCAAAGATTTAATACTAAGAAAAGTAGAAAGTGGTGGTATCACCGAGGAGTAAGAGTGAGATATAAACATGAATAATATTTTCGATAAATTATTTGTATTCTACAGATAAATAAACCATCAGTATCAGTGACATATTTAATCCCCATATGTAAAACTAATAAATCCAAACTTTCACTTCAGCGAGTCAACACAGGTTGAGAAGCGCTGGGACACCTGACATCCGGTGGTCTGGTCCGAGGACGTAGGTACCCTAAAGGGTCCGTTGTTGTGACCTCACCCAACGGTAAAGGAAGAGGTTTTAAATCCAAATCGATTACTATTAAGATTTTGAGTCTTTTTATTTTATTGAACGGGTTTTATATGTCGGTTCATCTTAGTCTTAAACAAGTCAGTGGGTAAGTACAGGTTGAGAAACACTGGGACACCCGACGTCGTGTGGTCCGAAGGAACCGGTAGCGGCTGAGGACCTCGAACGAGTTTGAGTACAGGTAGTTCGGTCATTACGGTAGGTTGATAGGGTAGACGACAGCAGAGGAAGAGGACGGAAGTTAGAAAGGGTTGTAGGCCTAGTAAAGGTTACTCAGTCAAGAAACGTAGTGCACCGGTTTCATCACCTCTAAGTCGAAGTCGTAATCAGGAAAGTTACTTATAAGTCCTGATTAAAGGAAATCCTAACTGACCAAACTAGAACTTCAGGTTCCCTGAGTTGGTCCTTATTTTGATCACGGAGATTTAAGCTAGATCCAAAAGAAGGAGGTTCAATGACTCATTATGATTAGGTCTGAGGGGTCAAGCTTACAGTTTTAATTTTAAGTTGTACAAAAATAGGTCACAGAGACGACATAATCGGAAGGAAAAAAAGAAAGTGTTATGTATACATCATCCTTTTCATTACCTGTATATCGACGACACTAACAAATATTTATAATTTAGACATTAAAACATGTTTATTGAGGTTTTCGGTCTGAAACATGAAGAAATAGTATTTTTAAGACCAATAAGTTGAGGACTGAATGAACCGAAGTCTAATACTATACTTTAATTAAAAAACTCTCCTTAAAGACAATTCGAAGTCTTTATTTGGGTTTACACGTACTTCCAAATAAAATGTTATTTTCATCTTGAAATATAATAATATTAAAGTACAGTACTTCTGTTAAAAAATTATTTTACACTAACACGGTTGACTAATTTTAGAAAATTTTTTCTAGTATTTAAGGATGGAAGTTTAATTGAGGTTTTGTTATTTTTGAAATTTACATCTTTGTTCTATTATCGTATGTTTTCTAGATGTTAGTGAGTTTTTTAGTGATTTTGAGTCTCGAATTTTACTAACTTCGTAAACAATGTATTTATAAACACGTTTCTGTTTATTCTATGTGTTTTACTTTGTTTTTTACACTATTTGAAGGTCTTTATAAACACTTCGTAGAAGAGACAGGTATCGTAAGAGGTCCGTTCTTATGACCTCACGTATCGGTGACGGAAGAGGTCCCTTAGAAGGGTTGGGTCCCTACTTAGGTCCAGAGGGCGTGACGTCCGTATAAGAAATGACAGACTCGGTGGTCCCTTCAGGGTACACTTTCTGATTTTGTCCGATTTGAGTTGTATATGTGTAGTTAATAATTTTTTTTTTTAGTCATACCTTTTTTTACTAGGTTGACTTTGTTGTCGTTTCCATGTCCTGTATCCGAAAACCAACTGAAAGTTTATATACTATTTCACCAAATAAGAATATGTATGTTTTTACGTTTAATATAATTTACCCATTATTAAAAACGAATAGTTTAACGTTTGTCGTTTTATGAAATACAGTACAACTTTTCGGTAAAACGAAATCGAAAAAACAAAAAAAAAAAATCTCATAAAATTCTGATATACACTTTTCACTTCAACGAGTCAGTACAGATTGAGAAACGCTGGGGTACCTGACATCGGGTGGTCCAAGGAGACAGGTACCCTAAAGGGTCCGTTCTTATTACCTCACCCAACGGTAAAGGAAGAGATCCCCCAAAAGGACTGGGTCCCTAGCTTGGGCCCAGAGGTCGTAACGCCCGTCTGTGAAATGGTAGACTCGGTGGTCCCTTAGGGTATTCTGATATATGATACACGTTTTTACATGTAGATGACTGTGTCGTAAAGGTAAAGGTCTTAAGTGGGTCTGTCTGTAAGAGTGTGTCCGTACGTCTCTGCCTACACGTTTCTGGAAATGACGTCGTGACAAACGTAATCGTTTTCCGATGTTAGTAGTATTCACAGATGGTCGGGACCTCAACAATTTATACAGAAATGTTTCATTGTACATAAATAATTTTAATTGCTCCGTTCAGATACCGATGTCTTAATCTTACCAGAGATTCCATATAGATAAACTCTTTTTTTCAATGTCCTCCCATGACTACTGTGTTCTACGATAAATAGATAGTCGTATGTACATATTTATTTGCATACATATTTTTGTGTGAACGTGTATGGGATTCACACGATCAAACATATGTCTTCGATAGTCCTTTTCGTCTCACGTTAGTACCTCAGTCCTCCCTTCCTCTTCAAATAAACGGGGTACTTATCAGAATGATACACATAAAGAACAGAAGTTCTTTATGTCCAAAAAGTGCAAAAAATTTGAAAATTGTTATTATTCCTGTTTTGTTGAGATGTGTTGATACCACAGGAAGTACCCTCCAAAGGACTCCCTATATTTCTCTTATACAACTGTCGACACTTTTTTTACACGAATTTCGGACGTTACGTCCGCTGGACCCAAGGTAGGGACCTAGCCCTTCTACAGGACCTCTTCCCTTACCGTTAGGGGAGGTCATAAGAACGGACCTCTTAGGGTACCTGTCTCCTCGGACCACCCGAAGTCAGGTATTCCAACGTTTCTCAACCTGTGTTGACTCACTGATTGTGAAAGTGAGTCAAAGTTTCGAACTTTAATTTATTTGGCTGTAGAATGGAATTGGTTTAAGGGGAATATACGTAGAGAAATAAAAAGTACTGAACTGAAAAATGAGTTACTAAAGAGTTTCTATATACATTTATTATACTTCAGTTTATAAAGATGTATCAAATTTTTTTGTTTGTCGTCTTCGATCATAAGGTATAGGAGAGTTGGAGGTAAAAGACAATACTGTTCTTTCATGTAAGTCGAGAAGATCTCAAAAATGGACCGTCAAAGAACTTATAAAGATTTAATAAAGTTGTAAAAGTTTGTATCAGTGAGTAACGAATTCTCACGATCTATGGTGAGGTACGTGAATCTTACACAGTCGGTCATTGTTTCTAACAACAGAGAAACTTCAATTTTAAATTCCCCTTCCTCCTTCTATTATTGTTTATTCGGATTATTTAATACGACATCTCATAAAGTCTTCTCCTTTTCACGAGACCCACTTTCTTTGGTATCTCATCTTTCTCTTCGTAGGTCACCTACTCTACCTGTCTACCATCTTAATTTGCCTCGGTAGTCCTCTCGAGAGGAACTCTTCCACTCTAAATTTGTGAACTTCCTCTCCTTCTTCACTCGGTTCGTCCATATTTCGAAGGGTCGGTCTCTTACCGTTTCCGGAATGGACCACATAAAATTATTGTTGTACCTCCGGTTGTCCGACTCGACTCACTCAGTCCTCCCTCAACCCTCTACTCCAGTCATCTACGGTGACATTTTTAAACCCGAAAAGGACACAAATCTGTAAATCCCGAAATTTTTCTCTTTACTCTTCTACTTACTAACTGGAACTTAAAGTCTTATAGACAACACGGATCTTAAGGGACCTTTGTACCTTCACTAATGTTTTTGTCTACGATTCTGTTGTTAGATCGACTCTCTACTACCTCTGAGTCTCGTCCCAGAATCGTTCTCTTCACCACTTTAAGACCTATAGAAACTTTAACTTCTATTATCTTAAAGGACTCCGTAACCTACAACCGACGACACAAAATAAAGACGGAGGGTTAGAAAATTTTCGTCAGTCTACAGTATGAAAAGAGATATTTAGTGGATAACAGAAGGTGGCGATCACCATTACTTGGGTGGACGGTTACGTCTTCTAATTTTTTCTCTGAGTTCAAACTAGGGACCCAGTCCTACTCAGGACCTCCTCTTAGTCCGTAGGGTGAGGTCATAAGAATAGACCTCTTAAGGGTGTCTGTCTCCTCGGACCACCCGATGTCAGGTACCACAGAGTTCCTCGACCTGTACTGACTTCACAGACTCGTGTGTTCGTGGATGAAAGGTAGAGGGATTACAAATATCTAGAGAAGAGACGAGTATCAAACCGAAGTCAAACTAAACAAGAATGTCTAAGTATGTTAAAAAGTAAATTATGTTAAAAATACCAAAAACCTTTCCTTACCCTTATTTATAAAAACGATTTAAATGATACAAATTAGTCTTGGTAAAAAGTTTTTTAGATAAATCTATCGACCAATACTCCTATTTTATCTTTTATATACAGTTCGACCTTTTTACGTGGAATTGAAAAATAAGTCGTTTCTAAATATGTTAATATTTTACATTCCCCGGTATAATAAAAATAAGAACTACATATAGTAACCTTCGGTTACTACACTAAAAGTAGGAAGTTTCTAATACGGGAGATTCGGAATGGTCTAAGTCCTATAAGAAAGGACCTTTCGTTGAAAGAACTAAGGTACATATAAACGTCAAAATAGAGAAGGAAGTTTCATGATGTATTATTTGTCACTTTCACTATCAACGAGTCAGTACAGACTGAGAAACGCTGGGGTACCTGACATCGGGTAGTCCGAGGGGGTAGATACCATAAAGGGTCCGGTCTTATGACCTCACCCAACGGTAAAGGAAGAGGTCCCCCAGAAATGTTGTGTCCCTAACTTGGCCAGAGAACGTAACACCTGTCTAAGAAATGGTAGACTCAATATTCCCTTGGAGTCCTTAGGGGATATTTTATTTAAAGTACTAAATACTTCGTTAATGTTATCTAGATAGGAAATCATACTTAAAGAATTTGTGTATCTATAAGCTATATGAACGGGAAAACAAAATAAAACGTAGATAGTACTAGAAGTTAATTAAAATTAGTAAAGTATTTATTACTTTATATAAAATATCCTTAGCCTGTGCTGACTCGCTAAAGTGAAAGTGAAAAGTGAAAGTACGTAACCTCTTCCTTTACCGTTGGGTGAGGTCACAAGAACGGACCTCTTAGGGTCCCTACCCTCTCGGGCCACCCGACGGTAGAGACCCCAGCGTGTCTGACTACGCTGAATCGTCGTCGTCGTCGTCGTCGTCGTCGTCGTCGTCGTCGTCGTAAAATATAATAAGGAGTAATTAAGATCCTATAAGATTAAGAAGTGTCACTATTTGTATGTTACCACGTATTCAATAATGACTAACTCATTTAATCCTTATTTGAATATACAACTAAATACTGAGCCAAACAGCCAAGAATCACGTGCAAAAGTAGAATTCCTCTCAAGAATTTGCCATCTCTAGTGTCCAAGTAAAAGAAATCATATTTAAAGAATAACTAAATCCAAATTACACTCTTTAATTCATTGACTTTTAATTTTTCCAATTGACACTCCTATTATCCTTCTTTCTGTGTCGAATGTCAATATTTTTGATTCTCTTTTTTATACCTATTAATATGTCCACTAATTACCTAGGACGACTATGTCGAAAAGTCCTCTTGGAACTGTTATTTCTGAAGTAGACAATGATAATATCATCTACTTAAGTCAGACCTCCAACCCTCCACTTGATATTCGTTTATACTTCACCTGATCCTTATCTCTATAGAAACAACTCTCAAATGTCCTCCTTGTGTAAAAGGGGAGTCGAGACCGTTACCTTTTGGTGGTTTTAGTTTCGTTCTGAATCTATAATATTAACTAAGTTTTAATAATCTAGTGTCACCAGTACATATCTACACTCTCAACCTGACACTTCTTTCGACTTACGGCTTCTTAACTACGAAAACTTGACACCACAACCTCTTCTGAGAACTCTCAGGGAACCTGACGTTCCTGTAGGTTGGTCAGGTAAGATTTCCCCTAGTCGGGACCCACAAGAAACCGTCCTTACTACGATTTCGACTTTGAGGTCATGAAACCGGTGTGGTACGCTTCTCAACTGAGTAACCTTTTCTGAGACTACGACCCTCCCTAACCCCCGTGCTTCTCTTCCCCTGTTGTCTCCTACTCTACCAACCTACCGTAGTGACTGAGCTACCTATACTCAAACTCACTTGAGGCCATCTACCACTACCTGTCCCTCCGGACCGTACGACGTTAAGTACCCCAGCGTTTCTCAGTCTGTGTTGACTCGCTGACTTGACTTGACTCTGATTAACGATAACCGAACAGATACTTTTTTTTTTTTCGTACAAACTTACTTTGTTGAATGGTTGTATAAACTAATCTACAGTTTTCGTCTTGAGTGAACTAAAAGTATTGACTTTGATCATCTCAACACTCAACGTTGTTGGGTGTTTTAAATACGGACCTTTTGTATAAATGATAGTTCCAGTGAGTCAGACTGTGGTACGAATAGTGGTTCTAGTTGTTTCAAATAATTACTATTGATTGTAACTGGTTTAAGAATGATATACGGAAGATTCCGACAGGAGTCAAATCTTTACCTCTTTTACTCCCAATCTTTAAGAATCACTAAATGTACCTCTATACGTCAACCCTTTATTTACTACCTCTGTCCTGTATCACAGACTAGAGACTCAAGTTTATAAGAAATGATGGTGTAAGGATATGAACAGGAAAACCTTTATTGTCGAATCCAAGACAACAGTGGTAACTTTCGTTTACACAGTGTGAAAAACTCGTCTCTTTTATTCGTACAAAAAAGGTATAATACTTCTGTTTTTTTTTCCCTGATTGAATAAAAACGGTGTAAAAAGTCCACTGATAAAAAGTAGAAGAAAGGAAGGAAGAGAGAAAGAAAGAAATCTTAAGACAAAATAAACCGTCTGAAAGACTCCTGAAGTCCGGACCCTTCGTCAGAGAGTCTTGTCGAGAGGAGTGCACTAATAAAAAGGTAGGTCTATATTTACTCGTTGACAAGTCAAGTCAAGTCAAGCCAGCGAGTCAGTACAGGCTGTAAAACGCTGGGGTACTTAGCGTCGTACGGTACGGAGGGACAAGTAGTGGTAGAGGGTCTCAGGTGAGTCTGAGTACAGGTAGCTCAGGTACTACGGTAGGTCGATAGAGTAGGAGTCAGCAGGGAAAGAGGCTGACGGGGGTTAGGGAGGGTCGTAGTCTCAGAAAAGGTTACTCAGTTGAGAAGAGTACGTCACCGGTTTCATGACCTCAAAGTCGAAGTCGTAGTAAGGGAGGTTTCTTTAGGGTCCCAACTGGAGGAAGTCTTACCTGACCAACCTAGAGGAACGTCAGGTTCCCTGAGAGTTCTCAGAAGAGGTTGTGTTGTCAAGTTTTCGTAGTTAAGAAGCCGAGAGTCGGAAGAAGTGTCAAGTTGAGAGTGTAGGTGTGTACTGGTGACCTTTTTGGTATCGGAACTTATCTACCTGGAATCAGCCGTTTCCTTACAGAGACGAAAACTTATATGATAGATCCAACGAGTATTGAAAAGAGGGTTCCTCATTCGCAGAAAATTAAAGTACCGACGTCAGTGGTAGACGTCACTAAACCCTCGGGGGGTTTTATTTCAGACTGTGACAAAGGTGACAAAGGGGTAGATAAAGGGTACTTCACTACCCTGACCTACGGTGCTAGAAGCAAAAGACTTACAACTCGAAATTCGGTTGAAAAAGTGAGAGGAGAAAGTGAAAGTAGTTCTCCGAAAAATCAAGGAGAAATGAAAGACGGTATTCCCACCACAGTAGACGTATAGACTCCAATAACTATAAAGAGGGCCGTTAGAACTAAGGTCGAACACAAAGAAGGTCAGGTCGCAAAGAGTACTACATGAGACGTATCTTCAATTTATTCGTCCCACTGTTATATGTCGGAATTGCATGTGGAAAAGGATAAACCTTGGTCAGACAACAAGGTACAGGTCAAGATTGACAATGAAGGACTGGACGTATGTCTAGAGAGTTCTCCGTCCAATCTACCAGACCATAAGGGTGGAGAAAGTCTTAAAAGGTGTCAAATGACACTAGGTGTGTCAGTTTCCGAAACCGTATCAGTTATTTCGTCTTTATCTACAAAAAGACCTTGAGAGAACGAAAAAGGTACTAGGTCGCCTTCAACCTTATCCCTTTTCCTCAGGTTTTACCACCACCGATTTTATGTTCCTTTCCTTTTCAGGAACTTCTATCTTGTTTCCTTCCAGTTTCCTTCCAGGCTCCTGGCCTCACTTCTGAAGTCCATTTTGTCGTGAGGACCGATTCGGGTTAAACGTATCACGTCCGGGTCCCCCTTCTTTTTTTGTATTTTCTCCTCGGTTTCCCGAGAGAGAGAGAGAGAGGGCGTACGACCCCGGGAGAAGAGAAACTCAGAAACCTAGCTTCACGGGAGTGTGGAGCTTCTACTTAAAAGGTCGATAGAAGATTTATTTTATCTCGACATTGTGAGATATTGTGACTAAACAGATTCTCGATATTGTGCCAGATAAGCTCTGGACTCTCGATATTGTCCCAGACAGGTTCTGGGTTCTTGACACTGTACGACTCCCCCGAAATTACAGGCAGTGAAGTTTAGAAACAACAATACTCTGTTTTTGGTTCCTCTTATGTGAGCGGACTGTCATTGATTAATAACTGATACATTTAACTTGTATTGACATTCGTCATTCGTATATATCTGATTTTATCTCCCTTATAATACTAGTCTTTTATTCTTCTAACTTTTCTACCATTAACGATAAATAACTAGTGGAAAACGTATACGAAATGAATAACAAAACACGACCAGAGTCGGATACCCATTTGTCACAACACCGACCTAATCGGGAAACACCAAGAATAAGACTAACGTTCTACAGGAGTTGTTATTGGTGACTCTTTGAACTTTTTTCTTGTTCCAAGTAATGATTGTTCAAGTTCTCATATGTGTCGTTCAGACCAGAACCTATCTCTCTCTCGTCCAGATCCCAAAACGAAAGTTACTCCGACTTCCACCACCGGAACCTAAAGAGCCAAGGGAGAAGTAACCACTTTTGTATTCTCTCCCTTAATTTTCTCGTCCTTCACTTTTTGTTCACCGGGTTTAACAGTCAATGGGTTTTAGTTAGTTCTAGAGACTTTGTTTTCTCAGATTCTCATACCCTAACCCCCGTCGGACCGAGAAATAGACAAGTACACTAATCGTTACCAAGAAAAATTCTTGTAAACTTCACCTACGGAGGTATTAGTATCGAATTCAGTCCGTGAACGTAATGTTTTACTTGTTTCTTTTCGGAGAATTTGAATGTGATGCAACGGAAAACCTAGAAAACTATTTGTATTATTACTGCAAAGTAAGTAAAAAATGAGGATTCATTTATACTATGTTTTTTAGAAATTATTTTGAACGTGTTCGAGTCTTTCCTTCAACACCTCAATTTTAGGTGTGTAAATCTCAGATAAGCGAAGTGACCTGTGGTGTCTCGTTTACTTTCGAGAAATAACACTATTTACCCTTTAATGAAAATCTGTCTCAACAAAGCTCCTTAACAATCTTGTGACAACCCTTCCTATATCACATCTTCGTCGGTCCCTTTATCAACAATTCGTCGAGTATTTTTACCTTTCTTTACTTTCTGAATTTTCTCCCTTTCCTTCCTTCGTTGTTTTTCCTCCCCTCCCTTCCCTTCCGTTCCCCATTATGTCCTCTCTAGTTAACCTTTTTATCTTACTTGTCACCTTTTTCCTTTCCTTCCAACTTCTTTTTGTCCTTCCCTCCCGTTCTTTGTCTTTAATACACTTATTACCTGTTAATTTCCCACACCCCTCTATCGCCGAAGTTTCCCAGGTTTTATTCGGACCCTTTCTCCAACGCTCGTGTCTACTGAGACTCCGGCTTATCGTCTGACACTACTGACACACACAAGGAATATCCAATCACAAAGAAATCTCTTTCTTACATGTTCTACTGAAAGTCGAAGTAAAACGGTAGTTTTTTAACTGGAGAAGCACGAGTCGAAGTAAAAAAAAAAAATACTCGGATCCAGAGACCGAGACACTTTTTCAGAAGGGTCACGAGGAAAGTGTAGAAATAAGGAGTCACACATCTACTCTCCTAACTCCCGACCTCAGTGATGACACATCTTCTCCCTCTACTTAAAGGGTATGCATACCTGTATTCTTGACAACCCGACCTACATTTGTCGACATTACCAGGGTATCTTCTCCCTATGATGGTAGTTCACCCTAGGTGTACAGGGGTCCCGAAACACGGTCCGGACCTGACAAAACTAGGATTATTAACGGAACTGATATACAGGTATCCTGTAGTTATAGTCACGATTCCCGTTCTCCTCGTTCTGGTTACTTCGTTACTTGTCGACCTGGAGTAACCGTACCTACAGGTGTGTACGTTCAAATTAGTAACTCCCATGGAGTGTCTTCTTTACTACCTCGGTGACCACAGGTGTCGCTCCGTCGGTCTCCCATTGTCACGAGACCCACTCTCACAAAGGATAAGGTGAGTCGGTGCGTTGGGGACGGTCTCGGACCGTGTCGGCACCCAAGTAATGTCGACGCATCACTTCTCCAAACGTGTGACGTCGCATCGCTAGTTTTCGGTAATGTCGGTCCTCCTGCGTGAGTCACCTCGGGTCTCGGTCTCTCTACATCTCGACCTGTCGTGTCGGGTCCCGACAATACCAAAACCGACCAGGAGAATTCAAGGTGTCGTCGACCCCCTGTTATGACCATCATTTCGTCTATAGTTGATCCCTCTCCACTCATTCCTTTTTCATGTACCCACAAGACTCAAATCTCAGACATCTCCTCTAGTCTTATTACTGACATAAAGGGTGGTCTCAGTCCTCTATGCTATGGTTTTGTTGGTGTTTCTCATAGAAAAGATCCAACCCGACTAGTCTCTTCGGGTGGTCCTGTTTCAGAAGAAACTGTGACGATGACAAGTACGGGTAGTGGGACAAGTGTTTTTCCTCCTTTTGTAATATTCTTAAATCTCTTTCCTATTACATAACCGGAGACCAGTGTTACACCACCACCACCACCAAACCAACGATTCAACACAGACGGAGAACGTTGACGTACCTGACATTCGTGCAGTCCGAGGAGACAGGTACCCTAAGAGGTCCGTTCTTATGACCTCACCCAACGGTAAAGGAGGAAGGACTGGGTTCCTAGATTGGACGTGGAGGATGTAACGTCCGTCTAAGAAATGGTCACCTCGGTGGTCCCTTCGGTTCTAGTTGGAAAATTTTAAAGAGAAACTTTGTGACTGAGACTCTCTTTAATGACACGGGGTATCTTATTTAAAACCGTCACAGGAAGTCTTCGACGTCGTTTACTGTTATTTCGGGTCTGATGTTTCTCTCCATGTTCTACCGATTAAAATCTTCTTTCTTAAAAGAACTCTCTATTGATAATCTTCCACTCTATTTTAAATAGTGTTTTTTATTTCTTATCGTCTTCTTATTTTACGTATACTAGTTAAATATCGAATACTTTTTAGTAAGTTTAATTTACCCCTTTTGAATCATTATGACTACATATTATACATATTTATTATAAAATTAATAAGTTGACATTAAAACTCAACCCGTAAAAAAGGGGTCCTAAAAGTATAAAAATTTATTGTCGGATGAAGACCTCTAACATCTCTAATAAAAAGGATATTTTACCGTTTGTAAACCGATAACTTTCCCTATTATAATTGTAAATATAGATTTCTAAATTAGTAATACGTGTGTACTAAAGTTTTTAGATAAAGGAAATTCCTAATCAGTTGAGTAAACAGGATGGTGAATAATCACTACATTTAAGTACTTGTATAAGTCTCGTTTGGAGGAACGGAAGAAACCACACACCACAACTCCTTCCCTCAGTCGAAAGGACAGAACACACAACTTTCTTCTCCACCAACTTAGACTACTTTCCTTACTCCTAGTCCTTTCCTTCGTAGAAACTACCCTACTTTTTCCGACGAAGTTACGTGAAGTTTAGGTGTAACTTAAAAATAGAAGTCCTTCTAATTTTCCGGTCCTAAACATTGCCTGAAAATTTTTCAGGTTTGTCGATATTACGTTTACAAATTTCATATAAGTGACTATGTTTGGAATAAAGGGTTTCTGGCATTGAGATAAAGGATAAATTCTGTTTGTCCATGAAAATGTACAGTATTCACTTTTAGTGAGTCTAAAGTTTTAAGAAGGAATTATTAACGTATAGGATTTTAACAAAATAATGAACAACCCTTTTAATTAGTACCTACATTTGATATGAGAATATATATTCTACATAACTAAATTGAATAGTGCATTTTTACTATGAATCTTCTTGGGTCACTTTTCCTTTCTTCAATTCCCTTAGTAGGTCACACTCTAGAGCTGTAAGTTGTCGTCGTACTACAGTGACTCACTAGTGAGTTTTATCGTTTTCATTTATTGTCATTTTACTCGTATGTTTTCCTGGAGATTCCTTGTTTGGTCAAATATAATTTGTCTGTATAAAAAGAATGTTTGTGAGAGTGTTAATATATAGAAGTATACGTACGTGTTTTTATGTTTATGTACGTATACACGTATTAAGGAAGCTAAGATATTAAGTACCAGTTAAGGGTTGATAAATCAAGGGATTTTTCATGAGTAAAAAGGATAGTTTCCTCATTGTTTTTCGGTTTGGGTCCAGACAACAAACTAAAAGAAAAATTAAGTCTGACGTCCAACGATGGAATAGGAGAGTTTACTCTTAAAGAGGACAGAAAATTGAGGATGGTGTAAGGGGGTGTGTATATACGTTATGGAGTTGTCTTTATGGTACTTTCTAGTTAAGTCAGTACTTGAACGAGGAATAAATATGTCTTTCAATATTGTCATACGAATGAAATCCAAAGATCTTCCTAAGATAAGGTGATACTACGTTTTAAATAGTAGTGAGTACATGGTATACTAGAAGTGTGGACCTACTTGTAGTGAAATTTTATCTTAGAGTTAAACGGTAATTTTCAATTCTCAGTTTTCGTATTACATCTATATTTTCGTTCCGTAGTATTCTACATTTATTCAATCTTCTCCTTGTAAAGGTCTAAAGGAAAAAAAAAAAAAAACCATATGACTATGAGAATAACACTTTTTTTTGAAATTCAGTATCCTAAGTTTAATAATAATGAAACTTTACTTGAGACTTCCGGGTACATGATCAAAATCCCTGACAATAAATTCTACCTCGAAGGAATTCCAGTCGTTCAGTCCTCTCTGACCTTTCCTATATCTTGTGGTTTATACCTTTTCAAGGTACCTTTGTCAAGAGGGTTGTACCATTAATTATAGTCCGGGACATCGTAGTATTCTTGACAGGGTCCTCTACTAGGACTTTCTCTCTCAAACAAGGAGACTAAAAAGAACAAAGGTAGATCCGGTTTGGTGTCTCTATAAATTTCAACCGGGAGTAATGGTGGGTCACGACTCAACAAAAGAGTAAAGACGGTATAAGTACAATTTAAAGATTATTATATTAGATATAATAGGTATATACATGGACGATAAATGTTTATATAACAATGTAAACATTAACTTCCAATATTTAACTTAACATTAGAACTTATAAATATATAAATTCTTATATGTTTTTCTTTAGAACATATATACTTAACTTCTATGTTTATATAGAATTATGAAAGACATAAATTTTAAAATCGGTTAGACCAACATATAAAGTACTAAAGTTAAACATGAGGGGACTATTGACTACTTCAATCGATCAACTGGAGTGTAATTGTTAACGGACTATTAACTGATTTTTATCGTATTTACACTCTTTACCTTTTCAGTCAGAAAATGATGTCTCTGATCATTTGTAAGGACGGATCTAAGGGGAAAAGGGAAACGTGTCCAAATGGGACCGTTCAAGTCTTTGATGTGAATAGTCGATCTCCGTGTCTCCTTCTACGTGTTCTACCTTTCGTCCCTGACTGGAGTGGGTTTAGGGGTGACGTTCCAGAGTCTACCCTTGACCGAGTTCGAGTCCTTTGTGTCTTAGAAATGTGCATTTAATTCACAGTGAGCTGTCACCTGTAAAATTAATGATTACACTTTTGTGAAATAATGATTTTCAACTGAATGGTAAACTTTTACCGACCTTTCTAATACCCTGTAAGATTTCTACATTAGGTCCTCGTCCCTTTCTTGACGATGTACCATGTCCTTCCTACCTATTTCCTTATTTTAACAGCAAGAAGATGATATTAGTGTGGGTACTCATGAAAATGACAATCATATAGTACCCACTTGTACCTGACTCAAAACGATCCATCGTCCATGAGACGGTTTGTACAATGTACTCCATGGAGTGAATAGTAAGTGGTGGGATCCTTGAACCATAATAACAAGGTGAATGATATTACCTTATTAAAATGGATGTTCAAGTTATTGAACGGGACTTATAATTCTTTGACGACCCACAAATTTATGATTATCTTGTTTTCTGTTTACTGTCGTACAACATTTTCTATTCCCCATGTAATCTAGTATTACGATCTCTTGGACCTTAAGACACGATGACTATGAAATAAATTTTTTCCTTACTGGTTGGGCTCTACCTCAGTGACACGATTCGAGTCTTTTCATTTGGCTCTGTGTTTTGGATTGGATTAACATCAATGTCGGAGGAAGTCCTCACACCAAAATCGATCAGTCAGACCTTAAAAGAACAGTTATGTGGCTTTATTTTAATTATAAAAGACTGTCATGATATTTTTAATTTTTTATTTTAAAGAAGAGACAGGAATCAGAGGGGAAAGGGGTGTGTCACTTAACACAGAGATGTAATACACAACTAATTTTGACAGGGTAACCGTCCTTGTGGACTAATAGGTATTTCCGTCGGTGTTCTGTTGAGGAATTTTCTGTTGTAAAAAAGAACTAGAATAAATCCCAGTACACTGAATGGTACTTCCACGATTTTAGATTAATATATTTGACAGTTCTTATGGAGTAAACTACATGTCGGGAGACAGAGTTCTTTGTATATATTTGACACAAAACTGAAGATTACTCCCTTGTCAAGAGACTCTAAAGACTCTACGAAAAGAACCCAATATTAACAATTTACACCAAACTTATTTTAAAAGGTTAAGAAAGAATCTATCCGACTCCGACTAATTTAAAAACAACTGTCGCGATTACTCCATTAGATTATGTATCAGGGAAAAGTAGGGGGATCTATCGAATGGACTTGGACTTTGTTAGGTCGGGAAAGCGGAAGACGGATATTTTCAGAGGATAATACATATTGAAGAGAAATGAACCATCTACCCTTCGATGAACTAAATACTGAACGATTTATTTTGGTTAATTTAGTATTTTAAATAATCCGACTTGAAAACAAAAACCTGCAATCATTAGTCACCGAGTCACCATTTCTTAGACGGACGGTTACGTCCTCTACGTCCAAACTAGGGACCCGACCCTTCTAGGGGATCTCTTACTTTACCGTTGGGTGAGATCATAAGAACGGACCCTTTAGGGTACCTGTCTCCTCGGACCACCCGATTCAATTACCCCAGTGTTTTCTCATCGTGTTCCGAATCGTTGATTTCTTGTCGTTAGGAAACTTCGGTGAATTTAATCTTTTCATCTTAATATACACCTTTTATTAAAATACCTTATTAGTTTGAATAATACCTCTTTTCTTTCCAAACTTCTTTGTCAGACCTCCAAAGTCTTTAAGTCAGTACCTCACCCAACGGTAAAGGAAGAGGTTTTAATCTTTTTATCTTAATATATACCTTTTATTAAAATACCTTATTAGTTTGTAATACCTGTTTTCTTCCCAAACTTCTTTGTCAAACCTTCAAAATCTTTAAGTCAGTATCTATTGTTGTTCACAGAGTCTCTGATCTTCCACTTGATGTACTCGACGAACCCAACCACATTTCCAGACAACACGTCGTCTCTCGTATAATGTGTCGACTTTCGTGAGTGTCAATAACTTTATTGATATTAGAGGTGCGGTTTATATAGGTATTTGAGAAAAGTCGAGTCCCAGTACACGAACGTTTGAATAAATTTTAGTTCTATCTCTTAGACTTAATCCCGTTACCCTACACTTATTCTACCTCCTTTTCCCAATTCTATTGTTATTCCTTATTCTAATTCTTCTGAAAGTATAAGTACACTCGTAGTCCATCTGGATTGACATTTCATCTTGAGTATAAATCTAAAATACGACTCAATCTCCTCAATACTTTTCCTTACCCCTAGGAAACCAGATAAATTTACAATAATTTTATTAAAACCTTTCACCACTTTCAAAGATAGTCTCTCTAGTCTACCAATTCCAGATAGTTCAGTTGTGCTCAAAAATTTAGTGTTTTCACCACATCTTTATCGGAATTAATAACACACTAAAGACAATTATATATTGTCTAGTAACCGATTTGAGTCTAATTAAATAGTGTTGTCAGTACATTTAATCCTTGAGAATAATGGTGAGTTCATAATTCATGACTAGATGAACTAATCGAACTATCTAACCCAAAACTTGAGTTCGTACAACTGGGTTTTATAGTTAGTATAAGAGATGTCGTGTCTAATGTGTTAAATTTGACCGAGAATTCTTCACTTTTAACCACGACTGGATTTCTCTTCATTTCATTTCTCTCTAAAACCAACCAGAGTCGCAAAAGTCGTGTTACTTTTTCTTCACGTTACATGTCCTGTTACGTCTTATGTTCTGTTAACGTTTGTTTGGTTCGTGTTCAATTCTTCCTACCTCCTTCTGACGTCTTAAACCTCCAATATCTTGTGGTATCACAAAAACTTTCATAAATTATTAGAAATTCTAAATAAGTCGTGAATGTTCTCGGTACTCAGTAAAATTTCATGTAACGTACTTAATTACATAAATTAAGAGTGACGTTTGGACACTCCACTAATTTGACTCTTTGTCTCTCTAATTCATTTCTTGTTTTCCAAAATGTATCGATTATTTATCTTTCTCGTTTCAAAGTTTGGTTCAGACCGAAGTCTTGGGTACATAAAATGTCAAAGTCTCTGG
Organism: Capra ibex; assembly: GCA_006410555.1. Taxonomy (NCBI): domain Eukaryota; kingdom Metazoa; phylum Chordata; class Mammalia; order Artiodactyla; family Bovidae; genus Capra; species Capra ibex. Next base: position 17,505,402 of record SJYO01000647.1, on the reverse strand, counting down.
GACTTTATTCTTTATGTCGTAGCTCATTCTAAGTTATGTTCCAAAACGGGACATCTTGGAACCAGGTAAACTTTAATCTAATGTAATTCAATGTAATTCAAAATCACAAAGTAATTTAATAATTCATTGAAGATATGAATAAATTGTTAATAAAGATAACGAAAGTAAATTTTCGTTTGGAAAAAGAAGGAATTATCGTAAAATTCATCTAAGTATTTAGACCATGGAATGACATTTTTCTCGGGTATAAAAGTTCAAAACAAAACAACAACAACAAAAAAAGGAACTTTCTTAACCCTATGACACCATCTTACAAAATTTGTTACAGTGTAATCCCGAGAAAATGTTTTCTTGTCATTAAAGGAGTACGATTATGTATGAAAAGGTAAAAGACGAAGTATAATTTGTGATAAATTAAGGGATTAGTTTATACATTCGTGTATGTATAACCCATCTAGTGATTTAGAGGGATAAGACCCTATACGGAAATTTCTGTAAATCATCTTCTTTCATACTTATACAAATATCTTGTGTGTGTATGTGTGTCTACTTCAAGGTACTCTATGTGTTCATCTCAGATTTACACGAAGAAAAAAGATTTGGTGTCATCGGTATAACAACCATTTATGTCTGTCTTTCCATTCGTCAGTGCACCCTCATCAATAATTTAGAATCCAGAGGAATTATTAAAAGGAGTTACTTTTCAGTGACAAAGGAACTAAAAAGGAATCCTTAAAACAAGATCAGAGTCGTAAGAAGAGTCCCGAGGAAAGTGTAGGAACAAGGAGTCTCATATATACTCCCCCAAGTCCCACCCTCAATGTTGTCACATCTTCTCACATTCCTTGAGGGGGACCGATACCGGTATCTTAGAGAAACCAACTTACATATACCGACTCGACCAGGGTTTCTTCTCCCTGTGGTGGTCGTCTACCCTTGGTGTCCAGGGATCTCGGAATGCGGTTCGAACCTTACTGAATTAAAAACAATGACGAAAGTGCTACTTAGGTATTCTCTGGTTATAGTTTCGGTGTCCTTCTTCCTCCTCTTGATTACACCGATGTTTTTCGACCTGAAGTAAACGTACCTACAGTTTCGTCCGGTTTAACTAGTACCGTCCGTGAAGTGTATTCTTCAACACGTGTGCCACTACAGGTGTCGCTCCTTCCGCTTCCCACTACCAAGGAACTTATTCTCGTAAAGGATAAGGTGTATCGGTCCGATAAGGACGATGCCTGAATGTTTTACTACCCACGTATTGTTACCACATTAACTCTCCAGACGTCTGACGATGTATCGCTAGTTTACGGTACTACCAGTCCTCTTGTGTGAGTCACCTTGGGTCACTCTCCCTGTGTATCTCAACATACCGTGTCGGACAACTACACTACCAGAACCGACCAGGGAAGTCCAAGGTGTTATTGACACCCTGCTACGACCATCAATTCGTTTCCAGTTCTTTCCTCTCTAAACACTCCTTCTTTATGTATCCACACACTTCAAACCTCAGGTCCGTCCTCTGGTCCTATTACCGACACAACGGGTCCTACCAGTTTTCTATCCTATAGTTTTACTGGTGTTTTTCCTATCGGAGGTTAACTCCGACCAGACTCTTAGGTTCGTTTTATTTTAGAGGGAGTCTACAAAGTAATAAAACAAGGTAATCAGACAATAACATTTTCTCTTTTTACCTGTGTTTTAAGTTAACTCCCTTTATTGTAATAACGATGAATGAACATTTTAAACTTCATTTGAGTCTAAAAGTATTGATCAGTCAAAAGTGTGTCTTCCTTTTTACCATTAATAATTTTTTCGTAAGAATTTTTGCTTTCGTAACAAAACACAGTAGTAAAGAACTGAGTTATTTATAAACTGGGTAGGACAAAAAACACGCACACTGGTAAAATAAAAGGGTAAACAACTTTTCATAATAAATTCCATTAAAAAGCTTCTTCTTTTCTTTTCGAGAGTCAAACTCATCGATATATTAAGACAATCATCTTCACCCTCCTTTTCTCCTATCCTTACGACTTCGTTTAAATTCGCGGATCATACTTTACTTAATACTCACTAGTAACAAACGAAGGTGTCTTTAATGTTACATTTTTATTACTTATTGCTCAGTCATCTAGTCTTTTTATTTACCTTGTATAAAACACAGAAACAATGAGTTTCTGTTTCTTTTAAGACTTTTACAAAGAATATTGATTTATAAACTAGTCTCACACATATCCCAGTCTGTGTCCACTTAAAGTCGTCTCTCCTTTCGATTTATTGAAATATTCGATAAATTGTTGACTACTGTTCAAAAATACGGAGTTTCAACTATTTTTTTCTATAAACACTATGTACGTGTATTATTGTGTCTACATGTTTGAGTCCATACGTTAAACAAGTCAAAAACTATTTTACAGAAGTCTAAATTTTTTTTTTATTCCATTTTTGAGTGTGTGTGTGTGGATTAATTTCTGTTCCTTAATCGTAAACCATTACAGTACTTTTTCGTTTTATACAGAAACAGTAGTCAAAATGTAAGACGTTTTGTCTTAGTCAGGTCTAATGTAAAACGGTATGGAGAAGTAAATGCTAAAAAGATTTTATAGTAGAAAACACAGGGGTTTAAAATACGAGAGTAGTTCGTACACACGAGTCAATACAGGTTGAGAAACGTTGGGATACTTGATATTGAGCGGTCCGAAGAGACAGGTACCCTAAGAGGTCCGTTCTTATGACGTCACCCAACGGTAAAGGAAGAGGTCACGTAGAAGGGTTAAGTCCCTGGTTTAGGTGTAGAGGACTTAACCGTCCGTCTAACAAGTGGTGACGTGGTGGACCCTTCAGGGGAAATACAAGATTTTAGTCATAGAACAACTTAGTAAATCTTTATTACTTTTGATTTAAACATTCGAATAAGTCCATACATGTATGAAAATGTTGATTGTACCGTAGAATTCACTTTATTTGTACGAAAGTTTAAAAACAAAAAAATTACGATAACTTCTTTCAACTTGTTTACATTAACATACATGAGTTTCACATGTTGTACTATTGTACGATATGTACATATAACGTTTTACTAATGTTCTTAATTCTTTTAATTGTATAAGTAGTGGAGTACATCTATTGTAACCAATTGAGAAAAAGAGACACACTCCACTCTTACGAATACTAGATGAAAGTCGTTGAAAGTTCAGATGTTATGGTACAATAATTGATTTCAGTGGTACAGTGTGTAATGGAGGAGTCTTGAATGAGAATATTGACTTTTAAACATAGGAAACTGTATGTAACGAGGTAAAACCTCTTCCGTTACCGTGGGGTGAAGTCATGAGAACGGACCTTTTAGGCTACCCATCTCCTCGGACCATCCGACGTCAGGTACCCCAGCGATCCTCAGCCTGCACTGACTCGCTGAAGGGAAAGTGAAAAGTGAAAGTACTTAACCTCTTCCTTTACCGTTGGGTGAGGTCACAAGAACGGACCTCTTAGGGTCCCTGCCCCTTCGGACCACCCGACGGCAGATACCCCAGCGTGTCTCAGCCTGTGCTGAGTTCGAGGTAAATGGGGAGGGGGCCCCCGGAAGGGACCACCGAGGGGGCCACCGAGTCTCCAATTTCGCAGACGGAGGTTACTGCCTCTGGGCCCAAGCTAGGGACCCAGTCTTTCTAGGGGACTTCTTCCTTTACCGTTAGGTGAGGTCACAAGAACGGATCTCTTAGGGTACCTGTCTCTTCGGATCATCCAATGTGAGGTGCCCCAGTGTTTGTCAGCGTGTGCTGACTCACTGAAGTGGAGTTGAGTGGAGTGGTCAGAGACCTTGGGTAATAAGATCAGAGATAAGAGACATAGAGACAGAAAAAAATTAAGTCGTGAATTCACTATGGTATATCATAAAAGTATGTCCAACATCGTTTACCATCCTAGAGGAAAGAGTACCGACGTGGTCTATCTATCTATTAGAGTAAAAGGAAATAGGTAAGAAGGTGACTTCTTGTAAATCGAATATAGTTCTAAAATTGATGACAGTTTACCTTCTTTATAGATCTCCTTGTAGAAAATGGAAACCCGTTTTTCAAGTTCTTGAAAGAAAGACGGTACAGGAAAAGACTAATAAAAACACCATACTTTTTACTAATATAAACCGTTTCTACGCATCTCCTTCCTGAGGACTTTCCCTTAGACCTCCTCTCTGTGTCACTCAGAAATTTCAACGACTCAGTCAGTTACGACCGATTATATGGATCTCCGGTGAGTTCTCCCTCTCTCTCCACCATTATTTTCTTTGATTCTTCCCAAAGAAGTCAGCAGATCCAGTAGGAGGAAGACGGAATATAGAAACAGTCGTACGTCTTTTCTTCTACCCGTTGTACTAAATTTGTACAATGTTAACGAAGTGACTTCACTTATAGTTACGGGTTATGGTTACTTGAGTCATCTTCATTTATCAAGAACTCGTCATCAGGAAACTCTTTTAGTTTAATCTTTTTTTTGACTCTTCATGTACCCTCTATCTACAAGTTCTGGAGTCCCTAGACATAGAGGTTCAAAGTTTAATTGTACCTCAAATCTCACAGGTCTTGTCCCGAAAGAGTTCCCTCTTCACATTTCCTTCCGTAAGGAGTTGACCTATAAACGAAATAGAGGTCGGTCCGTTATAACATCTGTTTGAGGTAGTGGAAGTGGGGTCGGGGAGTTCACATATGCAAGAATATAATAAAAGACACCCACTTCTTTTCTTTTTTTTTCGTTACGGAAAAGATAATCCGAAATCAATGTATTAACCTATTCACTCTGAACAAAGAGTAAACATTAGATAATAGAAGTAATTGTTTATATTTATAAAAAGTTGTAGTTATTTATAATTGACATTGTGGTCACGGACTCATTATGAAACAATATTCTTACGTGGTTCAATAAACTTATTCAAGGTATAAAAATCAGTAATTTACACAAATGGTAAAATGGAATTAAAGACACTACTTTAAAAAATATTATTTTATAAACGAAATATTATACAGGAGTATTATAATGTATAAATGAAATGTCTATGTTGTAACAATATAAATTTACTCAACTTTTTTCAGGTATAAAGAGTATTCCAGTCACGGATTCTTAGGTGAGTAATTATAATTAGTAATTATAAGTTTCTACTATTGTTGATGTTTTATAAGTTATACAGTTTAGTCACTCCTTGATTATGTAATAAATTCTCCAGTTACTACTAGCTTATACTCTCGAGTAAGGTTTAGTCACTAATAAAAACAGTACATTAGACTTTACCGTCGGGTGAGTCCATAAGAACGGGTGTCTTAAGGTACCTACCTCCTCGGACCATCCGATGTCAGGTACCCCAACGTTTCTCAACCTGTGTTGACTCACTGAAGTGAAAGTGAAAGTTAAACAGTCTGTTTTTTACGTGTGTAGTGGTACCAAAAACTAAACGGATACTTTTAGAAGGTTTATGATTCAAATACGTTCAAAAGTAGATGTCAAAAAAAAGGTAATAGGTTCATCTTAAGTATGAGAAGTCATTTTAGAAATGTATAAAGTAGGAAAATACATATAAAAGTGATTCAACCAATTGGTCTCGAGAGTATAAGCTAGTAGTAACTGGAGAATTTATTACATAATCAAGAAGTGACTAAACTGTATAACTTATAAAACATCAACAATAGTAGAAACTTATAATTACTAATTCTCCTTTATATAAGTTAATGTGTGTATGTTACTTTATAATCGGTCTTTTTTCTTGTTTAAACTCAGTTAACATCACTCTACCTACTTAGATCTCGGACAAAATGTCTCACTTCATTCAGTCTTTCTCTTTTTGTTTATAGTATATAATTGCGTATATATACCTAAGATCTTTTTATCATTACTACTTGGACAAATGTCCCTTCTTTACCTCTACTGTGTATCTCTTGTCTGAACATCTGTGTCGTCCCCTTCCTCTCTCATCCTACTTGACTTTTCATTATAACTATATATATGTGATGGCACGTATTTTATCTATCGATCACCTTTCGATGACATATTTTGTCTGGTGGGCCGACCACGAGACACTATTGGATCTCCCCACCCTACCCTCCCTCCCTCCCTCCGAATTTTTCCTCCCCTTTACACATATTATTACCGACTAAACGTAACAACATACTGTCTTCGGTTGTGTTGTAATATTTCGTTCATAGGAGGTTAATTTTTTCTTTTTGCTATAACTTCACTTAATAAGTCTTTGTGAAAGACTCTTAATTTGATGAGAATTATATATAATCTTATTATTCGACAAATAGCCCATCAGTCTCAAACTTTGACTTTCACTTCCCTTCAGCGAGTCAGCACAGGCTGAGAAACGTTGGGGTACCTGATATTGGATGGTCCGAGGAAGTAGGTACCCTAAGAGGTCCGTTCTTATAACGTCACCCAACGGTAAAGGAAGAGGTTCTCTAGAAGGGCTAGGTCCCCAACTTGGGTCCAGAGGGTGGAACGTCCGTCTACAAAATTGGAGACTCGGTGGTCTCTTCGGATCAGTCTCAAATCACGATCTCTTTCGTAGACATCTAAACAACGGTAACCGGAAAAAGAAGTAACTTTGTACATATGATAGTACATTCTATGCTTCGCGGTCAGATACAAGCTATGTTCTATGTCCTACGAACCCCGACCACGTGCCCCTACTAGGTCTCTCTATTATACCCCACCCTCCACCCTCCCCCTAAGTCCTAACCCTCGAGCATATGTGGGCACCGCCTAAGTACAGTTACATACCGTTTTGGTTATGTCATAACATTTCATTTTATATCATTTTTATTTTCATTTTTTATATATAACTATTTAATAAGAGTCGTGTATTTCTTAGAATTCACATCAGCTATTAAAAGGTTTTCCGTAAACACCGTAATTTACTCTAACACTTTCACTTCACTTTCAACGAGTCAGTACAGACTGAGAAACGTTGGGGTACCTGATACCCTTAAGAGGACCGGTCCTATGACCTCACCTATCGGAAAAGGAAGAGGTCCCCTAGAAGGGGTTGGGTCCCTAGCTTAGCCCCAGAGGGTGTAACGTCCACCTAAGAAATGGTCGACTCGATGTTCCCTTCGGGCTCTTATGACCTGACCCATCGGATAGAGAAGAGGTCGTCTAGAAGGACTGGGTCCTTGCCTTGGCCCCAGAGGACGTAGCGTCCGTCTAAGAAATGGTGATTTGACAGTCCCTTGGGGAATTCGCTCTAAGCCAAAATATATTACTTACAGAGTCACATTAGATATTATAGTATGTATCGTCATTAACTCAAGAACTCGGAGTAAGTTTTCTTCCCAGTTATAAAAGTTATAAGTCTTAGACAGAAAGAGTTCGTCGTAAAGTTCCTTCTTTCTTTGTAACTGATTAGGGTCAAGTCAAGTCAAGTCAAGTCGGCGAGTCAGCACAGACTGAGAAAGTCTGGGGCACTTAGCGTCGTGCGGTCCGGAGGGACAGGTAGTGGTTGGGGGCCTCAAGTGAGTCTGAGTGGAGGTAGCTCAGTCACTACGGTAGGTCAGTAGAGTAGGAGACAACAGGCGAAGAGGAGGACGAGGGTTAGGGAGGGTCGTAGTCTCAGAAAAGGTTACTCAGTTGAGAAGCGTACTCCACCGGTTTCATGACCTCAAAGTCGAAATCGTAGTAAGGAAGGTTTCTTTAGGGTCCCGACTAGAGGAAATCTTACCTGACCAACCTACAGGAACGTCAGGTTCCCTGAGAGTTCTCAGAAGAGGTTGTGGTGTCAAGTTTTCGTAGTTAAGAAGCCGCGAGTCGAAAGAAGTGTCAGGTTGAGAGTGTAGGTATGTACTGGTGTCCTTTTTGGTATCGGAACTGATCTGCCTGGAATCAGCCGTTTCATTACAGAGACGAAAACTTATACGATCGATCCAACCAGTATTGAAAAGAAGGTTCCTCATTCACAGAAATTAAAGTACCGACGTTAGTGGTAGACGTCACTAAAACCTCGGGGGTTTTTATTTCAGACTGTGACAAAGGTGACAAAGGGGTAGATAAAGGGTACTTCACTACCCTGGTGTACGGTACTAGAAGCAAAAGACTTACAACTCGAAATTCGGTTGAAAAAGTGAGAGGTGAAAGTGAAAGTAGTTCTCCGAAAAATCGAGGAGAAGTGAAAGACGGTATTCCCACCACAGTAGACGTATATACTCCAATAACTATAAAGAGGGTACTTGGAACTAGGTCGAACACAAAGAAGGTCAGGTCGCAAAGAGTACTATATAAGACGTATATTCAATTTATTCGTCCCACTGTTATATGTCAGAACTGCCTGAGGAAAAGGATAGACCTCGGTCAGACAACAAGTTACAGGTCAAGATTGACAACGAAGGACCGGACGTATGTCTAAAGAGTTCTCCGTCCAATCCACCGGATCATAAGGGTAGAGAGAGTCTTAAAAGGTGTCAAAGAACACTAGGTGTGTCAGTTTTCGAAACCGTATCAGTTATTTCGTCTTTATCTACAAAAAGACCTTGAGAGAACGAAAAAGGTACTAGGTCGTCTACAACCGTTAAACTAGAGACCAAGGAGACGGAATTTTGGTCGAATTTGTAGACCTTCAAGTGCCAAGTGCATAACGACTTCGGACCGAACCTCTTAAAACTCGTAATGAAATGATCGTACACTCTACTCACGTAAACGTGCTATCAAACTCGTAAGACACCTTAACCTTACTTTTGACTGGAAAAGGTCAGGACACCGGTGACGACTCAAAAGGTTTAAACGACCGTATAACTCACGTCGTGAAAGTGTCGTAGTAGAAAGTTCTAAACTTTATCGAGTTGACCTTAAGGTAGTGGTGGTGATCGAAACAAGCATCACTACGAAAGATTCCGGGTGAACTGAAGTGTAAGGTCCTACAGACCGAGATCCACTCACTAGTGTGGTAGTACTAATAGGTCCAGCACTTCTAGAAAAAACATGTCAAGAAGACACATAAGAACGGTGGAGAAGAACTATAGAAGACGAAGACAATCCAGGTATGGTAAAGACAGGAAATAACTCGGGTAGAAACGTACTTTACAAGGGAACCATAGAGATTAAAAGAACTTCTCTAGAGATCAGAAAGGGTAAGACAACAAAGGGAGATAAAGAAACGTAACTAGTGACTTCTTCCGAAAGAATAGAGAAGAACGATAAGAAACCTTGAGACGTAAGTCTACGAATATAACAAGGGAAAGAGGAAACAAAAAGTGGAGAGAAGTAAAGTGTCGATAAACATTCCGGAGGGGTCTGTCGGTAAAACGAAAAAAACGGAAAGAAAAGGTACCCCTACCAGAACTAGGGACAGAGGACATGTTACAGTGCTTGGAGTAAGGTATCAAGTAGTCCGTGAGACAGATAGTCTAGATCCGGGAATTTAGATAAAGAGTGAAGGTGACATATTAGTACTCCCTAAACTAAATCCAGTATGGACTTACCAGATCGCCAAAAGGGATGAAAGAAGTTAAACTCAGACTTAAACCATTATTCCTAAAGTACTAGACTCGGTGTCAGTCGAGGACCAGAACAAAAACAACTGACATCTCTCGAAGAGATAGAAACCGACGTATCTTATATTAGTTAGACTAAAGCCACAACTGGTAGACCACTATAGGTACACATCTCAGAAGAGAACACAACAACCTTCTTCCACAAACGACACTAGTCATGTAAAAGAACCGTTTTGAGATAATCAGAAACGGGACGAAGTAAGACGTAAGGTTCCGGTTTAAACGGACAATAAGGTCCACAAAGAACTGAAGGATGAAAACGTAAGGTCAGGGAATATTACTTTTCCTGTAGAAAAAACCCACAATCAAGATTTTCCAGAACATCCAGAAGTATCTGCGTAAATGGAAGTCGAAGAAGTCGTAATGACCAACCCCGTATCTGAACCTAATGAGACTATAACTTACCAAACGGAACCTTTACTTGTCTCTAGGAAGACAGCAAAAACTCTAACATAGGTTCATGAAGTAAGCCTGAGAAAACAACTGGTACTACCGATGAGGTAAAGAAGACTCCCTAAGGACGGGTGTCATCATCTATATTACCAGTAGACTTAATTTAAGTGGGTAAGGTCAGGTAAAATCAAGAGACTAAGGATCTTACAACTGCAAGTGAGAACGGTAGAGAACAAACTGGTGAAGGTTAAACGGAACTAAGTACCTGGACTGTAAGGTCCAAAGATACGTTATAACGAGAAATGTCGTAGTCTGGAACGAAGATAGTGGTCAGTGTAGGTGTTGACACATAACAAAAACGAAACCGAGGTAGGGAAGTAAGAAAGACCTCAATAAAGAGGTGACTAGAGGTCATCACATAACCCGTGTATGACTGGACCCCTCAAGGAGAAAGTCATAGGATAGTAAAACGGAAAAGTATGACAAGTACCCCAAGAGTTCCGTTCTTATGACTTCACCGAACGGTAAGGGAAGAGGTCACCTGGTGCAAGACAGTCTGGAGAGGTGGTACTGGGCGGGTAGAACCTAACAGGGAGCCCGTACCGAATCAAAGTAACTCAATCTGTTCCGACACCAGGATCACACTAATCTAACTGATCAAAAGACACTCATACCAAAGTCAAACAGACGAAAGACTACGGAAGAACGTTGGGAACGGTAGAATGAACCCAAAGAGAATGGAACCCGCATCTCTCTGAAATTACATATTCACCCAATGTGTTCACTACCCTATCGATCTTTTGGTTTGTCACTTTACTCTCAACTTGAACTCTGATCTTTATCGACCGTCGACAAGGGTGACGACCTGAACTTCTTCGTTTTCTTAGGTTTCCGGGTCCCATTGGACCACCTTCGTCCCTGTTACTCTTCGAACGGTTGTTTTGATCTTGCTTTTCTCCTCTACCGGTGGGGTGGAACTTTTCGGAGGATGTCGTGTCACCTTCCGTCTTAATGGGACCGAAGAGAAAAGAGAAGAAATACGAGAGGAAGGTCATAGAGGGTACACTTTCGGTCAGTTATACCCTCGGACCTCCTTCGTCGGAAGTCTGGGGTCAGGAGGACATTATGTCTTGTCACTTCTTTTCCCTGTTTCTTTCTTAAACTCCCGTTTGTTTGGGTCCTGGTCGTGTGGATCGTTTATAAAAATAGGGAAAATCCGTGATGTAAAAGTGTGAAACAGTGATGTCAACTTTCTTTTCCAATATCTTCCTTTTAATACTGCATCAGATGTATAGACAACAAAGATTACAAATGATAACACACTCGTAATCAGTGATTCTACATAGCCTGAGAAACTTTGGGATACCTGACATCGGGTGACTCGTGGACACAGGTACTCTAAGAGGGCCGTTCTTATGACCTCACCCAACGGTAAGGGAAGAGGTCCCCTAGAAAGGTTGGGTCCCTGGCTTGAACCTAGAGGACGTAACGTCCGTAAGAAATGGCGGACTCGGTGGTCCCTTCGGGTTAGCGTAGTCTTTGCAAATGTCCGTTAGGGTTATGTACTTGTGACATTAAAAGTTTAATTTATGTATATAAATATAGAATATAAAATAGATATATAAATATTAAAAACATTTTATATTTGACATGGACTTTCCCAATAAAATGTGTTTTGGACTATATGTGGTAGATGAATTCTCTGTTGATATCTTATTGTGACCGTTATAAATACTTCACTATTATGACGACACACATCTCGTATTAAGAAAAGACTATGTTTCCAAATTTTTTTAAATAAGTAAAATTAACCTCCGATTAATGAAATGTTATAGCATCACCAAAACGGTATGTAACTGTACTTAGTCGGTGCCCACATGTACACAAGGGGTAGGACTTGGGGGGAGGGTGGAGGGAGGGGTAGGGTAGGGAGACCCAGTAGGGTCACGTGGTCGGCACTCGTGGAATATAGTACGTAACTTGGACCTGACCGCTAGACAAAGTGTATACTATTATGTGTACAAAGTTACGGTAAGAGGGTTTAGTAGGGTGGGAACGGGAGAGAGTGTCTCAGGTTTTCTGACAAGATATGTAGACACCGAGAAAACGACAGAGTGTATATCCCAATAGTAATGGTAGAAAGATTTAAGGTATATATACGTAATCATATCTCTTCTGAGAACTCTCAGGGAACCTGACGTTCCTCTAGGTTGGTTAGGTAAGACTTCCTCTAGTCGGGACCCTAAAGAAACCTTCCTTACTACGATTTCGACTTTGAGGTTATGAAACCGGTGGAGTACGTTTCTCAACTGAGTAACCTTTTCTGAGACTACGACCCTCCCTGACCCCCGTCCTCCTCTTCCCCTACTGTCTCCTACTCTACTGACCTACCGTAGTGACTAAGCTACCTGCACTTAGACTCACTTGAGACCCTCAACCACTACCTGTCCCTCCGGACCACACGACGCTAAGTACCCCTGTGTTTCTCAGCCTGTACTGACTCGCTGACTTGACTTGACTTGACTATGACATAACTACAAAAAAAAAAAGACCGAATGAAGTAAGACATATTATCCGAGGTTAAAGTAGGTGGAGTAATCTTGACTAAGTTTACATAAGAAAAATTACCGACTCATTATGAGGTAACACATATACATGGTGCCGAAAGAATAGGTAAGCAGACGACTACCTGAAGATCCAACGAAGGTACAGGACCGATAATATTTGACACAACGTTACTTGTGACCCCATGTACACAGAGAGAGTGAAGACCAAAGGAGTCACACATACGGGTCGTCACCCTAACGACCCAACATACCATCAAGATAAAGGTCACAAAATTCCTTAGAGGTGTCACAAGAGGTATCACCGACGTGACCAAACGTAAGGGTGGTTGTCTCATTCTCCCAAGGGAAATGAGGTGTGGAAGAGGTCGTAAATAACGAACATCTGAAAACCTATTGTCGGTAAGACTGACCGCACTTTACTGTGGAGTAACACCAAGACTAAACGTAAAGAGACTATTACTCACTACAACTCGTAGAAAAGTACACAAACAATCGGTAGACATACAGAAGAAACCTCTTTACAGACAAATCAAGAAACCGGGTAAAAAACTAATCCAGTAAAGTAAAAGACCTTAACTTGACGTCCTCAACGAACATATAAAAACTCTAATTAAGAAACAGGTAACGAAACAAAAGATAATAAAAGAGGGTAAGGCTTCCGACAGAAAAGTGGAACGAATATCAAAGGAAGCAACACGTTTTCAAAAATTCAAATTAACCCAGGGTAAACAAATAAAAACGAAAATAAAGGTAATGGGACCCTCCACCCAGTATCTCCTAGGACGACACTAAATACAACCTCTCACAAAACGGATATAAAAGGAGATCCTCAAAATATCAAAGACCAGAATGTAAATCTAGAAATTAGGTAAAATTTAAATAAAAACACTTACCACAATCTTTCACAAGATCAAAGTAAGAAAATGTTCACCAACTGGTCCAAGGGGTGTTTCCGAAATAAAAATTGGTAAGGAATTTTATAAGACACCGTACACACACATGTTTTGACTCAAAGAGATTGTTTTTGAAATTACTTAATTTTAAAATTACTCCTTATTTACTCTTCAAATCCAATTGTCTTTTTGTGATGATATGATATATCATGATATTTTATTTAATTTTGTTCGATAACTTATAGTCAGGGACATTTCGTATACCTGAAGTTATCGACCACTATTAGATATTATGTTTTCTTATAATTTTCTTACATCTACATGTATATATAATATATACCCCGAAACGTCGCACCGAGTCACCATTTATTAGACGGATGGTTATATCCTCTGTACTTAAGTTAGAAACCCAGTCCTTCTAGGGGACCTCTTCCTTTACCGTTGGGTGGGGTCATAAGAACGGACCTTTTAGGGTACCTGTCTCTTCGGACCACCTGGAGTCAGGTACTCCAGTGTTTTCTCAACCTGTACTCAATTGTTGATTTGTAGTATTTAGTCTATATTTATATATAATTTTTATGTTCTTATATATTTGATATATACATATTTCAACCTAGTTAAACTACATGTGGACTTTAATTGTGTAACATTGAGTTGATATGAAGTTATTTTTTAGAAAATTCCATGATAAATTTATTATAACTGTGTTATAATAGATCGAAATAAATTATCATACATTATCTTTCATCCACTTTCTGGAATTGTCCGAGACGTTTAAAATAATACACATCTTGATTTCCTACAAGAGTGTCTGACCTTGAAGTAACCAGGAAAGATAGACAATAGGTCATATGATACTGTTGTACTTTCATAGAGAAAACTTATGGAAATGTCGTTTTACGGACACATGTACGTCCGTACACAAATGTTCCGTAATACGTTAACTAATAGAAGGTGACTGTTGTCTTCGTGTTCAGAGACACCGAGAAGAGAGAGGTCCCCGGACAGAGAGAGAAATTATATCACTACCCTTCAATGGACCCTTCTTTTTGAGTTCTTTAAACACGACTCATTTGTTCGATTGGTGGTAGGTTTACTTTTCTCGAAGACTAATCTCCCTAAACTCTAATGTCCCCATACTCTATTGTCCTCTCTGACTCAAATGACGGGTGTACCCCAAGGAGGTGACGGACAGGATCTAGACACTAGTACTAACTTGAAAAGTAGTTTTGGGGGTTCTTGGAGATGGGACCTAACGGTAAGAAAGGTCTTCCATCTTGGATGAGAGACAACAAAAACCCTTTTTCCCTTTCACGAGTGAAACCGTCGTGTATATGAGTTTTTGTTTTTTCACCTTTTTTCCTTTTAAGTAAAATTTTCAACTTCTTTAGATCTCGATGAACGGAAGTCGTCACTTACCTTCATCAAACTGATTACTACTTACTAACTGATGGAAGAGGAGAAACGTCTACATTTAGAGACATAACAGTGGAACTAATTGTTGTCTTTCTCTCTTGTCCAAGTCACACCAGACAAACCTTTTATAACCAATAAGAACGTTGTATTTACGTGTTCCTTTTTAAACACTTTTACATCTTAATGTAGTTCGTTTTACTCCAGTGAGTACACGACTGTAAAAAGGACCTCAGTAACTTATAAAGTTGTTATATCAATAAAATAAGAAATGACTTATCACCTCAGTTTCATTCGGTCTATTCCAGTTACAGTTAAAATCACATAGATCACAATTAAAATTAAGTCCCAAAAATAAAAGGGTGGTTTTACGTACCCGTCTATCTGTCTACGATTTGTTGCACTAGTGGTCCCAGTCAATGAAAGAAAACGAGATTAAGACCTTTTTGTTAGTATGAGATGAGTTTGATGTACTATCAAAACAGAATCGTTTTTAAGTTTTAAATTGACTAAAAAGGGAACCTATTCGGTGAATAAGACAGATTTGACCTGATACGTTATTAACAGATTCTCAGTAACATTATCGGTACCCAAGAATCTTCATTCAAAATAAAAGATCACCTCTATAAATTCCCTTTTAGTCTTTAAAAGTTACCTCCCAAACAACAACTAAAAATAATGAAACAAAAATTCCTTAAACAAATCTAAACTATAGTGTTCATTTACTGACGTTGGTAAAACCTCTAGAGACTTGACTGTAAGTCTTGGTGTTTAAAAGTATTGACATAGAGAATTAGAAACGTTCAATTATCAATTTTTCTATATCCATCCAAGATGTATTAAATGAAAATTGTCTCAGTTGTGTATCATGATCCACCGACTTAAGCACATGAGAACATTATTTTACTGTAATTTCATACACTGGACTCCCCGATGATTCCCGTTCCCAAACGATGAAATCCCTGACATTTCATCTAAAAAGATCTCTCATCATAAATGAGAGATCTTTCATTTATGATCTTTCATAAAGAGAGATCTTTCAACAGTCTGATCACTGAGTTAATCCCTCTAGTGTCTTCAAAGGAAATTATGTTAATAGTCAAATCATTAATAAACGAAGTGTCTTTTTCTTACTTATAATTACTATTGGTATAGATTGTGAACGTTACACTTTTAAGATTGAGAAGAATTAAACAGACATCCAGAGGTCAAGACACATGGAACAATCTGAGAACAAGAGAGTTACATAAAAAGTTGAATAGAAAATATAGATAATAGATAGTACATACGTATACACATTGGTAGTAGAAAGAAAGTTAAAGAAACCAAAAATGTGATACGTGTCATTACCGGACGTATAAAATAGAAGTCTCTTAAACCCTGTGCAAAGTTTGAACGAAAAGATATACAAGATTAAGATAAGACATAAATATATATATATAAAATTCGTGACTCACAAAAGTACTACAACATATAAAGAAAGACATATTGTTCAGTTGTGCAATGTAAAAAATAAAAGGTGTTAAAATAAAACAGACAATAAAGAGAGATATTTTTAGTGATAGTTTTACGAGTGAAATGAGTCAATAAAAAGGTGACTGAAATTATAGACTGAAAGAAAGGGTGTCCTTCTTTTATCCTTACTGGTTCTCGCCACTGAGTGTTAATCCGTTACTCTCCTCGTTTACGATCGTGAGGCCGTCCAAAGTAGGATGACCCGAAAAGACTGGTCGGGGTGGACCTCTACGAAGAGGAAGAACAGCAGAGATAGTATATGTAAGACTGTGACTACCCCTTGTGTCGCTAGTATGACGAGAGTATGAAATTGGGGTTTGAGGTGTGTGGGTACATAAAGAAGGAGAGGTTAGAGAGGAAGGACCTGGAGACAAAGTGGTGGTCATAACAGGGTGTCTACGAAACCTTAGAGTTCCCCGGACTGTTCTGGTAATCGATGTGACCAACACACTAGGTCGACATACAACGAGACCCCGACCCGAGGTGCCTCACACAGGACGACTGACAATACCGGATACTGGCGAAGTTACGATAGACAGCTGGGGAGGTGATACCTCACTAGTACGTGGGTTTCGAAGAGGTCGTTGATCGTCGAGACCGGACCTAGTCACCGAAACACCCCAGGTACCAAGTCTGGTAGGAGCAAAAGGTCAACGGAGAGACGTCGGTAGTGTACCACCTACTGAAGTACACACTTCTCGGACGGGACTAATTCTGACGGACACACCTGTGTTGGAAGGACCTTTTACTCGAGAGGTATCGAAGACAGGAGATACACCACTATGGAGACCCCGAATAAGACCGGAGGATACCGACGTAACAAGCCTCACACGAC
This sequence comes from Capra ibex, assembly GCA_006410555.1. Lineage (NCBI taxonomy): Eukaryota > Metazoa > Chordata > Mammalia > Artiodactyla > Bovidae > Capra > Capra ibex. Next base: position 17,488,259 of record SJYO01000647.1, on the reverse strand, counting down.
TCCTATTTTAGGTGACTTCCGTCCTCCTTTCGTAAACCCTGAACACCCAGGGTGGATTAACAACACCAAAACAAAAAACCCTGAGATCGAAGGTAAATGTAAGTTGGGTTCTCGTTTATGTGTGTCTTCATGTCATTTAAGGAATGGGAGAAGATGTGACATCACTGTGGGAGTGAATTAGGAAACTAGATGTGGAACTCTTTGTTTCTTCGATTCACCCGCGATTCTTCCAACGACCCTTCTTTGGGTTCAATCCCTCTTTACACTTTATAGGAGTATGTTAGGGAGTCTATAATTCCTGAAAATCGTAGTAGATTAAAACCAAAAAGGAAAACAAACATTTCTAGTGTCGATTTAGAGGTCTTATTTTACCATACTTTAAAAGAAAGTAGGACTTCGACGGATGACATTTAGGAAGAGTCTAAGAAAAGGTCTTTATAATATAGAGAAAAAAGAAAACCGACAAAAGATTTATACGATACTTCTTTATTTATTTGTAAATATCACCACGTATACATATACATAATATTAAAAGGTTTAGGACCTCAATAACGAGATCTCTAATTAATTACCGTCCCACCTATACAAGTACTGTCTAGATAAAAGAGTAGCGTCTTCTTTAGTGGACGGAGAATCTTTGTCTTGAAAGAACTCTTGAAAGATAACAAGAGGTCTAGAGAGTAAGTCATAAAGGTGTCCGACATTGACAAGACAGACAACAAATGTATGTTGTATTTTCAGGTGACCTTTTAGTTGTTAATGGATTGTCAAAAAGAAAACCCCCAAATGACTAAGAACAAGTAAATGATCTCCGTAGACCCTGATTCATGTAGGTCCCTAAAAAGACTAGAGAGGGTGGGTGTCTCTTTCGAAGGTTCTCTATACTCGGTACTCTAGCTCATAAAGAGTAAATATATAGAGAACAGGAGTGTATTACCGAGAGTTAGAGAAAACTAGTTAAGAAATTAAGAGATAGACCTTAGAGTCGTTTATACGTAATCTTAAAATTCATAACAGTAAATTAAGTTTATACATATAAAAAGTGTTATATATCTAAAGAAATGGTTCTGTATACAAACCGGAGGATACACAATAAGTGAAAATACCTATAGTATTGAAACCTTTTATTAAGAGAAGTATAACTTATATTTCAAAAAGATAAGATTATTGTATCAAAGTCTTGTCCGTTACCGTGGGGAGAGGTCATGAGAACGGACCTTTTAGGATACATACTTCCTCGGACCATCCGACGTAAGGTACCCCAGCGATCCTCAGTCTGTGCTGACTCGCTGAAGTGAAAGTGAAAAGTGAAAGTACGTGACCTCTTCCTTTACCGTTGGGTGAGGTCACAAGAACAGACCTCTTAGGGTCCCTGCACCCTCGGACCACCCGACGGCAGATACCCCAGCGTGTCTCAGCCTGTCCTGACTTCGCTGAATCGTCGTCGTCGTCGTTATTCCATGAAATTTTAAAACCATTATACAAGTCATATTTTTATAACTGGAATAAAATGGGTAAAGGTGTATCAATGAACAAATATTTTATAATAGTTACCAAATAACCGAAATTAAGATCTTGGACGAATCTATATGAACGTTGTACGATACCGAAATATCAGACAAAAAAAGAATTTATCTCTGAAGGGACCACCAGGTCACCAATTCTGACGGACGAAGGTTTCGTCCTGCGTACCAAACTAGGGACCAACCCCTCGATTAAAGGGGCCACGACACACGATGACAGTTTTTTTAATTAAGAAAATTATCTCTAATTAAGGATCTAGTAAAATTGTTTCTATTTAAGAAAGACCGATAATTCTTCATCTTATTTAATCATTTCTTTTCGTTGATATAACCTCTTCTTTCATATACTAAATCAGTCTCCGTAACTATTCCAATTGTTCACCACAGATTCATTTGAAAGATATAGAGACAAGTATCTATTTTAAAATAACTGTAATTATTAATTTTGACCAATATAAGTTTAGTTTAATGAAGTGACTAACTAATCCTGTCCATTTACGAATGATTCGTTATTCTAATGGGTTTAGTAAATTTTAGAATATTAAAATTCATATGTTATGTAAAAAATTTAGATAACTTTTACTATAGGAATACAGGTATTATCCTATCTTGTAATTATGAAAGGTATATAAGAAAAACATATATCATCTCATTAAATTTTTTATTCTATTCAGATATTCTTCTACGTTACATTTCTTATGTTTTTTCTATATGGTACACTTATGATCGACTTTTTCTTCCGACCGTACTAGAATGATCATAGTCTTTCCCATCGGAAATTCCCTTCTTGATAATAATCCTTGTTCCTCTCTGTGACGTATTACATTTGACAAATCAATTGAACTTTTGATATTATTAGAATTTAATTATACGAAAGATAGTTTATTGAAGTTTTATACTTCGTTTTGGATTGTTCATTCTTTCCTTTAACCGTTTAAGTATCGGTCTTAATCTACCTTTTAACCATCTTCTATATGTTTGTATTTACTTATTCCTATATCTTTTAAATTTGTCGTGTCGTTTTTAATGTTTTATTTATATCACTTTGGTGACTTCCACATTTCTGTATGTTTTTAAAAAGTCCGTGTGTGTCCTGTAAATATTTTGTAACTGGTATATAACTTAATATTTACTTATGTAAAGTCTTCAAATTTTCGTATTCTCGTAAAACCGATTTTTTTTTATTTTACTCCGGTCTTTAGTCTTTGTGCCACTTGTTTCATAATCACGAGAATTAAACATTTTGAAAGTTTATTACCTTTTACCATATCTTATTAAATTTTATTTGGGTACATACAATTGTTCGTGAAATTTTAATAGTTATAGTACGGTTAAAACAAAGTAGATAAATCAGTTGATTTGACAGGACGGATTGGAGGGGAAAAGCGAGACGTGTCCAAACGGGACCGTTCAAGACTTTAACGCGAATAGTTCGATCTCCGTGTCCCCTTCTACGTGTTCTACCTTCCGTCTTTGAGTCGAGTGGGCATGGGGTGACGTTCCAGAGTCTGCCCTCGTCCGACTTCGAGTCCTTTGTGTCTTAGAAATACACATCTAATTGACAGTGAACTGTCGCCTGTAAAATTAATGATTACACTTTTATGAAATAATGATATTCACCTGTGAAAATGGTAAACATTTACTGGTTTTTTTAATATCGTGTGAGACTTCGATATTTGGTCCTGGTTCCTTTCTTACGATGTACCATGTTCGTTCTACTTATTTCCTTATTTTTATGACAACACAAAATTGGTGTAGGGTACTCATTGGAGTGGTAATTATATAATCAAAGAGGACACTAATAGATGGAGAAATATACCACGTTCATGGATCGAAAGATTCAATATAGTGAAAATGAGTATACTACCCAAAGCAATTTACAAATTCAATGCAATCCCTATCAAGCTACCAGCCATATTTTTCACAGAACTAGAACAAATAATTTCAAGATTTGTATGGAAATACCAAAAACCTCGAATTGCCAAAGCAATCTTAAGAAAGAAGAATGGAACTGGAGGAATTAACTTGCCTGACTTCAGGCTCTACTACAAAGCCACAGTCATCAAAACAGTATGGTACTGGCACAAAGACAGACATATAGATCAATGGAACAAAATAGAAAGCCCAGAGATAAA